>OZ010745.1:96696124-97191124 GCA_963932245.1 Tachinus rufipes
CTTGTATAAACCGATTTAAACACGTGAATCAACAATAGATTGCGTATCTTTGTGACTAGTTTCAGTTTGTTCCATCGAGTTTTAGTATCTTAACAAAAGTGTCACTTTCTGATAGTTTTTGCCGCGTTTTACTTATCTTACGAGTGAAACATTAAGAACCATTGAATGATGCTACGATAATGCGTTTTATCACACAGCAATTTCAATAAACAAAATTCAGGTCAGTAAAAACATTCCTGTGGCTCCTAGCTTGCTTATTTGCCTGACTTGAGTCTTTTAGGATTTTTCTTCTTCTTGAGATCAAGAATTTACGTAAACGAGACACTCAAAACATTTATAAGGTTATAACCTACTACCAGGTTTTTTAGTATCTGAGTCTCAGCACTGCTATGAGGATTGGTAGAATTATCTTTATCGCTGCGTGGCTTTTCAAGAAAGTTATTTTGAGGGAGATGATAAAAAATTGATTTTTTAATTTTTTGTCAGTTTACGTAAGCTTCTAAATTGTCATTCTATTTAGTTCTGTTTTATGGCAGTTTAGAACAATAGTTTAACTTAATTCCGTGTTGATATTCTCAATCTTAGCGCCAATAAATGAGGGCTTTTACATTTTGGTCTGGGAATATATGGTCTGTGCTATTATATGGTGCAGAAGCTTGGACTAGCAAAATCAACACCGCTCGGATGCATTGTATATATTTGTATCACAGTATTTGTAGTGGTAGTATAACAAATTCGGTGGCGCCTAGAACTCGTTTGTGCTCTATATACACTGAAACTGGGACTCCAATCATTAAGCCCGACTTACGTAATATTAGGTTGCAAGGTAAACGAATGAAGAGGCACAATAAAAATCAAATTACAACCGAGATTGCTTATATTAAAAAAATGCAACAAAAAGACTTATATTTTGGACACAAAAGAATAGACTAGGATTGACAAAAGATTGGCAGTTCTTGCTGGAGTGCGGTTTGTTTCTGGATAATAAATTTGGTGGCGTCCAGAACTTTTTTATTTTTCCTTAACACCTTAAAGTTGGCTTTTCAAATATGTAGAAAGCCAACGCTGACTTACGTGATAATGGGGTGCAAGGCAAACAAGTTGCTAAAAAGACCAAATGTCAACCGAAAACTGCTTATGTTAATAAAATGTAGACAAATCATTCTTTTGCAGCTAGTTGTGGAAGAAAAGATATAGAAGATATAGACTTTTATGTTGAGACACATAAGAGACTAACCAAAGACTAGCAAAATATCAAGAAGCAAGGCTAACTAAATCATTATTTTTCTATTTTTATTTATTGTATTTTACATTGTCCGTAATAATCTACAACTTGATTAAGTGGTACCAAAGATGATTTTAGAATTACCCCGGTGGATAAAGAGCAAGTTTGTATTTAGCCATCATATTAACGTCAAAAATTAAAAAAAAGCAAACTAAAGAATAAAAAAAGCGTAATAGAAATTATATTATAATTATATTCATACAAACTGAATGAATAATTTGCCCCTTTTTATACATTACATAGTAATAATAAACACGTCATAACAAATAATGATGTTATTTCTTTTTAGTATAGAAATAATAATAAAATAGCTTTTTTTATAATTTATAAAAACAATCCAGACTACTTTCAAGTATACTATACATGAAAAGAACTTTTGTTGGCTAATTAATATATCCTGAACATTTTTAATGGCTGACTTTTATTGTATTAGCAAAGACGTTGCTCATTATATTTCCAACAAACATAACTTTATAAGACGCTCAAAGGATTGCAAAATATAAATATCTAAAGGTAGCCTTATAGATATGTTTATTGTGGTAAAAGTTCTAAGCGAGTTATATAATAGAGCTAATTAAATTCTCTTGCTTATCCCAGTTGTAATCCTTAGTGAAAAGAACAAAAGTTAATCTCGCCTTTTTTTGTATTTTTTTAATATAGTATAAGGGACTATTGTTATGTAATATTAAAGTTTTAATATGTTCGCAAAGGTGGTGGGGAATAGTAAATTGGGTTGAGGCTTTCTTATGCCATCAAACGCCTTATGGCACCCGTCGGAGGCTAATCTACCTTTTGCCCCCTGAACATCCACTTCATTCAACACTTGGTCTAATACGGCTTACGTGCATCTTGGTATTAACATGAACATTGTGAACCTGTCCCATACAGACCGCGCGCTATCAGGGCCCCGTTTTGTCTCTGCTCCCTCCATATTAATCGCTACCTATTGTTTAAGTCTCCTGCAGAAACGATGAGATATATAAGGGAGCGCGATCCTCGTCAACATCAAACGAATTATGTTGAAGACGGTTTTTATGTGCCTCGCCATCATATCTCCGTTTTATGCAAAGAAATCGGCTATCCGAGTCAACGGTTGCATTATAATAGCATTGCATACACTGCACCGGATTGCTCTCTAAACCTGTCTATTCGGTTCGACGTCTACTTCCGACATCTTTTATAATGTTATTCTCATAAAAATGGCCAGGAAATGTATATCTAGAGATGAACTTATTTTTAGTATCAATTCGCATCGGTAAATACAAATGCTGATCGGGAAGAAAGGGTTTTATCTAATTTAAATATTTTTCCCAGTGATTCTACTATAAATTATGGATGGCTATTGAATAAATTTGCTATTGTGCCCTATACTATGTAGTTAATATACTAAGTTTTATACAAAAATTCTGCGGTGGACATGACCCAGCTGGCGATCGACCCCTATTCATCATCCTGATAGGCTTCCCTTTGAAATTGTAGTTATAGTGCTTACATTTTTATTTTTGCGATTATTTGGATTTAATAGTAGGTCATAGTAAAAGGTCTGTTCTTAAATTTTGCTTAAAATATTCATTTGTATTATAATTAATTATTTTACACACTAGTGATTAAAAGTATATAACTATAAAGTTAAAATAAGTAAATTCTTCGACAATTTTTTACGAAGTGTATGATATGCAGAAAAAACTTATAGATGACCGGTATTTGATAACTAAAGCTGCATGGTGACTTTGATATCTGTCATTTTGAAGATGCTCACTTCTCATGACTTTATAGATGCAATTCCACATTATACTTATGATAAAGTAGGATTCGAACTCAGTTCCCCAGCATAAGAGCCAAGCCCTAAGCAGCCAATTCACTCTGCTGAAATGCATAACTCAAAATTATTTATACAGGGTCATTATAAAAGTTTGGGATTATGTAACCATCGTTTGTGCCACTCTAGTGAAATAGTGAATTCAATTTCGGTGTGAGTAAATACAGTTGAAGTTGAACTCAAAACAAAGTAAATAGTTTGATGCACAATTTAAAAAAATTGGCATATTTAATGTGATTACATAATCCCAGACATTTATAAAGACTCTGTTTTTGCAATAAATTTTTAAAAATAAGTACCTTCTTAAATTAATATCAAAAAATATGCATTTAATTATTTGCTTATATCATTCAAGACACTAATTTATAAATCAGTTATCTCTTTTGTTTTCATTAATAATTATTAATGATCTGCAAGATTTGCAATTTAGCAGTTAATACTCATAAATATAAAGTCTGCATAATTCAATCTCTATATACAACCGCTGTTATTGTTATTTATATACCCCTTTCTCATTCAGACTAAGTTTTCAAGTAACAATTTGAATTAGAAGTAAACAATGTTGTTCATTTTATTTGTAAACTTTAGCTATTACCAAGACCGTTAAACCGTATTTATAGGATTTGTTGTAAAGAAGAAACATTTCATTGCGGCCTGAAATTGGATTACAATTGTCATGTTTGAGATTTAAACATTTTACGACAAGATTCAAATATATTTTAATTCAATCAAATTGAATAAAGATTATTAATCGAGAATAGCAACTTTAATACAGATTTTTGTTGATTGTTAACAATTTTCACTTTATTTAGAACGAAATAAATTTGAAACATAATAAAATAAGAATACTTTGTACTACATTTTTACACCTATTAATCCCTAAACCAAAAATAAATATTTTATACAAAACCTAGTTTTATCATGCGCCGTTATATTACCGCCGGCCCTACGACTTATATGGACCAATAAATCGTATTGCCTTGTAATTTTATAGCTGCATTTATTCGAATAACGTGACATTCTTTGTGCATTACTCCGCAGTCGTTTTAGTATCTTAGTCCTAACGTATGGGGTGTCGAAATTGGTAAATTCGTAACGCCAACACCATTAGAAAGTGGAGCGGTTCGGGAGGGAGGCAGTCGGCTCTGCAAATTGCAATAGGTCGCTGGATAAACTGAGTCCACGGTGCGTATCCCAGATTGACTCATGTGAGGGTGAGGGGGTTGTTTTATTAAGGGCGCACAGCTAATACACTGCATATACATATATACCTTGCTCTGTAGTCTCCGGTCTCCTGCACCGCATAGATAGGGAGATTCGCTTTGATACACAAATTTGATCAATCATTCAACGGCATCGAAATTAAAGCATCAGAGAGGTAATTTGGTTTGGGATTATACTATTTTCTTCGTGGGGGAGATTATTATTACATAACAAATCCATTTTTATTAAATATAAATGGTAATTCATATTAATTCAGAATATATTGTTGAGTTGTCTTATAGAAATCTAACATGATTAAAAATTGCTTTTGTTTGAGTAGTAGAAAAAAAGTATTAGGGCCGCAAAGAATCAGTTTTTAAATTTTATGTATGCTAATCCATTCCTTTTTTCTTCAAAATGATCGGTCATTAAAAATTCAAAAATAAGCACTTAATTGGTACGAAATCAATCTAAAAAATAATCAAAGCACCTGAAATGACAATAAATTTTTTTCTACTATTTTTGGACTTAAATTTCAAATTGCTTGTCATCAACACTTTCATAAAACTATAACTGTAAGAAGATTTACAGATTTAATAACCTCCTCTATATTGGATTCATATGGCAAAATTGAACACAAACAATAATTGTAATTTAATTAAAAAAAAGTTTTTTACTAAACTTATCAAATAAGTGAAGCAGTATATAACAGAGTCTAAGAAACACGAAAAGATAATAAGGAGAAAGAGAAAAGTTACAACACTAGTTTTTAAATTAGATATATCCAATACTCAATTTTTTGACTCTTTGGCTCTTAAGAATCTTACAAAAGAAATTTGAGTTTGCAGAAAATTAGTTAATGATTATTAAAACAACAACCATTGAAGTCTACATCAACCAACTATCATGTCGTTTAGGATAAAGAACGCGCAGGCAACCTTTCAAAAGTTAATGTATCTGGAGCTTGTTGGGTGACTAAAATATATAGTCTTCGTCTACCTCGACGACATTCTCGTGTATTTCAAACAATTATAAAAAATACGTGGGACAGTTGCAACATACTTTAGAGCGCTTACAAAAATACTTGAGGTACTAGATCAGCTGAGACTACAACGGATCTTTAACACAAGACTTTGACCTGACGAAAACAAGTGTCACCCCAAAACAACAAGAAACAACTAAAGTACGTTGTTGTGGGATTTTTTTTCTTTTTTTTCTTCATGGCCCTTTTTATCTCTACTGTTGGAGGAAGATCTCTTCAAGGTATTTTTAATCTTTTCTATTTTGTGCCCGGTAGAGCAGCCACTTATAGTCATTTTTTTTTAACGTTTTTGGTTTTATAAGTTTGTCTATACTTCTCTGGCTTCTTCATGTTCTCTTATTAAGTTATTTTGCTGTCTATCTATTGTTGTTTTTTTGCCACGTATCTTTGTCTGATATCTTTATTTCTGGGGTGTTCTTGCAAACTTATACCCAATATTTGTTTTTCTATAGCTTTATAAGTAGTTCTGAGTCTATGTAGGCTTTTTTAATTCTTATAGGTCTTTACTGATTGTGAGAGTACATACTCGGATATATCCTTGATGAGAACTACAGACTACCGTTTGTATTACATACAGACATCTGTAACACCAAATTTGGGATCAACTTATATCAAAAAGAAAGTCTGCAGAGACATATTATCTCATTTGCCAGCTTCCAACTGACGGTTAGCTAGACTAGCTACCGCTCAAGCAAGCTGGAATATTTGGCAACCGTGTAAGCTATCACAAACTATAAATCATACCTGAGTATAAATGTTTCACCGGCAGTAAGGCGTTGATCTGGCACAAAAACTCTACGGATGGTAATTTGGGTAAATGGATTGAAGAAATTGTAAACTGGAACTAGATTAATGTTACTCTGGTCTTGAGGTTATTTTGAGTTGTTTAGTTATGGTTATGGTTGTTCTACACCCCGGTAAACAAATACTACCGTTTTTTTTTTTTTGATTGGCAGTATTAAGTTTATCATTTCTGTGAGTTACCTATAGTGAAGGTGTTTTTTATATATTACTTTTTGTTACAAGGTTTAGAAGTTAATTTTTGACAGAGATTCTATCTAGGTTTGGCTTTTTAGATTTAGTTTAGGTGCATAATGTTTTATAACAACTAACATACTAGGTCTGATTTAGCTTTTTTTTTAATTTGCTTGTTCTGTTAGGTAGTTGGTATTATGGACAGTTTTCAATTGTTGGAGTGAGATCATATCAAATTTGGTTCTTTTGGGATTTTACTACGTTCCAAAGTTGTTAGTCTATTTTTTTTATGGTTTTCTAATAGTAGAAATGGATGCATTGTTGAACAAGTTTGATCATGTTTTTTTAAACTTTTTGTTTGCGTAGATTTTATTTCAAGTTGGATTTTGTAGGCTAAAGCTTTCTAAAAGCTGTTATTTTTATTAGACCAGTTTTGAGTTGTTCACTTTATATCTATACTGTTTTTTTTTTCTGGAATGTTTTTAATTTAAGTTCGTAACCATTGCATTGAAAGTATATTTTGTCAGTTTTTTACTTTATAGTGGCTTTATATAAACCAAAACACGAATACGACGATTTACATGATACTGTCAATAATTTTCAACAGTTTATTGCATTTTACTTAAAAAACTTTGTACTCTCGTTTTATACAACCAAGCTAATCACGTAAATCTGCCTTAATTTTTTCAGGGCAAGTTTTAACAGTTACGATAGTATTTTAATTCCTAACAAAAAACTAGTATCATTTTGGATAGTTTTTTGCATTTTATTTGAAAACTGAATTTGAATTTTGCATTTTCTTCAGGTTAGTTTTAACTTGTTACGATAATGTTTTTTATTCCTAGCGAGAGATGTTTGCATTAAAATAAATTGCTCTGCTTTTGAGACTAGTTTCAACTTTACGATAATGGGTGTCGTAACACTACCAGAAAATTTGAATTTAAAATAAAAGTTTATTTAAAAAAATAATGGAGGAGAGCGTGGCGCAGTGGTTTAGGCATCCGACTGCTGCACCAAAGATTTTGGGTTTGATTCCTATATACTGTGATATACTTTTTACATCTTTATACGCTCTTTCACTCTCCAACCGTCTTTGCCAGCGTGGGGTTTTACGACTACAACCTTCTCTGATAGAGTGGTGAACAATATCTCTACTGGTTCGGAATTCACTTAAAACTGTAGGTCTCTTGTAATGTAAGTTGCCAGCATTACGGGCAGAGAAGAGGCTAAAACGCCAGTAGTGGCGTATAAAAAGCTGACAAAGAAGAAAAAAAACACGCCCCATAAATACTGTTTTGAAGGCGTTAAATCAAATCGCACGATCGATTTTTAAGTGTCATTATTCTGTTGGCGTGGGTGGGAAATTTTCTAAAGATTCAACGTGGTGGATTCACTCTTACGAGGAAACTGACTAACCCCATCCCTCTCCTTCAGTGTTGAATGCCTGAAAAGTGGAGGTGTTTGCGCAGTGGAAGAATTCCGAGATCGTTTTGAATTTTGCGATTTTGGGCTCCGCAAAGTCAGGCTTTGAAACGAGTCGATTAAGTTTCCAGTTTGCGGCGGTTTTCCAGATGGGGGACGCATGAGTGACTATTGGTTTGATGGTAGAGGTCTACAGCCGGATTTTGTTTCGGAGTGACAAGCTATTGTTCTGCCGCAGCATCGGAACGAGAAGATTTTTTGCCATTTTAGTTTTATTGAGAATGGACTGCACGTGCAATCTATACGAGTTTTTTGTTAAAGGTTATCTTCAGATACTTGGCATTGAACCACGGTATTGGAACGTTGTTAAGAAGGACGTTTTTATAGTGGTTCGTTGCCGTGTGAAGAGAACATCTTTGCTTTTTTTTCGGATTTACTTTTACTTGCCAGTCGTTTAACTAGCCTTTAAGATTGGTGGTGGGTTTTTGTACCCTGGAGGTAACCCTAGGTGGTATTGAGGCGTATCGTCAGCGTATTGTGCTATTTTTACCCCTTCCGTTCTTTCCGAGGGCATGTCCGCGACGAACAGGTTAAAACGCTTTTTAATTTTAGCCATTTATTATCCAATGTTGGATATAGGCCTCTTCTAAGTCATACTATGTTATTCTATCTTTGGCAGTCTTCATCCAGTTCCTTCTGACAATACAGGTGATATTGTCTCTTCAACGCTTTCGTTTCTTATTTTTCTTTTGCTTTCTCTTGGTCTTCAGGCTGCTATCATCCATTCCGTTCTTGCTATGTGACCCGCTCATTGCCATCTGAAACTTGCGACTTTGCTCATGATATCCGTTACTCTCCTCATGATATCCGTTACTCTCCTCATGATATTCGTTACTCTTGTTCTACTTTGGATTTTGTCGTTTTGCACCTTATCTCTTAGTGTAATCCCTACCATGGCTCTCTTTATAGTTTTTTGATTGGTTCTAAGATTTTCCGCCATGGTTTTGGTCAGTGCCATAATTTCTAGGCCGTATGTGGCCACTGGCAGTATACAGCTGTCGAATATTTTTTTTTTTTAGATAAAGTGGTATATTTTTGTTTTTAAATATGTAGCTAAGCTTTCCAAATGCTGCCCATGCTAACTGTATTTTTTGATTAAGCTCCGAAGTCTGTTCTTTTTCCCTGCGTTGATATTGGCCACAATATCAAAGCAGGTTAAAACGCTGAGGAGAGAAAATGGAGTCCTGAGGAAATACTGCCGTGATCTGCTGTGAGGTAGAAATATTTAGAATTTTTTCTGCTAGAGTTCTGCGATTTAGATATGAGGCAATCAGCTTTATAAGACACAGAGGGAAGTTTTGTATGTGCAGTTTATAGAGAAGACCTTTGTGCCAGACCTTGTAGAAGGCTTTTTTGACGTCGAAATATACCACTCTTGTGGTCCTTTTTAGTCTGAAACTTTTGACAGTATAGTCACTCACGTGATTAAGTTGGTGGATAGCTCAATGCCCCCTACTGAATTCATGTTGGTGAGAAGGGAGAAGGTTGTTAACTTTTGTGTGGTCTCGGATTATGTTTTTTCTATGATCTTACTTAAAGAGCATAACAGACTGATAGGCTAGTAGTTTTGTGTGAACCACCGGCCTTTTCCAGGTTTTGCGATGTTTATTAAGTGAGCCTTTTTATTTTGTAGGAAGGTGGAGATGGCTCTTTTTACATCTTCAACCGTTCTTACTGTGATTAGGCTGCTAATGCTCATTTCTAGAAATTGAGAGAAAATAGGAAAATTTGTACCGCTTACGGATTGGCCTGTCTCAGGTTTTGGGATGTTTATTACAAGTGTAAGATAGTGCCGACGGCTTTTTCTACATCTTTAACCGATCTTACCTTGGCCAGGCTGCTAACGCTTTTTTTATAGATTGACAGAAGAGAGGCCAATCTGTATGCGGTACAAATTTTCCTCTCTTTTCAGTTGATTTATTTTCGAAAAGTTTCAGTAGTACTGGGTTGTAGTCAGAGCTGAGGTTATTGATTACTTGCATAGTGAATTGGAAGTTGATGTCTTTGAGTATTGCTACGTCAAGAACGTCTTCTTGGTAACTTGCAGAATGTTAGTGGGTTTAGCTTTAGAGGTTGTACTTAAGCTATTCTACGTTTGGTTTTGTTGCTCGTGTTGAGGTACTACGATGCAATCTTGATTGTGTCTAGCCCGGGCATATTTGTCACGATTGCATTTGTTTCAGCGTGATTGTGTCGGGTGCATCTACTTTGGAATGGTCAAAAGATCTTTTTGCAAAGATCATTGTTTTAGGCCTCCGATTTACTACCGACGTTCCCAGACATGTGAAAGTATTTGGGGTCTCAACGCTTGAGTGGGAGTGTGGTTTGACTCAGACACTATCATGATATGGATGTTCTGTTAGATAAAGAATTTTACCTATCTTAGCTGAAATGTTGTTGGCATTCCAGAAACAAATTCTAAGCAAAACTTTTGGTGTATTTTTTATTACTAATTTTTTAGAATAACGGACATGATTTTACGATGAAAGTTGTTGAAGTTGTCGAGAAGAGCTACTATTCTCCTGTTACTCAGTGCCGGATTAGTTGCCGGCGGAGACACAACGTTTGCAAATGATTTGTTTGAAGTGACTACAGCATAGATAGAGACGGGGCCAGGGCCAGATCATAAGTGGCTAACATTTTTTGATAGGTTTTGCATTACTTGAAGTTGGCGGGATGCGGTTCAGAACATAATGCACACTTGGGAGGTATGTCTTTGGAGCTGGCCACCGATTGGTTGGGCTCTGAACAGATGCGGCAGAAGAGCTTTGTTATGAAACATTGTTTGGCGGTCTGCTCCAGTTGCTAACACTTGTGGCATTATGGAATGCCACTGCCACGTTATTCTTTTTTGGTTAGACCGACACCTTTAAGCTCAGAAGCTTGGTCAAACCTATAATCTTGGCGATCTTATTCTTGAAGTGGAAGGAATAGTTCAATAGCTTGTTGAAGGGGTAGAGCTTGACGGTCCCGGTTTTTATTGTCGCTTTGTTTGGATTATCTTCTTTGGGGGTAGGGATCTTGTTGGTCAAGTTTTAGAAGGCGGAACTTAGTTCCACGATCCTCTTGATTTATTTACTTGGTGCAATACTGATTGCATTTAATTTCTGCTGTCTTTGGTGTTAACATGTCGGCTGCTAGCAGTCGATTAGGTTACCAATTTCTGTCAGCGCAAAATCCTACATGTTTTCGAAATCTGTAATATTCGTTTGAGTGTTTTTGGGGGGGAGGTTTTTTTCTGACTGACCTCCCTCTCCTAAGTGAGTGCCATATGGAAGTTTGACACAAAAGCTGCGTAATTACCTTTTCAACTAACTTAGAAATAAATTACGGGTTTGATATTACATAATCCACCTGGTGTGCCAGCATTATAGCCGTTACATACAGCTAGACACGAATAGTGTGGCCGATATAATAGGCAACATAATATACACAAAAATTATGTTAACTGTGGTTGCACTCATGCCTTTGACCGTTTACCGGCCACACTATTTGTGTCTAGCTGTAGTATTGTGTCAATCTTGTACCAAGACTATTTTTGGAAATCAGACTAATTGACTTGGTCTGAAAAGTTAACCATAAATTAGCTAAAATATTAGCTGAAATTAAGATTAATTTCTTAAAATTGTCGCCACTTGGTTGGGATAATCGGAGCAGCAACTGATTTCTATCAATGATATTTGCGCTATTTGCAGAACAAAGGATGCATCTTTGCTGGCTTTGGGTGAGCCACTTGGAGGGATGGTGGTCTGTTAGCAGGTGCCTTACTATGGGCCTTACCGAAACGACTAGCTCGCAGTTTAACATAAACTGGGCAGCCTTTATAGCTGGCAATGTGCTACCCACCGCACCCGACGCACGTAGCTGTATGCCCGGACTCTTTGATGAGCCCCGGCGCACTTATCACACATATATAGTGCTTAGCAGCGATATGCAGTGTGGCCATACCGCTATCAACAATGGCATTGCGCAATCTCTTCGGTCTTTTTTTTGTACTCAATAGCAGATCCCATTGAGAGAGAGTATCTCCTTGTTTTTTGAATTTCTGCGGGAGCTGAACGTACAGCATTGGGAAGGACTTTTAAGTGTTCCAGCAGCATTGCAAATGGTCTAATGATGCTCAAAACCCAAACTTTATATTAAACAGTGGCGTTTGGAATGCATTTCATTCTCATAAAACTTATGTGGGCTTTTGTCACTCCAAATTTGGCAATTTTGCTTGTTTTGCGAAACTATCAACATGAAAATGGGGTTCATGTTATTCATAAAATTAATTGACAAACTCTTTGCTGTGAATGATTTCAGTTGTTAGGTAAGTAGGATTTTGTAAGCTTCAAAACGCATTTTTTAGTGAGAATAGTGTTTTTAGAAATGTTCAATTCTTGACTACGATACTAAATGGATGTTTCTGGACTTTTGGTCACATTTTAGCAAACAATCTGGACAAACATGTGTTGATGTGATGATCTGACATCAGTAATTACCAATTTTGCAAATGATGGCATTTAAATTTTTACAATTTTTCAAATAATGTTTAATAATAATAATGCCATCTTGTTTCGAATAGCAATTCATTTTTAATAATATCATCGAACAGTCACAATGGTTTAACATTACATTTACATTTACAGTAAAAATAGCACAATTTAAATTTTCCTTTAGTTTATTTCTAATAACTATATTAAGTATTCACCAAACAGCGTTATAGGTTGGATGCAGTGTTTTAAAAAAATGTGTATATTAATTACATATCTAGATTTGTTTTTATTATGCTTTATAGTAGTTGGTCGAAGTTACCGACAATTTGTTTAATTTTATTGGCTTACATAGGTATTATATAATTATACTATATTTATTTAAACTGTCATAACCAAGCTATTCCATTAATATTTTAGGCAATTTATGAAGTTTACTATAACACTTGAATTATACTAATTGCAGAAACAAATGCTTTTTTCAAATAATATAATATTTAAATTTAATTCTGTTGTCTACTACATTATTAATAATTTTGTTTTCATATTTAGCATAAATTAACTGAAGTAAGTTTATATTATTGGCTTTGAAGGAATAATATATTTTTCTGCTTTAGTATTCAGTTTTACCTTCGCTTTTATTAGAAGTTCGGAAGCGAGTATAACAAAATAAAAATTTTACCAAATATGGAGTTGCGTGCGTGTGTGTAGTGTGTGTGTGTTTTGGTGTCGTGTCACAGCCGCCCTGTTCGTTACAAAGGAAGGACAGCCGAGACTCCCTTTATCACACCGCTGGCCGCCTATACAGATATTGATCCAAAATTGATGTAATTTGAGATACAGTTGTGAGTCCCGCGATATTGAGATACGGGTATCGGATTCTGATGTGACTATACAACTCCGTGATTTTGATATGATGTGGATTCTAAACATATGTGACTAGGAACACAATTGAACTCCACGGGTGCTTACGACTTCATACACATTCTCGTGGAGCGTCTCAGACTCGACAAATTCTAAGAATGCCGTTCAAATGCACAATATTGTTACCAAGTTGTGCGCGTAAACTTAAAAACAAAGGTCAAAGTTGTATTTATTTAAAACATAAAAACTACATACAAAACAGAACATGTATTATACATGTAAACGTTATTTCATTCCGAGACAGGAAACAATTCTACGGTACAGGCGTTCGGCACCATCGACGTTTAAATTAAAAAAAGAAGGAAGTTCCGAAGAGGGTGCGCCTTGAAATGCGGTACTTGATAGATGACCCGTGATACTACACAGCATGCGTCACATATTGTTTAAATTACAAACACTTTCTACCCTACTAATATTACAAAAAAATACCATGCCGAATTAATTGCTATTAACTTGCAAGGAATCTCGTGCCATTTACAGGAGACTAACTCAATTGTTCGGGGTGAATTTTTAATAATGCAACATTGAATCGATATTCAATCACAAAGCAAAATTAGTTTTTCCTGAGACATTCCCGTTCCGCTATTACAAAGCCGATATGCCCCTGTCAGGCAAAGCTGACAAGTGGAATGTCGGAATGTTTGTTAGTAATTAGCACATTTAAACTGATTTTCAGTCCGTTTTAAATGCATTAAAACTTCACAACCAACTCAAATAGAAACAGATTGCAGAAACTCTATACATCAGCACAATTGCATTTTTACTGTTTGTTCAAACGTTATATGTTTGTGTAACCCTCCAGGATTTAAATCTTAGTCACCCGAGGGCTCAAGTCGGACCAAACTATGCAAGCAGTTTTTGAAACGTACCCTCTGGAAATGACACAATATATAGGCTCACAATGCATCCTCTTTCAACTACACAAGTACCCTGGCTTAATCCGCACTACTGTATTATAGGTGCCCCGAACACATGCATACAAATTCTATTTTATTTCCTACCCTCTTTCATCCAACATTTATATATAATATCTGCAAGGGCTATTTCGGTTTACACACCATTGCCTTATCTCGAATCTGATTCGAACCGAATTATAAAGCACTTTAACATCATCTCATATATAAAGATAATTCGATCTTATGAGAGAATGTAGACATAAAAAATTGTTTTATAAGCAATCAAGGCATAAATTTGAATATTTTTCCAACCCGAGTTTCGCATATTATTTCAATTCGACGACTCGCTGAAATGTTGAATATGATACTGTTATTTCAAATCCATGGAACCGAATAAATTGCAAATGTTTTTAGATGATGTGTATGATAAGTGGTAGTAGCGGGTGCGGTGTGCTCACACAGACAGTTATGAGAAATTTATTTATTTCGTATACTTTCTTATGTAGCAAAACTTGTGCATGTTCAAGTATTACGTATGGGGTTAGATAATGTCTTGGAATTGCTGAAAGGCTTAGCGATTACAGTGGCTTCAGGCATGTTGTATACGAAACTATTCGTTTTGTGCGGTAAGATATGTATCGCGAATTATATTTAAATAAAACATCCCGAAGTTATTGCGTTATTATGGAAATGATAGAACTGAGTTACAAATTGAAAATTAGTTTTGTTTGTATATACTACAAAATGGAATTCTTTTGACATTCATTACACATTAAATAAGGTTAAACTCGCTTAATAATAAAATTTATTTAAACTTGATCTAAGATAAGAAATAGTCAATTGTCATAAATGATAATATTTATTAACTAGATAATTTAAAAATATGATTTGATTGTCAACACAAAAAAGGCACAAGGAATAATATTAGTAAACATAAATTGTTTAATAGTTATTGTGATTTTATGTAAGTTGTCTCTTTGACCAGTGAGATGCTAGGCACACTGATGATGGGTGCATACCCTGAAACACGAGTGCATGTGTCTCTTAGTGGATGAAAAGGCAATTTACATAAAATTCATTGTTTATTAATTTTATATAATAATATTTTAATTGACCTATTATTATTTTATGAACGCTTATACGTCATCAATATCTTTTTTCCAAAAAGTATGAGATAAAAGCTTTTTTCCGCACACTTTTTTAATTACTGAACAAAAAAAGCTACATTAGAGCAGAATTGTTGAATTTTAGTCACATATTTTGTAATTTTTATTTGACATTGTCATTTTTTACTTTTTCTTATGGGTCGGCGACGATAAAATATTTTATAATACATATGCGATTACAGAACTCGCCTACTGGCTCGTTCTTGCAAATTGAAAATACGTTTGTTAATAATACACTTGTATCGTAAAATTTTGTACTTTACCAGATGCAAATCAATATTAATGTCGTGACTAGAAGTAGATTGGATGTATTGGAGTTACATTCATAATTGATCTACAGAGGTGTACATTGGCGATTGAGTATTACAAACAAAATAGGACTATACAATTAAGAATATTTTCTGAAAGTTGCAAGTTTGCAAATTTTGGAACATTAACAAACTTGCCATAGAATACAATAAAACAGCTCACATGTGCTTTATTGGCTTAACTTAGATCTTTGACAGAGTAAGATTAGCGGAAGTTAGAACACTTCTAAGAAGAAGATGCGTGAACCCGAACATAATAGTCATTATTAAGAAATTAAAAGTAGCAGATAAGTTGCTCAAGAAAGTACCCAAAGCGACAGGAATTAGACAGCCTTAACCAGTAATGATGGATGAATTAATAAAAGAAGTGGAACAAAATGGGAAAGGATATTAGATGAGGGACAAAATTGAAATATTTGTAAAGAAAACGTAATCACTGTGTCTAAAGAACCACTATGTTGTAAATTGGCAATCTACAATGATAGTGTAAAACAAGTAATGAATTTCAAATATCTTGAAGCAATATTACCAGTAACAGAGAAAAAACAAGAACTCCAACAACAAATTCAGTTTTAATCTCTGAATATTTACGATATACGAGGGGGACTAAAAAATAACGGGAATTGCGCTGTGGCGAGGAGGGAGAGTGGGGAAGCCGGTTGTTTGATCCGGTGTCTGTTAGGGACACGTCTCCTGAGTTAGCGTGCGAAGTTCTGTTGCTGTGAGTGTATCAGTTTGTTTGTGTAATTTTTTTTAGTGGAACAACTTTTTTCATTTTGCCGAAATCGTGATTGCCGATTGTCGAAAGGAACTCGCGACTGTGAAATTTTGTTTCCTGTTGGAGAAATCGATCGCGGAAACTATTGTAATGCTTAAGACTGTTTATGGGGATGCTGCCTTATGTAAAACCAGAGTCTACGAGTGGTTTTGACGTTTTAAAAATGGAGAAATGTTAATTGAAGTCCAACCCCGTTCAGGACGCCCCTCAACGTCAAGAAGTGACGAAAACGTCGACAAAATCAATATTCTTGTTTGTGAAGACCGTCGCCGAACCATTGTTTTAGAGGATTTTATCTAAAGATTTGCACATGAGAAGAGTTGCAGCCAAATTTGTCCCTTATCTTCTCATAGGCGAGCAAATGAATGGGTAGACTTTAGGCATGTTTTGAGCTTTAACATTAGCTTAAAAAGCACCCAGAATATTGTTCAAGGTAATTACTGGTGATGAGTTCTGGTGTTATGGATACGACCCCGAAACAAAGCAGCAATCAAGCCAGTAGAAGACACCTAGCTTTTCTTGTCCCAAAAAAGCTCACCCAGAAGTTAAACATCAAGACAATGCTCATTTGTTTTTTTAATTGCAGAAGTGTTGTACACGCGGAGTTTGTTTCCACGGGTTAAACTGTTAACCAGAAGTTTGTCTTGGAGGTTTTGAAAAGATTGAGGCAGAGTATCCGAAAGAAAAGGGCAGATCTTTGGCGCACAAGCGACTGGTTTTTTCATCATGACAACGCGCCGGCTTACACTGCTTTTTCCGTAAATCTGTTTTTGGTCAAAAACGGCATGACACTAATTGTCCACCCCCCCCCTAATCACCGGATCTAGTCCGCTGTGATTTCTGTTTGTTCCCCAGACTCAAAAGGGACATGAGAGGAAATTGTTTTGAACAATCGAAGAATTGTTTGCAGAGGTGCGTTGTGGTCAAGGGAGAATACTTTGAAAGTGATCAAAATTTGGTGTAAACATATTAAGAAATAAAGAAATTATGACAAAATTCCAGTTTCTTTTGGGTCCCCCCTCGTAAAAAATGGCGAAACAAGCATATGAATACGAATCTCTTGCGTAATTCTGATTACGACATGCAATAGAAACTAAAGCAGATAATACAACAATCAAACGACTTTTAAGAACGACAGACAAATACTTAGAGCATTAACAAGTAGCATCTTATTTTACCAGAAATTGATTTGTGTCAAATCCAAGACGTAATAAGATGAGAGAGTGAAGAGATTACAGGGACAGATTGTTTATGGATTGTTTGTCTAAAATTGCTAAAGAAAAAAAGCTAAATTCAACCAGGCCACCAAGACGCTCCCCGAAGCGATAGTATCAGAGCAGGAGTTCAGCATCTCAAACATGACTATTTTCCATTATTGATGGAAACACAGGATATAGTCCTAACGTATGAAGAAGAAGAAAGAACACTAATGAAAATGAGGCTACGGGAACATTTCCAAAAATGAAGAATATTGAGAAAAAAAATTAAAATTACTGGAATGTTATAGATTAAATAAACAAAATTGAGTGTATCAACAATAATGGATTTGACACATTATTTAACACGCTAACACAACAATACGTACGCTCAGATGTTTACTTAAACTTATGGTTTTTTGTGAAATGAGTTTTCTATTTTGTAAATCTGCCGAACATCTTTTCTGAAGTAACTCAAATGGTGCTCACTATAACAAAACACATATTGGGTGAAGCTTTTCTTTGTCTACAATTTGGTTATGGGTTGAGAATTTGTGGTAATAATTAAGTCGCTTTGCCGTATTCCCCAAATATCAAAGTTTTGAACTTACGAATGAGGCAGATAGATGCAGTTACTTTTACAAATATTTTTATTTGTTTACAGACTTTATATATAATGTTTTAATGTAATTGTGGATATTTGAAAACCTCTATGATCAATGTAACCTTTAGAATGTTTATTTCTTGGATTTAACAATAATACGTGGTATAGACCTATAATTTTTTGGATATAATGAAAAGACTGTGTAAAGCTGTTTCAAATTCAATTTTCTCAAAATAGACCAATTTTTTTTAGAAGATTGTTTTTTATATAAATATACTTGAGTACTTGGTATTGTTAAAATAATCAATATTTACCTTACGTACGGATATTTGCAATCCAGTTTTCTTAAAGTTTCTTTATATGAATCAATTTTTTTCTTGATATAAAACATATTTGGATGACAATTTTACATATGAACCTACCTATTGATTTTGTCCAAATAATCAATTCAACTTCCAAATCGAGAATTTCTTGAATTTAATAAAAATTTAGACCAAAGTAGTTTTAAATTAAAAAAAATCAATTTTTTTTTAGATAAACCAATTTTTTCTTTTATCTTTTTCTTTTTTTGGTCTATCTTTGTTACTGAAGGTTTGCGATCAGTTTTTTGAATGACTTTCTTTCTGCAGTTTTTTTTTTTTAATTTTCTACTGTAAGTCTCTTCTAATTTTGAATGTTTCTTAACTATGATAACGATCTTCTACCAATTCCACGTTTCCTTTCTATGCGCCTTTCTATTATTACTTGAAGCAGTTTGTATTTGTCATTACGTATTATGTGACTGAGGTAAGTGGTTTTGCGTTTCTTGATTTTGGTAAGTGTTTTATACCTTTTTAGCCTATAGGATTCTAAGCATCTTGAGGCAGACCTACATTTTGAATGCTTCAATTCTTTGCATATCTTTTACTTTGCCATAGAGTAGAACAGTGAATGGACAAAGATACAGAACTACTCACGACGGTGAAACGTAGAAAAGCAGGATATTTCGGACACATTTTCCGAAATGACAAATACTAATTCTTGCAATTAATCATGGAAGGAAAAATAGAAGGTAAACGAGGAATCGGAAGGAAAAGATTCTCATGGTTACAATCTCCGACAATGGTTCGGAATCAGAGATGCCCCTACATTAATAAGACTCGCACAAGATTCGACGAGTTTACACATATGGTCGCCAACCTCTTACGAGGAGAAGGCACTGGAAGAAGAAGAAGAACAGTGTAAATATAACACTTTTCACACAAGTTTAGATTTCTGTTGCATTATAGCGTTTTCTATTTTGAGAACGTGTTCTTAGCTTGTTCGATTCTGCTTTTGATTTCTTGCGCTGGATTTTATTTATTGTTTAACATGGTACCTATGTACCTGAATGATGTCACCTGCTCTATATTCTTTCTTTCTAATTTGATATTTATCCTCCGTTCTTGTTTACTGACTGCTATTGTTTTTGTTTTTTTTTTACATTGATTTTTAATCCCAATGAATTTCTTTCATATAAAATGTTATTGTGTAAATAACCAATTCAACCTACAAACTAAAGAATTAGATATTTTCCATCTCTGCAAACGTCAGTAGAAGAAAAAGTGATATCCAATCCAAAGTACATATTTGCTTGTAATCATGTTTGTTCTGGGGTTTTTGTCCACTTGTTCGAGTGTTTTTATCTCTTTTGCAAGCGTTAGATGCCTCTTTGTCTAAGAAGGAGTAGGTGGTATTCAATATTTTGATGACTAACACTTTCTTCACCAAAAATTTACTAAATATTTAATGCAAGAATGCAAAAAAATTACACCATTTTTTTATTTAAGATTATTCAAAATAAATAATAAATTGAAAACGGACGAAGGGAGTTAAAGGGGATAGCGGAATTATTGTTAAAGACTAAAAACTTAAAAGTGTCTTTGGTAAGAAAGAAATTAAATTAATTTACATAAATTGTAATTTCTGTTTAAAGTAAAATCTTGTAGTAAAATTATATGCGCAAAAAATGTGTCTAAATCTTCTTTCTTTTCATTTCATGCTGGTGGGCTACTGCTATCTTTAGGTGGACCACTACGCAATGAACCAACGGCGCCTCTACTTCCGCCGCGACAATTATTGCCCCTTCTCCTATTGCCTGTTATTACCTTATTTTCTATCATCTCTCATATTCCCGTCTTTGTTTCATTTATCTGTCATTTTTTTTTCTTTTTTCTATCATTGCCGCCTCGTCTATCTCTGTTATCTCTATTACGATCAATTATATTTTCTGTCACTGTCATTACTATGAATTCCGAAACGTTTATCACGATTACCTCCGCGACGTTTCTCACGATTACCTCCGCGAAGATTATCACGTTCACCTCCCCGACGTTCATCATGATCATTACCACAACGTTTTTTCCGATCTTCATTACGACGTTCTTTACGAATATTGCGATCTTTACTACGACTCCAACTGTCGGTGGATTTTGGTGGGTTTAATAAACGTGGCGGTGTTTTTTTGGTGGCATTGTATGCAAACGTGTTAACTTCCAAACTTTGTATTTTTTGGGTGGAGCTTTGTTACCCCTAATTGTCTCATTCCTCCTCCATGCAGCTGCTGCTGTGGCTGCCTCTTGAGATTTCTTGGAGTCGCTTTCTCTGCGCCCAGGAATATTTTTCTCTACTACCACGATCCCGATCTTCTCTCATTGAAGCTTTTTTTTTCTTTCAGTAGTTGTTGATCAATTTCTTCTTCGCTGTTTGGCTGCAGAACGCTCTAGCATCTTTTGTTGTTCCTTATCCCTACGTTCACGCTTTTTTTTAACACGTTCTTTTTCTTTACGTTTTTTACACGGTTTTCTTCTTTCAAGCGAAGCTGTTTTTCACGCTTGCGTTTTTCTTATTCTTCATTTTCTTTGAAAAAGTGTGGTTTTATGTTTCAACAAACTGTTACGACGATTTTTGCCTAACATTTTTTCAAATTCCTTCAATTTATCCTCAAAGACAACATTTTTTTTCTTCAACAATTTATTCAAAAATAGATCTTTGTCTGATTTTACGCGCATTAATCTTTTTTGGCAAGCAACGGCAAAGCGTTCCTTTTTCTGTTGTTCCCAGAAAGCTTGATCTTGCAATTGACGTTCTTTCATACTGGCTTGCAATTACGGAATCTCTTCTAGTAGTTCAGTTTGTTTGAAATAGTCAATCTGCTTTTTTCTTGTGATTAGAGTTTGGTTTGCAATTTTTGACTTTTCTTCTGTAGTTTTTTGCAATTTGGTCTTCATCTATTTTTATAATGTCGTCTTTATCCAATTTCCATGAACAGTTTGTGAAATTTGCTATAGCTTTTCTTTAAGATGGTGGTTCTTAGAATTATATTAGCGTTTTTCTTTGTTCACGTTTTCCCTCTCATATTGCGGATTTTGGTATCATGATAATTAGTAACCATAACTCTTTTTTGTCATTAAACCTTCCTTGAATTTTTTCTAGATACGGGAGTGAGTTTGATAAAATTATATTTAACATTTTTGATAAACTTAAAAAATACATGTTTGTGCTGCAAAATGTGCACTTGATGGCGAGTCGATCTGGTTTTGTTCTTTTGACTAGTCACTAACACAAGCAGATGCCTTGCCAAATTGGCAAGGTTAAGAGGTTTTTAACAAAAAAATATATTTTTTGTGTTTTTTTTATGGCAAAACTTTATTTCTCAATAAAACGGATATTGATTGATTTGGCTTGCCTAGAGTCGTGCTAAACTGGAGTTGCGCGTTATCTTGCAGCTTTTTCTTCAACAAACCTCGACAATTTTAGAGTTTTGGTTTGTCGAGAGAAAAATCTTATGAAGTCAAATACTTTTGTCGAAATTGAAATTACCTGAATGCGATTAATTGGTGCACCAAGATCTGCTATTATGCTTACCAAAAGACAGATTGATTTTTTGGCTTGGCTGGGCTAATAATGTGCACGGTCCGCCGTCAAAACTTGTGCATTTTGTTTTTTTTTTATTGATAACTTTGGCAATGGTAATTGTTAGAGTATGATCAGAAAACAGAGTCAGTGTATGAGAGTAACAGCAATGTAGACTTGCGTTTTGTTAAAGGGCACGACAAAGTAGTTTTGATGATTTAAAAACGAATGGCCGAGATCTAAGTTGGGGGAAAGATCTACCAAGGTTTTGTTTTTTTGAGGATTGTTGCTTACAATCTATATAGAGAAAAGTTTAATGTTTATTTTTTATAGTTTATAGTGATGTGTTGAGGAGCCGGCTGTTTTGAGATAGTTAGACCTAAGTCGTGCTGATCGTTACTCAAGTTGTGGCCAAGAACGTATCTGGGGGGATAAACTCATTACAAAATAAGTGAGCTTTTTCTTTTTTTTTCTTCTGCTTCTATAGTTAGGATTAAATCCTGTTTTTTTTTCAACATTTATAGTTGCTGTTGGTACGCTGAGCTCCAGATTTTATACCATCTTATTGGTGGTCTTTATGGGTTTTTTTTTATCTCGGTAGCCAAGTTCTGGCAGTTTTTGGCAGTTTGGTTTTGTCCATTCTGTCTACATGGTCTCTCCACACTCGCCATCTGTTTTGGGCTCATCTTTTCAATGAATGTTGCACTTTGCTCTGACGTTTTTGCTTCTTATGTGATCCCGGAAACTGCATCCTGCCATGCATCTTAGGATTCTCAACTCCGTTGTTCTCATGAGTTGTTTTGTTGATGCATTTTTTGCTCTGGTTTTGATTGCGTATGTCATAATGAGCCTGACACAGGTTTTGTAGATTCTTGCTTTGCTTTCTACAGACATGTGCTTGTTTAGCTATATTAAATCTCTCAGGTACTCCGATATTAGATCTGCTTTTGTTGTTTGGGCTTTCACTTCTTCTTTTAGGTTTCTGTCGCTTATTTTGTTGGCCCTCGGGTATTTGAAGTGCATGACCTGTTTGACGCTTTTGTTGTATATGGCGAGCTTACATCTACGCGCTGAGATTTTTATTGGTATTTAACCCTAGTTGTGGCTTAAGTCAGTAGTTGTGGAACTCTAGTTGGATTGAAGGTTACTTTAACAAAACGGTTAATGCAATGTTGTTTAGTGATTTTCATATGCATTAACCTCTTGTTTGTAGTGCTGAGTTTGATGCTGAGTTTTTTTTTTAAACACATCTGCGTTTGCAAAATTAATTTTGTTCTTCTCATGGCTTTGCTTTTAGCAGCAGCCACATTATTAAGCTTTACCTATCCTAATACTATAATCATAGTTTTTCTAGTTCCAACGTACCAACTTGAACCAGAAACACGCAGATCCTTACTTGCTGATTTTTTTTTAATATTTAAATTATATTTGTTTTATGATGATCACAATAAAATTAATTTATATAAATTATTAATTATTGACCTAAATTTAACAAGCAAATAACTAAATTATTTTGATATAAATCATATTTGATACAAGTTTATCACTTTGATAAAATTTATAAAATTTTTCAATTCTTTTGAAATATACATTAATCTGCAAATAATAGAATTATTAGCAGTTCAACTTCTTTCCTTTTTTACAAAAGATAACGAAGTATACAATACATCTGCTTAAGCACAACCAAAATATTCGCATGACATATTTCGGGCCGCTGCCCACAAAGACCGATGACTACAGGAAATTATGAGACAAAGGTAGGGGGTTGATACTGCGGCATAATCGCTTGCACAGCTTGAACGGTTTCAGTACAAATGACGTTTCCCTAGATCTCATCAAACATAAGAGAAATGAGTGAGAAACGACGCGTAAAAGTCTCTGAATGTACCATTAATACACACACTGAATATCTATAGCTTAGTTAGCATCAATATACAATGCTACTTTAAGTAATGAAAATAAAACATAGTAAGTAACAATTGCCTCTAGCAATAATATAAAACTTTTATATTTGTTCACTGCATTGCGACTTTATAAAACATACGGTTTGTTTATTTAAGCAGATATTTTATTGAAATCAATCTATTGAAATTGAATAATAACATTTATTTCATTTTAAGCAAATCAACATTTAAAAGAGTACTACAATTGACTTCTATCTCAATTAAAACCCATTTAAATATCAATGTGCCATTTTAAATTGATGATGTTATACCCTTATCACTGTCAATAGTAATAATATATAACAAATCTCTTCTAAACGTCAACCATTCTATTGACATATTTTTTATTCAGCGTTTTAATAGATAACCAAATGCCATTCGTCTAGTTTTGTTTTCCAACTTTATATATTAATTATTTATGATATTTTTTTGTAATAAATACGAATAGCTTCTAATGGTCGAGCTGAGCTTTAAGCTAATCGCATTGAATAGCAAAGGCTATAAATAAATACGAGTTGCTATGTAATTTTATCTACATTCCTGCTGAGCAATTGATTTAAAGCAGGAAAACAGCAACATCCTACATTCGCCCAAAACAAAATTTATGACGTAATATTTTTTTCTTTATTTTGAGAACAGCTGAATACATCTCTACACACGCTACCAACCCTTAACACTATTTTAAAAATTTATTAGATGTACTTTTTTAAATAACAAATTAAATACAAAATGAAAAATAGTTTACAATATTTAATTATTTTAAAACGTTGCGGTAAACAAAGAATGAAAAAATATTGGGAAGATATAAATAACCTTTACATATACAAATTAATCGAATGGTTGCAGCTATTATTGAAAACAATAAAGTCGATGCTAATAGTGAACATGTACTGGCAACTGACGAGGTGAACTGTGGATATGGATAACAAAACAGCTATAAAAAGCGATTGAAGAGAGGAAGTGTATTATGTATTTTAACTAAACAATACTATAATATTAAATTAAAAAATAAATTATTGCAATCTAATAAAAAATTGCAAGGTAGAGACGAGACAAGTACATTAGTGTTTTAAGATATAGTATTTTACCAATTGGAAAGATAGTTTGAATCATTTGGCTTTATTTATTTAGTTTTAGAAAAGGTATTACGGAAGTAAAATCTTTTAAATATTTAGGATATGTTTTTTGCACGAACAACACTGAGAGCGAACACATTAAAGATATGGCAAGAAAAGCAAATAAAGTGGTGGGACAAGTTTGGGGAATAAGTGAAAGAAAATGTGAATGTATGAGAATAAAAGGACTTATGTTTGATAGTTTAGTTAGAAGTATGATATTGTATGGGTCAGAAATATGGGGATGGAAGGAACAAGAAAAATTAGAAGCAATACATGTAAAATATTGGAGATGGGTGCTAGATTTAAATAGAGAAACTCCAGCATATATTGTGCTGGAGGAAGTCAAAAAAGATAAGTTAAGAGTATGAAGAAAGAATGAGACAGAGACACGAATGTAAAATCTTACAAGAATACATGAATGAGAAAATGAAAGCAAGAAATGGAAAGCTAGGAGAGATTAGGGAAAATTTTTACAATAGGAATGGGTATGCTAGCCAAGAAATTGAAAGAATGAGAGAATCTGAGAGAGAGACATGGTACGAACTTATGGAAATAGATAGAGATATACAAAGGCAAGAAAGGAGAATACGTGGGATACTCTAGATCATAATTATCAATGAGTAGTTTAATCTGGTGTGCCCACCCACCCGCTTGAGTATTTGTGATTAAAGAATTGCAAGCTTTTCTTATTTGAAAAATTCACAAGTTTTTTTGTCTAAGAAGGAAAAGCTGATATCCAATCTTTTGATGGGTAACACTTAAGAGTGACTACCTACCCGCCTGAGTGTTTGTTGTTAAAGAATTTTTAATTTTTTGATAACAAACTCTCTCTTTTTAGCAAGCGTTAGAGTTTTTGTTCAAGAAGTAGAAGGTGAGATCCAATATTTAACACCAACCAACACTTGGGTGGGTGGTGGGTTATTCCAGATTATGATTGCCAATGAGTAGTTAAAATAGAATGCTCAATCACTCAACCGACTTTTTTGTTATCAAAGAATTACACGTTTTTCCTTTTTAAAAGTAGAAGTCTTTTAGTTAGAGGAAGGGAAGATGATTTTTAATTTTTCGAGGACCAACACTTGGGAAATGCAAACCCACTCACTAAAGAGTTTGTCATTAAAAAGTTTTTTTTCTTTGCAAGCGTTAGAAGTCTTTTTGTTCAAGAAGGAAAAGATGATATCCAATATTCTGATGAACAACACCACAGTTGGTGGTTGTGTCACTCTAATTTATAATTACTAGCAAATAGTTTAAACTGGAGTGCCTGTTTACCCGCCCGAGTGGATGTTATCAAAGAGTTGGACGATTTTTTTTCTCTACAAGTATCAGAAGTCTTTTAGTTAGTGGAGGAGGAGGTGAAATATAATTTTTTGATGACCAACACTTGGGTGGGTGGGTGGGTATGTTACTCCAGATCAAGATTACCACCGAATAGTTTGAAATAAGTGTGCCCACTTACCCACCCGATGTTTGTTTAAAAAATTTGAAGTTTTTCTTTTCTACAAATGTTAAAAAATTTTAGTCAATGGAGGACGAGGTGATATCCTATCTCTAAATGAACAACACTAGGGCGGTTAAGGGTGTCACTCTTCTTTATAATTACCAGCTAATAATTTGAACTGTAGTGCCCATCTATCCAACCGAGTGTTTATTGTAAAAGAATTCAAAGATTTTTTTTTACAACTGTTTTTTAATCAAAGAAGCAGGAGGGGATATTCAATTTCTTGATGACCAACAATTGGGTAGTTGGATGTTTTATTATAGATTATGATTTCTATTTAGTAGTTTGAAATTGGGTGCCGGAGTGTTTGTTATGAAGGAAATGGAAGCTTCTTTTTTTTAAGTGGGATGTGGTATCCAATCTTTAAAAAACCAACACTTGGGCGTTCAGATGGGTCACACCAGATCATAATAATAATAATAATAATAATAGTAGTTTAAACTGGAGTGTCTATTCATCCGTCTAAGAGTATGTTATCAAAAAATTGGAAAATTTTCTTCTTTACAAACATTAGAAGTATCTTTGTCCAAGAAAGAAAAAATGATATCTAGTTTTATGATGACCAATATTTGGGTGGGTGCGTGAGTCATTTTAGATTATGATTATCAAAAGAAAATTTGAACTGAAGTGCTCACTCAACCGCCTATATAAAGAATTATAAGTTTTTCTCCTCTACAATTATTAGATATTCTTAAGTCCGATGAGGAGGAGGTGATATCGAGTATCTTTTGATCACTAATAGCTGGTTACTCAAAATTATTATTTTTATTGAGTAGTTTATGTGCTCACTTACCCGTCTAAAAGAAAAGAAGGGATGATGAGTCATGTCTTTTGATAATCAACACATGGTTGGTTAAGTGGGTTACTCTAAATCATGATTAACATTGAGTAGCTTGAACTAGAGTTCGCACCTACCCAAAAGTTTATTATCAAAATATTTTTTTTTTGTAAGCATTTGAAATCTCTATGTTAGAAAAGGAAATTTTGAATTAGATCTGTTAATGAAAAACACTTGGGTAGGTACTTCAGATTATGATTACCATTGAGCAGATTAAGCTGAACTTTCCACCTACCCTACTAAGAGTTTGTTTTCAAAAAATTATTTTTTTTTACAAGCGTTAGAAGTTTGTATGTTAGAGGAGGAGGTGATAAATCCAACATTTTAGCTCATTGAATAGTTTGAACTGAAATGCATCTTTACCCTCCCAAGTGTTTGTTATCAAAGATTTGGAAATTTCCCTTTTCTGCAAATGTAGTCTTTCAGTCAAAGAAGGACGAAGTAATATTCAATCTTTAATATCCAACACTTGGGTGGGCGGGTGGGTCACTCGAGATTATGATTACTAGTTTGTTAGCAAGAAATTAGAAGTTTATTTTTTTTGCAAGCGTTAGAAGTCTTAAGTTAAGGAAGGGGATGATAGATCTGATTTTTTGATGGCCAACATTTGGGTGAGTGGGTTGGCACTCCAAACCACGATTCTAGTAATTGTGGTTTGAACTGAAGTTAATACCCACTTACCCAAAAGTTTGTTATAAAAATAGTCTCCTCTTTACATGTGTTAGTACTATTTTAGTCAGAGGTAATAGAAGTGAAAAGATTAGAACTTTTAATGATAAACATGACTCCATATTATGAGTACGAGCACATAGTTTAATATAGAGTGCTCTCTCGCCCACCCAAATATTTTTTATTATAACAAAGAGTTTGTGTTTATAAAAAGAATCAAGATTTATTACTGTTGATTTACTACTGTAGTCGTGCAATTTAATGTGGGGGAAGTTAGATGTAAATAAAGAAATGGTCAGTACGATTTAAGGCTGAAACTTTGAAAACTACAATTTGCAGATTGTATGGAGATTTGATAATTGATTTAACCACTCTACCTATCATTATTTATTCTTGTTAATAAAAGACGCAGATCGATTATTCTATCTCATTCAAAGTAACTCATTTGTCTCGGTGTACGGTGACATATGTCAGTTCTATCTTTGCATTACTTTTTTAAAGCAATTTATTTTGTGTTCTATTTCAACGTTGCATTTGAAGTAGACCATAATAATAACTTATTTAATAATTGATTTTGCAATGTTTTTAGGTTTTTAAAGATATGTTGGTCTCATCAAATCATTTTGCTAGCATTAGCAAAGTGTTTTTTTACGTGGGAAGGGGAAAATCTTTAAAAGATACTAGGCAGCCCGTACTACTAGTGTCAGGTTTTTACTGATTAAAAACCCCTTCCTTTCTCTGAGGTCCTTTTGCACTTGCGCCTGCTTGTTCTATGTGTTTGCCTCTGACGTCTTACTTTTTTTGCAATTTGCGGGATGGAATCAAGGTTAACGGCGAATTACTGAACAACCTTAGATATGCAGACGATACGGCAATATTTTCAGATTTTACAAAGCTTGATGAACTAAATTACGTCAGAAGACGATGGTGATCAGTAGAAGACCAAATATTTATGCTAATTTTTGCGAATACGATAATCAGATGCTCTATCATAGCATCTAATAAGTCACCATCTAATTCACTCTTAAAAGCTTGTTCAATTGTATTTTCAGGAACATCTTTGTAATCTTTAAAAACTTGTCTGAGATGATTGAAGTTTTCTTTAGCTATTATTTTAAAATAAGTTATTTTCTTCAGTTTCAAATTGACCTTTACCTTCTGCGAATAGTTTTTTGGCTTGTTGACGAGGTCTATTGTACACTGAAAAAGAGTTTTATTAAAACACCATTACATTGAACAAAATGTTGTAATTATTTGTAATTAAACTTGAAACAACATAAATAATACAAAGTAGAAGAAGTAACTTGCTCACAAATTAAACTAAGAGATTTAGTGTTAAATAATTCTATCTAAATCTAAGCACACAAGAAGTAGGACTAATATAAGATTTTTTTATGACTAACTTTTGGGCGGGTGGGTGAGTCACAGTAGAAGAAGTAGCTAATTCACAAATTAAACTTAGTTCCCACCCACTTACCCGAACATTAGATCAAGAGATTTATTGTTAAGCAATTCTCTTATATTTAAATCCAAGCACTCAATAAATGGAACAGTGGCGAGTGGGTGGGTGATAGTCGAAGAATTAACGCGCCCACAAATTAAACTTTGCTAAATTTAGATACCTTGCCTGCTGGATAACTGAAGACCTAGATCCAGATATAGAAGTAAGATCGCGAATGGCCAGAACAACTTTTCTCAAAATGAATGAAATGCTATGCGAACGAAGCTTAAACCCCAATTTGAGATATTGTTTTGTGAAATGCTACATTCAATCTGTGCTGCTTTATAGTGTTGAGGCGTGGACACTAAAGGATACCATGAACAGACTTGAAACTTTTGAGGTGTGGACGTTTCGGCGGATGCATAGAATATCCTACGTGGAGCACATCAGAAACGATGAGATCTTGGGAAGAAACAGAGAACTACTGGGAATTAATAAGAAGCGAAAGACAGCATATCTTGGGCACATTTTTAAAAGCAGTAAATATAGTCTGTTCACACTTACAATGGAGAGCAAAGTAGAAAGCTTAAAAACATAAGAGTCTGGACAGGACTAGACTCCCACATCTTATTCAGAACAAAAGAAGATTGTGGAGAATTTGTAATGATTGTTGCCAATCTTTAATAATAGAGAAGACACAAAAAGAAGATATGAAATATTTTGGTTTCACTTTTGGCTTTTGGCAAAAATATTAAACAAAAACTAAACGTTAATTTGGTCACTATTATGAAGATACAAAAAATAGTATAGAGCAATACTTTAGAACAAACTTGAAAGAAAGAAGTTCTAGTAGAACTTGTTTTTTTATGACAAAGGTTTTGGGTCTCTTATTTTCAAAACAAGCAGCGACACTGTCAGGTCAGAGGTTGAGAGAAATCTAGTTTGGAATCTTTATATACTGTTTTGTTTTGTTTAAGATTGTTCTGTTTATTACTCTGCTCAATGTCAACAAAATGGCTGTTGCTTGATAGTTTTGGAGAAAATTCTTATTTTTTTAGTTTGCTAATTGGTACAATGGTATAATGGTAAAATTTTGTTTATGCTAGCAGGAAGTTAGAAGTTTTTAAAGCTACAATAGTGTATAGAAGACATTTATGTTTTAACGTGGTTTGGACTTTTGTTTGAAATTTTGTCAGGGTTGGCAAGTATTTGATGTTAAGATGTTCTACAATGTTCCTTTTGAGAAGTGGGGTTTTATTTGTATTTGTACTTTTCTTTAGTGAACTCTATAGACATTGCCCAGGTTTGGAATTTATGATTATCAGCAAATCTTTTGGTTCTATTTCCAATTTAGACTTATTTTGCTACAAATAAATGAAATGGATAGATTTAAAGAAGTTTTATCATTACAGATTAAATTGATTCTTAATCATACTTTACAAGGTTTTAAAATAAATTTAAATTATTTTGCTATATGCATAATTGACACAACTTTATGGCTTGATTAGATTATTTATTTCTTTTTAAAGCTCCAAAGGGTTGTATGTTTGTGTTGAAAAAAAAATAGATTCTTTCAGGGTGGTTTGTACATATAGCACAGACTTGGTGTTCTTTTTGAATGGTTTGGTGAAACATCTAACATTTTTACAGTTCTTCTTATTATCAAAACAAATGTTTATTATAAATTATTATTATAAAATGTTTATATAGTTTTACAGTTATTTAGTATTTCCTAAACTATGGTTTTTACTTAAAACCGTTATTATACATTCACTAAGTTTGTACCACCCTGTATAATTTGTTATTTTTTATTTTTTATTTTTTTTTCTTTTTAATTTATTATTTTAATTAAAGACAACACCCGTCTTTAATTTAAAATTATAGTTGATTTGATGACTATTAAAATCTGATTAACGACTAAATTAATTTGCAAGTTTACCTAAATACAGTTGATCTGTGTAATTGGCTAAGTACAAACACAAGATAAGTTTTTTCACATTTTCTACAACATTTTAAGTATTGTTCACAGACTAAAGAAAATAAATAATTTTGTTTTTAAATGATTTAACAAGCCCTTCTTTAAAACTTTATAGGTAAATAGGTGGTAAAATGTAAAACTATTACTCACTGAGATCAAAATCGCCAAACATTAGAAAAGAATTATAAATTTATTCGGGTAAGGTGTATTTGACATTTGATATGTTTTACTACTGGTTACAAGGGATGCAAATTATTACCACAAAATGCTGTGTTTTACTGCTACAGTTTATGGTAACTTTCTTTTTCATTTTTAATGAATGACTCGGAATAGCCTCAAGCCTCCTTTAAAACAACAAGTATACCTATTTTAACGGCGACAATTGCTATGAATAACGCTGCTTTACTTTCATACTAAATGATTTCACAATTTATTTTTAGTTGCATGTATAAAACATTAAATAGGAAATGTTGAATATTTATAATTCAATGCCACATTATTCTATTCCCTGAAAAAATAAATTTACATTTAGTATCTAAAAGCACGCTTTTTTCACCAGTGGACAAACTCACGTACAAATTGGGTACAATGTGAAACAAGATAGTGTCACCCCAAGAAACACGCTTCCGGATGCTCATATTTTCCGCCCTAATCTTTTAAAACTACTCAATAGATTTCCATGCATAAAATGGAGAAAGTTTCGTTGAAGTCGATCGTGTGTGGATGTTACTGCGCATCACACCGATTTTCACCCTAGTCTCATATCAAAAAACAAAGAAACAAACTTTCAAGAAGGCCAAATTGATTCCCCTAAAATAAATGAAACTTTATTATTATATTGAATGTACAATATTTTATTGGGACTAATTTATTATAATATTATCATTTAAATTGATTCGGGTTTATTATTCCTGCATGCAGTGTTTCATTTATTAAAAATTCGGTCCATCCCACCCTAGTTACAAATGCAATATTGTAAATGGGATCGAAATCAGCCCTTTCAGAATGCTATAATTCAGTCTACTTTAACCCCTATTTACCCTTCGGAATTAAATTTTCCAATTTAATCTACAATTGGCTTAAATTTAACTTATTTAAAAATAGTGTTTATTGTGAGCGTAATTTTTAAACGGATTTGTCATAAATTCTTATAGAATAAATAGAAAAAATATTGTCTGAATAGTTTGCTAGACTTTTGGTTGTTAAAGTGATGACCCTTATAATCCGAAGATTTTTTGTCACAACAAACCAAATTCAGTTTTTTGCTTTAATATTTGATTTGATCAAACTAGTTGAAAATACTCAAATAGAAATGTCTCAATCTAAACTTTTGTATTAGTTTTCGTAGACGATCAACAAATGTAGTTTAATATATTGTTTTTCTGAATTATTAATTGGTTTTATATTATTTTATACAAATTAATTGGAATAATTAATTATTAAAGCACATACTGGGAGTTTCACACTATTTATTTGTGTACAATATTATGTTTATAGCAATGCTAAAATTATTTATATAACTGCTGCACTTTTGATATACTATTTGCTATTTCCATTGTTTGTGTTAACGCTTGAAGAAATAAAACAATGTACTATTATTGCGTTGTTTGGTTATTTTCTTATATAAATACAAACATGTTTATAAGTTCATAGTAGAACATTTGTTTGTTAATTGCTCATTGAATATGTAACGAGTTTCAGTATAGTTCTCTTTTTTATCAAAGACTATGGAATAATTAAAACGTTATATTCATAATTATAAATTTAACGTTTTAATTACAATACAACAGGAGATTAAAGGACCTTAGAAGTGACAGTGTTGATAGAGATTTAGTCATATACGTCGTTTTGGGTATAATATTAAATTCATTTCATAGATTTTTAGAATTTTACTAATTTTGTTTTTGTAAAAATATATTTAAGATGCAACAAAAACAATTTTATAGATTTCTCAATGAGTTTGAATTCATTTCTTGGTTTATATGTTATTATCTTATTTATTTTATTGATGCTAATGGATATTTTCTTTTTGTTTCAGGTATGACTCTTTCAATTGGCTGTCGAATTAAAAAGTACAATTTAATCAAATTTAAGGTATTTATTACAATTATAATGATGATTTTAAGAATGTTGATATGCAAAACTAAAAATAGTTTTAATAAATACATAAATAAAGTGTGCTAGTTTTTGCTAATCGAATCATGAAGCTAACATAACAACGTATGCCCACGACTGACGTCACGAGCTAGTTGTGGAAATGGGCTTCGGGAGTAGTTAAATTGTTTAATTTTATTTGTAGTAACTTACCGAAAACAATAATTTATAGATTTTCCATATACATTTTTTATTAATCGACGGAATTCAATATTTATGTGAAATTTATAATATAGGTTAATTAAATTATTAGCCACGCTATGCGCCAAATACCCTATACAAGATTCATAGTATATAATAGCTATTAAGTACCTAAAATGTATTTTTACACGCGCATTTAACAACAAACTGCTTGTTGCCCACAACTGACGTTATACGCACCGAACATGTTGGCTTTACCGCGTCGGCAAAAGACGTATCTATAAGTGCACATGGTCTAAGCTGTGTTGAATGGGGAAATTTTAAATTAAATTTAGTGTAGCACTTGAAACCTTACCGTTTTATAAACGTATGATTTTTGACCGGCTATTATGTGGGAAATTTTTATTTAAGCATCTTGGCTGTCTTTGCCCAAAATTTGGAGTCTTAATCGGTGGCAACTTTTGAGAAATGAATTTAAAAAAAAAACTGTTTTTTTGAGTTTTCTGCGCGTGCGGGACAAGATAACAAAAATCTGACCGCTGCATTCGATTCCTTGAGAAATTTCCCAAAATTTTCCAGGTTGAAATGCAATTAAGATACATAAAGTTAAAAGTTGAACTTAAAAATTGCCGTAAAATACAATTGGCTCTACGAAGCGAATTATGTGACCTACAGGTCTGAAATTTGGCATGAAGTCATATTTTGGGTACTCAAATAAATGTACATTGAGCTAAATCGGAGAGGGTCGCGTGAAATGGACTGTTCACTTGACGTGGAATCGCCCAATAATGATATTTGCAAAATTCTATGAAAAGCCAATCTATAGTTGTTGGCAGCGGTGGGGGTCAATAAATTAGATGGTACGTCAAAGTTTTCGTTTTGATTTTAATATATTTTAATTGCTAGTAGATGTATGTAATGTACAATTTTAAGATTATACATTTTTGTTAATACCTAACATCTAAATTCAGTTTTGAAGAATTATATGCAGTTGCCTGTTCTGATGTTTGAATGCATTTTTGACAAGTTTGATTATTTGATTAAAAATGATCATGGTAAAGCTATGATTTTTTTTTTAATTTGTGAGTTTATGTAAATTGTTTCTTTCCTCAGTGTGAGACACATGTACTGGTTGGAGAGACAATTAAATTTTTTTTTTTAGTTATAAGTTAATTTTTCTAAAAACTTGCATTGTGCCGGATTCACACTTACAAGCGCCTACCACGTCTATGTCTGGGTTTCAGACTCATCTTATCTCATCTGCAGCGATTATTTTGTTCATTCCTGAACATACGCCTCCTCTAGTGATTTTCATTTTGTCCTGTCCATTGCCTCTCTTGCTCATTGCTTCCTCGCCACTTTTGATAGAGCATCTTCCTATCTTGGTTTGGGTCTTCCAAGGCCTTTTCTCCCCGTTTGTGGCGTGTGTCTTCTCTTTGTGTTACGTGGCCTGCTTATTTCTACTTACATCTAGCTATCTGTTGTGCTACATCTACTACTCTAGTTTTATTTCTGATCCAGCCGTTTGTCTTCCTGTTTTGTATTGTTATTTTGATCATTTTTCATTGCATGGCTCTTTGTGTTATCTTTAATTTTTCCATGGTTTTTTCCGTTGTTGTCCAAGTTTCCGAGGCGTACGTAAGGTTGGGCAGTACACATTGGTCGATTACCATGGTTTTGAGGTGTTGTGGGTATTTGGCCTGGAAAACGTTTTTGAGCCTTCCAAATGCTGCCCATGCAAGTTTTATACGTCTATCAATCTCCGCTTCCTGGCTGCACTTTCCATAGGTAAGTAGGGTCCTAGGTACATGTATTTGGATACTATTTCTAGTGTTTGTTCTTCCACTGTGATAGGTGTCTTTGAAATGTTTATGAGTAGTCCGACTTGTTTTGCTGCTTCATACTGCTCCGATGTTATCTGCACTAGTTCTTGCAGGTTGTTTACTAGGATTCCTATATTGTCCGCAAACCTAAGATTTGATAGGTATTCTTTGTTTATATTGATGCTTTTTTTTCTCACAATTTAATGTTTTAAAAACATTTTCTAATGCATTTGTAAAATTCTTTGGGGGTATTGTAAGTCCCTACCTAATGCCGCGGCCGATGTTAATTGGGTTTGTAGTGTCAAAGGTTTGTATAGTGAGGGTAGCATTTTCATAAATGTCTTTAATAAGCTCGATGTATCTGTAGTCGATCCTGCAATGCTTCTTGGCGTCTATTAAGGCCCACGTTCTCATTGTAGTGAATGTCTTTTTGAAGTCCATAAAAGTAGTATTGAAGGGTTTATTGTATTCAGAGATTGTTTCATTATGTGTGTTTAGTTTATAGTGCTAAACCCCTTCCTGAAGTCCGCTTGTTGTGTATTATTTTTGTCATGAACTTATAAATCTGTGAGAGCAGCGATATTGGGCGATAGTTTTTAAGATTAAATTTGCTAATTTTTTTTGGATATAAGTACTTTGTTTGCGTTTTTTCACGAATTTGGTGTTTTTTTTTTATTAGATAAACATTTGTTGAAGAGTGTTGTAAGATGTTTTATAATTGTTGGTCCTTCTTTTTTGATGAGCTCTATTACTACCCCATCTCTTCCAGGTGCTTTGTTGTTTTTCATAGCCTCTAGTGCTATGTTCATCTCATTTTTGCTAATTTTGGTAATATCTTTTGTATAGTGCCTAGTTAGCTTGGTTTTTTTATCGTCTAAGTTTTGTAGAGGTTTTTTTGATTTTGAGGAATAGAGGTCTTTATCGAAGACTTTCATGTGTTCTAGGATCTTTTCTCTGTTTGGTAGCGATTTTCCGTGGTTATCAACTTTATTATTTCCATTTTGCACTCACTTATTTTTTTTGCGTATACTTTTGGGCCCTTGTTTTCTGTGATTACCTTTTTATTATATACCGCTACGTCCTTTCTGACTTGCTTTCTTATATTTTTACTGGCTTCTTTCCTGTCTTTTTTACTGAGCATTGTGTCGTTTCTTTGTCTGATAAGTTTGCGTGTTGCCTCTGAGATTTTGGAAACTTTGTTGTTGTCTTTTATTTTTTTGAGACACTTTTTAGCCGCTGTTGTGAGGTTTTCTATTATAAGATTGTGAAGTGTATCGGTTTTTATTCTTTCTGTTGTATGCTTTTGGCATAGTATTTCGAGTTCTGTCTTGAATTTTTTTTCTGCTTCTTGGAGCATGTTAGTATACGGCTTTAATATAGTGCTGCGTATCAATTTCTTTCTCTCTGTTGTTGCGTTGATGTACATATTACTTCTTACCATTCTATGGTCACTTTCTTTGCCTTCTGCGCATATTAAAGAAACGTCACGTATGATAGATTTGATATTGGATATAATAAAATCGATTTTGTTGTATTGTTGTCGTCGGGGCTTTCCCAAGTCAATTTTCGATGTTTAGGGCATATAGATGATGGTGTGTTAGAAAGTTGACCAGGAGTTGTCTACTCTGGTTTCTCTGCCTTATTCCGTGGGTATCTATACAACTTTATCCTTTTTGTTGTTTTCCAATCTTTGCATTATAGTCACCTAGGTATATGGTGTGGCTTGTTTTGTATGTGTTTATGGTTTTCTACGTCTTTGTAGAATAGTTCTACTTTTTCATCGGAGTAGGATGTTGTTGGAGCGTACACTTGTATAACTTTTAAAGAGTACCTTCTAGATATCTTCAGGATTATATAGATAACTCCTCTTTATAGTAGGTTTAAGTAGGTTTTCTCCATTCTTTCTGACTTTGCTTAAACCTGCTATGTCCCATTTTATGCTATTTAGATCTTTTTTTTAATTCTTGCAGGCGGTCTTCGGTTGGTAGTGTTCTGGCATTAAGAGTTGCAATGTATAGACTGGTTTTTGTGACTTTCTTTGGGTGTTTTTTTTTATTTCAAATTGTTACTTCTCCCAGAATCTATGAGGTTGACTGGTACTGCAGTGTGGGATTGTGAATGTTGGACTCTACCCACTTGGGGTAATTGCAATTTTAAATTTGACATTTGTTGGCGCATTATTCTGAGAGACAGGATTTTTTTATTTTTAGTTTTTTTTTAACTGAAAGTACAGCATTGGAAAGATTCTTTTGTTCCTCCCCATGCGCGTTACTGACGCTAAGTTATACCTCAGAGCGATGAGTTCTAGATGCACCACATCATCTTTTATGCAGTCAGGTATATTCCGTATAACGTATTTTAGGTATTTTTAGCCTGCACTGGGTATGTGTAGTGATACACATTGTTGTTTTTGCGATGTGCGTTTGCTGCATGAAAGTGTGAAAGAGGGTGCGATCGGATTTATGGTTACGTTCATGGAATTGAACGTTGCCGACAGTTCTTGAAAGACGGTTTTATTCCGTAATACAATGGGCGGATGGCCGATGAAAAATTGAAAAAATAAATTGAAAAATTTTTGAAATACCTTCTCTCTCCTCGTTCATTTCTTTTCTTTTGATCACCGAAGGAAAACCTTTTGAGTCACAGCTAGCTAGCTTTAGTTTTAGGAGCAATTGCGTTTCTTTTCTTCACCATTTAGTGCTTTTTCTTGTTTTTTTGAAATGCTGAAGGCTTGATGGGCCGGCTGATGGCCTGTTTAAAAATTAATTTTTTCTTTGGTTTTTACTTTTTTTTTGTTGCTTACTAAAGTGAGTCTTTCTTTTTAGTGCGGGGTTTTGTGGTGGGCGGCAATGTTGCTGTCCTGCTGGACTTCTATTACAGTTTCTTTCTTTCAGGAGGTGGGGGCAGAAGCTTCTGGTGGAGAAGAGGCTGGTGATGGCCGATGATGGCGGTATTCATGCTAGCTTCTATGGCGTAATTTAAATGGTAGACGGCTTCTTCCTGCTTGAGCTTTATTTGTTGATGTCAATACTTTATGATTGTTTTTCTACCAGGGACACGATAAAATACTCGAGGGAGTTGATCTTGTTACCTTGCTATTTGATATGTTCTACGTATATCTGGAGCTGTTGGTATATTATCTGTAGGATGTGGTTATTGCTTTTCTTCTCCTTTATACTCAATTAATTAATTATTTTTTTAATTGATTAATTCAATAAAATTAGTGGGTAATGTGCAATGATAACTGCAGTTATTTGTTGAGGGTGATGGTCTGTAAGTCGATTCTGATTTTTGTGATTTTTGTCATAGGTAAATTTTGTCATAAAAATTGCGTAATTTTGATAAAATTTAAGTAGCATTTTGTGTTATTTCACTGACAGTACGTCATTTCTATGAGAAAAGTCACCGATGACAAAAATCACAGCGATCAGAATTGCTCCTACTCTTCTGTTGGCAGCATTTTCTGTTCACTACTCTGTTTTGCTTGAGACAATTTACAGTTATATATTCACAGAGCCGCATATTGTCGTGTAGCCGCAGGTTGTCGACCTCTGCCATAATCTGACATAAGCTGTTGATTAATGTTTTATGATGTTTTTTTTTCTATCTTGAGATAAAGCGTGGTTTTTAAGAACATAATAATAAGGTTAAAGTTCAGTCTAACGAAGAACTATAAAGGAATATTATATGGCGCTCTTGTGTGCTATTCTGATCCGCGCGGCTTATTTTTCTCATGTATTTCATTTTGGTTGTGGTCGTATGTTTTAGAAACGATAAGGTGTAAAGTTTATTTAATCCGTAGGGATGCGTTCACGCAAAATAATTATGTATTGGGTCTTGTACCGCAGGTGATTGAAATAATTTCTTTAAGGTCTCCACAATTTTGCGTGATCTGAGTAGCGCAGAACTAAATACACACAACACATGGATGACATCTGACCATGTTAATTAATATAAATTGGGTTTACTTAGACTATGGCCGCCACACTGTTGCAAATGTGTGAAAACTTTTAAGGTAGTTCTCTGATGCGATGCGACCTTTGACCGCAATTTTACTTTATTTTGATTGCGGTGGCGTGCTTTGGAAATGTTTGTAAAGTTGTAAAATCGCGTTTGTGCAACACTTTAAGTGTGTCGTGCATTGATGCGTAATTTGTTCTTCATTTTTGACTGCTGTGAACATTTTGTAGTATTCTGCGCCAGGTGGTTAAAAAGTTGTTTTATTCAGCAGCAACTGATTATTGTTGATTTATTAGAATAAAACTAATTATCTACTTTAAGTTTAAGTACGTTTTTTTAGTTTTAGTGTTTATTTTATTGATTGAAGTAATTGAGGTATATTTTAAATTTGTTACATTCTGATAAAAAATTTAAAATAAAACTCAATAATTTTTTTCAAAATGACTGTGATGTGAATTGTACTGGCTTTTGCTAGACAATCGAAGTTTTTATTTGCAACCATCTAACCATATATTACATATTTGGGTATTTGATATCTATCCGCAATGGAAATCAGTAAAAACATATCTTTAATCAATGACCAAAAAGTGTAAGCAAAACTCTCAAGGCTTATTGTCTTAGTTTTTCAAAACAAGCTCTTAGTGGTTAGGTTTTTTTGGATTTTAGCTAAACGGAAACAAGTATGTGCTACTTTACGTCAACTATCGTTTTGATATTATAAGCATCAGCGTCACAATTTGGCAACTATTAAGTCTTACTAAAGGACTGTTGTGCAGGCAGCCCGGGTTTGATTCCTGGCAGCGGCAATATCTAATTTGTAGAATATATTTTAATGCGGTCGTCTTCTTTGCAAGGCAATGGCAAACCAGCGAAGTATTTGTCTATTGGTGTGGTTTGGATTTCACGTTAAACTGTAGGTCTCGTATGTTTGTGTGGAACTATTATCGCACACCACAAACATACGAGAGGGGTGCTGGCGCTTCTAGTGAGTATGGCACTATAAGAAGTAAAATCCACAGCTGGTAGCGCACGATGTCTAAAGTTTATACCCACCAACGCAACGTATTCCTCTTTCTTTTGCAAGAATTTTTGGTAGATGCTTACGTTTGGGGCGCAGTTATGGTTAATATGGTTGCAGTATTACTCAAGTACGAACCTGTGATAGAGTGATTGGACAAGTTTGGGACAGCCCGGCAGATATTACTAAGATTTTAGTTAGGTTTTCAATTGTATTTTTTTTATAAGTTATGCATGCAACGTTGAGACAAAGCATTTGACAAAATCTTGCTACTTTTGATGTAGTCGAATGTTACAGACCACAGACCTAATTGGTGCTAAAAGATTTAACCAACATGACCGCAAAAATTTGAAAACTAGAAAAGTAAGACCATAAACGTAAATAGGCCAGCTGGAATAAATCTTTACACCTCGTTCATTAAGCTAAACATCCACAAGATTACGCAAATCATATTGACGATTTTTTTAACTTAGTCATGGTTTGATGGAAATCTGCAGTGATTTTTGGTTATACGTACCAAAAATACAAGGACGCTATTTTGGATTTGTATTTACTAGGTTAAATTGGTTAATATTGTTTGCAAATGGTTTGCGGCGGTTGTTTGCATAGTTGTGCCTAGGCAACAATCTTTTTTCTACTTTGTCCTTAGATTATAGTTTATATCCTTTAGTCAATGGATTTTTTTGAGTGGTTAGGATCGAGATTAGAAAAGTTTTTAAAATATCTGTTGGAATTCTTTGGCATGTAAATACGCTTATGCCCTTGAAGGCAGTGCAGATTTTTATGTGTTTATTATTGTTGATGGTCCAGTTAGTAGAAGTATTATATTTTTGTTTTTGGCTATAGTTTTTGGCAACAAATTGGGCAGTTCATTCGAAACATTGTTTGACTTTACAGGAACAATATATTGTGTGGAAAGTTAATAATGAAAATCATCTTCAGTGATGAGGCACATTTTTACTTCAGTGGCTACAAGCAAAATTTACGTGTTTAGAGGTTTTGAAAATCCACATATCATTTAACAACTTTTGGTGCATTCTCAAAAAGTGTCAGTTGGGTGTTCCATGTGAACAAGAAAGATAGTACTTTTTTGAAAATAATTGAGGTGTTTTTATAACTATTAATAGCAATTGTTTCCGTGATATGTTGACAAAATTTTTGCTGTAAAATGAATAGAATGGACGTGAACCACATGTTGGTCTTACCATAAATGCGCGACCTGTTTCACCAAACGTGATACAATTGTGGTATTGCTAACGAAGTTCCTAGGTTGTGTTATCTTTTGTTTAGGAAACCTAATCTGGCTGACGAGGATTTTTTAAAAAGTAGACCATTCAAGTGAACGATTAAAAACTTCAAGGAAAAAATTGAACATTTGGGAAATCCATCGGATTTTATGCCAAAGTTTTGTGAAACCAGTGCGACGGTAGTCATTTTAATATATAAACGTAAAAAACTTTAATTTTGCATTTTATTTATTTTAGTTTGAAGTCAATGCTGATAGTATGAACTCAGCTTGAGTATTTACAAACGACAATATTCTTTTGTATTTTATAGCTTATTGACTGGGTCAACTCCAAGATTTTTACGGGTGGTAGCCTTGGTTTATCTTTTCTGTTCTGATTTGCTTGTGATTCCTAATGGTAGTGGTAGTTTTTTGGGTCCAAAAAGCAACGCCCAGAGAGCGAGCGTACGCACTTTTGAAATACTAAAGGTATTTGGAAATAGTTCCAGGTAACCTAACCGGTAAAAGAAACATTTGTTGTTGGTTAAAGCATTGAACGCATCCGTTTGTTTAGTATTTTTTATTGCGCTTTTTACAGCTATTTTACGACTTGTTTGAAGGGGGTTGATTGGACCAAAAGCTTATTAGGTGACTTTCGAATCTTTCCGGTGGATAAAGAGCAAGTTATTTTTATTCATATTTGAGGATCGAACTCCGTGCTACACTAACGCTCTATAACTGAGCTATCTCACCCATGTATAGATGTCTATTCGATCTACGGCAAAATGGTTCTAAATTATATCAATGGACCCACAAGGTTATGGCAACGAATTCAAACAATTGGCGTTGATGACATAATTATTAAAGACATTTTTGTTGGTCATGTCACGTCCCTGATGAGGAAAAAAATTGAATTATTTGCAATGTGGTTCTGGGTAAAACTAATGGGCATTAAGTGGTCAGACAAGATTTGAAATGAAGAATTTTGCGTTGAGAAAAGCAGGAGAAAATAATGCGCTAGAAGGTACAATTATAATAAGAAAGAAATGTTGGATGAGGCATGCATTGCGAAGAGACTTTTTATTGAAGGACGTAATTGAAGGAATGGTAAATACAAATCCGAAAAGAGGAAGGAGAAGTTATAAGATGTCTGATGTTCTAATGAAAGGAGAAAAAAGAAAACGACGGAGGATCAAGAAAACTGGATAAGAAGCACGTAGGATCTGCGAAAAGCAACACCAATGATGATTATAACAAAAATAAAGACATTATTATTATTCCGAATTATTTTTGCCTTTTCAAAAACGCGTCTTATAAGTTCTTCAACAGTTTTTGATGGTGTTTGGTATAACAGATTTTTTATATGGCTGCACAGAGTTTTTAGGGGCTAGAGGTGCTGTTTTTTTTTACCAAATATACGTCTTTCAAACCTTTGGTTTAAAAATTGATTTACATGTATTATTTTGCTGGTGCCACATAACATGTCTAATTGCCAGAGGGACATCATCTAAAAATTCTTCCTTGAAATGGTTTAAAAAATTAAGTAGTTATTGTCAGTTAAATGGTACTCAAATACAAATTAGTAATTCTACACCAGACATTCATTTATGCTGATATTTTTTTGATAATCTGACATTTGTGTAGTTTCTTTAAATTCCAAGTGTTGTTAATTTTATTTATGTCTTGTAAATGTGGTTTTATTTGTGAACAAAATTTGTAGATGCCTATTTTGAATGATCTCATACGACTAGCAAAGTCTATAGATATGAGGGTTTGAACAGGTTGGATATGAAATAAATAAGTTTTTGAAACTTACATTTGCGGTATATTAAATTGTGCAGACAAACGACGAATAGAGGTGCCGGGATTATTATTAAATTCTTGTAGTATGTTTTCTTCATTGTCTAGTACTTGCTGTATTGGATAATCAGTCGACGGTCTCGGTAAAACTTCATATTTACGTAGGTAGTTGTGCACTCATTGAAAAACTTGTCGGGCTGCTACTTGCCGATTTGGGAATCTCAACATATATTCTCCATCAGAAAACTGTAAATGTAATACATAAACACCGTTAATAAGCGCAACAGAGAAATGAACTTTAATGTGCGTTACTGTATGACATTAAAAGTAAATTCTTCTGCAGTAACGTAGACAGTTTGTACCAAATACAACTTATTATTGTTTATAGTTTTGGTTGCTTTAGTATTTAACTAAAACAGGCAAAAATTTAATAATCGCTTCAGAAAAAATGACCACACTTTAGTTTTGACTTATAACTAAAACAACTTTGAAACAATATTTTATAAGAGTAATAGAATCGGTATTAACACAAAAAATTCAATAACGTATGCGTTTGTCATTCGGAGGGTATATTTTATTTTTTTGTGCTAGTGGAGTGCAGCAATACTATAATCATAGAAACGTTCAGTGCATTATTTTTTAGAAAAGAATTTATTGAAAACATTGACATTTCAATCTAACTCAATTGGATGGTGTAAAACCTTTGTAAAGTAATAGTTTTCTAATCATAATTTTGTAGGAGATAAATAGTTAAACTCTAGCAAACTATTTAGGTACGAATACATAATTTCTTCCTTGTGTATCTTGTACACAGCCGTAAGCTATTGACAAATATTTTTACATTACACAAAATAATACGAGCAAAACTAATACATAATAAAACAGACGTTGATGTTTTTTATATGAAAGCTCTGTTTTATTCATTAATTCCATGCGTAACAAACTACTGAAAAAAGAATTCTTGTAAAAATTAGTTTAACCATGTTTGTCTGGTGCAAAATAAAACAATGTATTTTGTTACAGTTGCAAACTAATAGAGCTCTAAATAAAAATAGAATATGTATTTATTTTAATAATTCAGTGCAATGAAACTAATGGTTTTTGAAATCAATGTCAGTATGCATGAATTAATTTGAGGATTCCGTGCGTAACGCATTACGACTGAAATATCCCTTCAAGATAAATTTAGATTCGCTCGGAACAAATGTAAAATATTACGCAGAGGGTATTCATCAAAAGTTACAAAGCCTTTATTTATTTATTATATTAATTGAGATGAATCCTAATTAAGACTGGAAGGCGATAAGCTTCGATAAAATAAGGATTTGAATATTAAGGATTATTATACTGCGAAGTAAAAGTGGATAAAGAAACTTTAAATAAGAACCTTCTAAACGGCCATTAAATTTGGTTTTGGAATAAAAGCGTTATATTTAGTTTAATTTTGCGTGTTCAGTAGTCATTTCGATAAGGCAGCGGCAGTACAGTGCAGATAGCGGGATTGGATTTAGAGTATCGAGTCGGGGGATGCAGGTGAGTTGATGGTGACGACGACAGATAGACAGGGTTGAGGGTCGGAAGCGCTTGCGCCGGGCCTGATATCGAGTGCGCCCCTACTCTGCAGCCCCACTTCGTCTTGAGCAGCGGTACTGTGCGTGTCAGTGGCAGTCGGTACGCGGCATATAGACTGATATCATCTATTTTCTGCGTCATGTTAACACTGAGTTACCAATTTAATTATCGTTTTATTCATTTACACCTACACACGTGAGAGATTACAATCGGCTCGTTAGGTTAGAATATAAACTGATATAATTTTATAATATTATGAGGACTGTTTAGTTTAGTTTATTATGATGTGGAGATGTGATTGTGCCAATGTGCTAAGTGTATAAGGAACTTATTAGTTCGCGATGGATAGTTACGGACCTCGACCGCCTCCGCTTCCGAGGAGAGTCAGGAATATTTACGCGGAACCTTTCTCTCATGAACCAAGGTAATAATAATTATTATTATTATATTCCGGGTTGTTTGCCACATTTATATCGATCTAGCTTTTCACCAATTCATATAAATGTCCCCTCATGATATTATGTTTTTCTTCTACTTTTTTTTGCGCGATGGGGAAAACATGTTGCTGGAATAGCAGAATAGAGAAGCCCCTTCCTATTGATATAATACTTCAATTTCTATTCATGGTCAGGAATAACAAGATCTCTACATTTTCTTACTGTCTGTATTTGTTTTGAATGTTTATTAAGATAACATTGGAATATATTAAATCGTTCTGCATTTAATAATTAACTATTCATTTTATTAGAAATTATTTAAAATTTCTTATTTTAAATTTTGCGAATTTTTGAATTTGACTAGATTAAAATACTATTTTATGAAATGTTTGATCAATGTTCACAATATTTTAGTAGTTGATTTTTATTAAATATTATTTTTTTAAACGTCATAATAGTAAGTAAGAAGCAATGAGCAATATTTTTAAAGTATTGTTGCAAAATCTCTTAATTTAATTTTTGTATTTTCTGTTTTAGTTTGCGAATAATTATTTACAAGAATAAAGTTAACGATTTGAAAAAAAAAATTAAATTGTTCTTGGATTTTTAATCAGAATGAATATACATCATTTTCTAAAGATTATAATTGTATAAAACATGTTCTTGTTGTCTGAATGTTATCTAATGTAGATAATTAATTTTTGGTGTGTTGTGGGAGATAAACTCTAAAACAAATTTGTAAAATATTATTTAATAGAATGCAAGAAAATATACAAATGATTATATAATCTGAAATTAGAATTAGTATCGAAATTAATGAATAAATGAAAGAAGAAATCAATTTTGTAAGTTTAATAAAAGCAATATAAAACAAGTCAGATTATCACACAATTTTAGGAGATTTAATAAAATCAATCAAAAAAAAAAATAAACACAAGTACAAAACATTAAAAGTACCAAAAGAAAAAAAAATTAATTGTTTTTATTAGAAGCAAACTTAGGCAGTGGTCGGCGATGGTTTAAATAAACAAAAAAATATATAATTTTATAAAATAATAAGACTCTATTTTGGTGTTTATGAAATGATTGACTTGATTTCTTATAACTTTAGTTACAATTATGAAATTCTCATAAAACTGAAGTCAATGTTAGAACTTGTGAGATCAAATAGCTATTCTTGAATTTATTATTTGATAGTATATTCCGATCGGAGCTTTGCATAAACTTTAACATTATATACTTTATATATTTCCCTTATATTGTGTTTTCTTTTGCGTTTTGTGAAGAAGTTTTTATCAAACATTTCCGTACAAACTAGATAAAGTTAAAATATTGTTTACTTTAATCCAGCAACAATTCTTATTTTTTTTACTTTACAATTATTATGAACTTTTTTAAAATGCAATCAGTCAATTTAAAAACGTGTTGTATTGACAATTATTGTTTTTGTCATTTTAATTCTAAATGCTTAAAAAAATACAAACAAATTTTTTTGATAGGTACGCAATAGTTACAATTTATTGACTTTTTCAAAAAAATTTAATTGAAAAAAGCATTTTATGTATCACAGACCAAATTTATTATTTTGAGCACAGTTTAAATGTTGTTGCTATAATTTTAGTAAAATATATTTTGAAACCCAGCATTATTGACAAAGATATATCTAAAATTCTTTGTAATCCAATAATTTATTTTTTTTATTTTTTATGAGACGATAGTCATAATGGTCCAGTTTTCTAATTTATATATGTATTTTACTCTCAAACAAAAACTATAAACATTGAACTGTGCTAAGATTCTAAATAATGATTATATTATTTTATTGGGAAATATTTAGATTACTACGTTGAGTTTGTTTAAAGTTTGCAGTCAAATTATGCATTTAAAAAAAACATAAAATTACTTAAGAAATAGATCTTACGAAATAGTAAAATCAATTTGTATAATATATGAGACACAACAGATTCCCTTTGTTAAATGCTAAAAGAAAATGTGTTCAAACAGGTTTATAATTTCATAAATGTTCACATAATTTTATATAATAATTTTATATAATTTTACAAGTTTTACAAATAAAATGTATTTTATAGAATTGATTTTTTTGTCCCTAAGATTTTATGAGTGGGCAAATGTATAAGTAGAAGCAGAAAATGTCAATTTTAATGCAATTGAAAGTATTTTCAACTAATTCAATATTGTTTACTTTGACTGAAACTATATTCTTGGTCCGTTTGCATTTTAACTAACTAATTCATATATCTAACTGGCTTGGGCTTTTAAGATGTTTTTAAATATCTTTAAAGGTTTACTAGCATGCAAATAGGCTTTATAGATTTTTTTTTTTAATTTAACTCTATTTTCACATTTTGACTCTAGCAATTTAAAAAGTAACTGTAAACACAATTAATAACAAATTATTCGTGTTTACAGCTTGCACAGTATTAATTTGATATTTGAAGTTATTTTTTGTTCTTGTTCAACTTGTAGATTCAATTTTATTTGTACAAAAAAATATTCAGTGTGCGCTTACTCATAAGATGTTAGTGGTTACTATACATATTACATTACATCGCAAAGTTCTTGGCTAATGCATATAGTATGCGGCAGCTTTAAACGTCCTTGCCTTAGCCCCAGGATCACTAGTACTAAAATTAGTCTTTGAACAGATCAGCTACCGAAATCGACAGTTTTGGATGATTAAATTAATTTTGTCTACCTTAAGTTTTTATAGATAAATCAAAAACAATTACATTTTGAACTTCAATTGAATTAATTTTTTTTACATTACTTCTGTAGCATATTGAGATTTTTATAAATACATTAGGTCTATTTGTTTATGATTATATACGTAGCTTTACTTAAAGAGAAAAGGAATAAGTTCAATTTTTTTAGAATACCCTACTCTGCTCTGCTCTACTCTAAAGCGGTTTAACAGATTTTAATTTGATGAATTTACTTGATTGGTTAAACATATTTTCTTTTGCTGGTTTGAAGGTAGAATTTTTTTGATTTAACATTAGACAAAAATAAAGAATGGACATTTGTTTGACTTAATATTTGAAGTGATATTTGATAACGTTGTTTGAATTACTTTTATTTTTATCAGCGAAACTATAAAATTCAAACACTTATTAATAATAAAATAAAATGAACATTTATTATTTGAAACTAAAAAGAGGTAAATCATTGTTAATGATATTGAAAATACTCTAGAATTGAAGAAATATGAACAGAATAAGCTTCTAACTTAATTCTTTAGCGATGAAATTTTGATATAATTGCTTTCAAACTATTGTTAAACCAAATTATTTTGTTTTATTGTGCTACTATTATGCGTGTATTATATGGATTATGACTTTTTTAGTCAAAAGTTTGATGAATAAATATGCAGACATGTAAAAAAAGTGTTAAGGTTTAGAGTACCGATCGCATATTTCTTAAATAAGTTTTGATGCAGATACACTCTCCGTTTCATTGTCGTGTTATCATTTTAACTATTTATAACTTTTTTGTTTGAATTTTCTTTGTTTTGTAACAAAATATAGGCAGTATTTATTGTGTTTAAATTGTAAAAATCACACAAAGTAAGTGAAGGCTATTTTTGGCTTTGAACGTTTGAGCGCGTTCTAGTGAATTTTTTATGACACTTATGATATCAAGCTCTACAGGCCGAATTTTAGCTGGAGTATATTTAACTTTAGCTGCAGAATTGTGGTTGGTTTATTAATGTAACCTTTTTTTTGAGTATTCCCAAAGGAACTAAGGAAACATTTTGGGGCTTTAAGTTGGTGAACGAGCGAACCAGTTAAAGTTTGCGTTTCTAGAAATAATGTGTTCACAAGTTTGAAATGAGCTTTGTCGCTAATGATCAGGTTATGAATAAATTTTTTGTTAGCAACGAATTGCTGAATTTGAACGGTACAATTATAGCGAGCTTGTTGGTCATTTGGTTTTAGTTCATGCACAAACTGCACTTTATATAAAAAGATAATCTCTTCAACATTCTTTGTTTGTGTTACCTCTAACTGAGACGTTTGTCTGAGAGTAGAAGTTTCTGTATTATCTTCAATATTGTAAAACATAATATTGAAGATAATACAGAAATGTTGAATGTTTTGTAAATTTACAGCCGTTTAGACTAAATGTTGTTGAAGACCTTCAACAACATTTAGTCTAAAACGTGCTACCAACTTTTTAATTGTTCTTCTATTATTAACAATACGTGTTGATTTAAAATAATAAAGCGTTGATTTTCTTGTAAAGCGCAATTATGTTTTGTTGCACTGCTCTGCAGTATATTTGGCCACAACTTAAACTGCTATTAATAGTCTTTTTAAGCTGATATGCCAAAAATTTAAACTAACTAATAACTTAAACTGCACATTACTGATATTCTGCTGTATATTCTGCCACAACTTAAATTGCGAATTTCTATCACTTATAAATCATAACATATGAGCCACGCTGTTTAAAAAAATATAAATATCCGCAAAAAACTATTCTAGTGGGAAAAAATCAAGTAAAGCTTAGAGAAAATTATACAATCAGTTTTTTTTGCATCAGATTGCTTAGCGACGGGGACTACTCTTAGGTATTGTATATTATTAAAAAAATTGTTTTCATAATTTTTTCCTTATAGGATTAATGCTAGATACAGATATAACTAGAATAATGGTTAGATTGTATATAGTTTTTCTGTCTTACTTCTGCTGCAGTTTTGTTTCAATATTTTTTTTATATTTTTTGTCTGTAAAAATCTTATTAAAAAGCTATTGGGTATCGTAATAAAGCTTATTAAAAAGCAGGATTTCATCATTTAACGCGTGACGTAATGAAGTCATCACGATACGGAATATTTGATTTTTATTTAACGCGAACATTGAACATTTTGATTTTAATAAATTAGAAATGCAAAATAGAAAAAATAGTATAAATAATTTGTTTAAAAAAAATATTTTTATTGCATTTTAGGCTTTGTTTTTTTAAACTTGGATGCTTGCAATAAAATTGTGTCTTATAAAACTTGTTATTTAATATTGTTGTACTTATAGATTATATTTAATAGCAATTTAGTTTAATCTGCAATAAATCTGTAAGTTTTTTATACTTATTCATTTCGCCATTTGAGTTTGATTAAGTTTTTGAACCAGTTGACTTATTTTGTATAAAAGATTTGCTCAGAAGTAAAGTTTTTTTATAAATTAAAAAATATAAATAAAGTTGGCTCAAATCAGAAGCTTGAGGAACAAAAACATTTTTGATTTATTTTGTATATTAGATTTGCTGACAAGTAAAGTTTCACTTTATGACACAGATAAACAAATTTTTTGTTTAATATTAAGACAATAGTGTTCCAAACTACAGATTTTTTGTTATACATGATAAATATAACTAAGCATTTATATTAAATGCTGTAATGCAGAAAAGTTTTTTTTGCAATTGAAGGCATTCCCAACCAAGTTTAGCTATATTTTTGTCAAAAATTTTTATTGTTACGTCTGCAAATTGTTTTTTTTTTAAATACAACTTCAATTACGAGATACTAAAATGATCTAAAATTTTTTTTGTCGAAAATTGCAACTGGCAACTATTATGTTTAGCATCAGCCTTGTCTATAAGCTGCAAAATATATTTTTGCAAAAGGGTAATTGATAAAAAAAAATTCACTATTTATGTAAAGCAGTTTATGACATATAAAACTTATTATAAACTCAAAATGTTGATAATTGATTTGTCAAACTGATAATTTACTTACAGATATGTTGAGAAAAAAAGCTGACAATTTATATATAAAACAGATTTTTTGAGAAGGAAGTTGACAGATAATATGTAAAGCCTTTCCATGTCAGATTTTAAAACGTTTTTTCAGTAAGTTGACAGTTGATTTGTCAGATAGTAGACAGTTTATACAATTTTTTTTGGAAAAAACAAAAGTTTATTTGTTTAATTTTAGTGTGTAGTTAGTAGTGATTTGATCTTTAATAGTTTTTTAAGTCCTATAACGCATATGTCAAACAAATTAAAATTGAAGGTTATATAAAGATTTGTTGACATAAAATTTGATAATTTATTTGACAGAATTGTGAAACCTTGACTAGTTTTCTAAAAAAAAATTAAAAAGATAAGCTTTTCTTCAAAAATTTATTCTAACGCGTATACATTCATAATACTGCTTATCTAATGATTGAAATTCATAAAAAATGATCAATATAAATGTAAAAAATTTGCTTAAGAGCAGGAAATTTTCACACTAGATAGTAATCCTTAATTTTCTTAAAAAGTATTATTTATAACAAATTATATGTAAAAATGAACAATAAAGGGCATGAATATGTTATTTCTTAAAAAAAAAATATTTAAAATTTGATTATTGTTTTTAAATGAATAAATTTTCTATAAAAATGTATTTTGGTTTTATGCTCTACAAAACAATTACTTTAGTATCAATTCCAAAATTCAAATCTATATGTTGATAATGATTCAAGTTATTTGCGAAATTAAATATTAATAATAATTGGATGTGCGTGTCGAAATTTAGTTCAACGCAATGCTTGCATGTAGCGCTCCGGCAAATTTTACCGAATCCTTTAGAAGACGACCACGTGTGAATATATTCGGGGCGCGTTTTTGTGTTTGCTTTCGCAAAGCATTGTTATAGTCATATTATAATAATAATATAGTAAATAATATATTATTCGGGCTATTCTTTATGCACATTGCTAGATGTAAGCAAGATATGTACTGCTAGCTTGAGATTTTTGTGTTATTTTACTTTACAAGTTTTTTTATTATTTATATTATTTACGTATATTGCTAGCAATCAAGAGCGCTAAAATCCATTGTAGCCCTATAAAAAAGAATACAATTTTCCAAAATAACATAATTTAAAAAAAATTATATTTTTTTTATTTTGTTTAATTTGAAAAATAAAAATTTAAACAAAAAAAAATTTAAATAAAAAAAAATTAAAAATTTGATTTTTTATTTTGTTTGATTGACAAAAAAAACAAAAATTTAGAAAATTAAAAAAAAAGATTTTTTATTATGTATAATTTGAAAAAAAAAATCTTCAAAAAAATTGTCGTTTTTGTTACATATCTTGTTTGATAACAAGATTACTATCTAGCAATATCAATAGAGAATCAGACAGAATATCTTATAAAGAAAGTATCAGATTATAAATATAGGTATGTATTATATGCATTATACATACATAAGAAATAATTATTCAAATTAAATGAGTTATTAAAATAAATAATTATTTTTATTGCATACGTAAATAATAGTGTTAAATTAAGTAGTATTACCAGAAACGGAACACTTCAAAACACGCATCCGAATGCAACATCGAAACATGCCGATGCGACCATCTCTGTCTACTTTAGAACTCATTTTATCGTTTGCCAGATTTCAGTAACCTCATCTTAAAAAACGAGTATTTTTTATTTTAAAATTGCATTTACAGTTTAAATCACTAATAATGATTGAAATTTATAAAAAGGAAATGGTCAGAAAAATGAGGTTTTTTCACAAAAATGCTTTGAAATCGCGTTTCTGAACTGAAGTATTGCACATTTTATGCTTGGAATTTAAAAAAATTGCTTATAGTTTATAAGAAGTTACTATAATCATTAAAATACGATTAAAAATGTTCAAAAATGCAGCTTTTATAGTTAAAAATTAAAAAAAAAATGTTATTGAGAGTGTATAGTATGCCTATAGATATAGTGTCTTTACGACATGGGCTTAATTTATCTCAACGTATTATTTTATTTACAACCAATTATGATTGTATTATATACCTGGAGCCCAAGGTAATTTTTAAGGGTGAAAATATTGTATATTTATATAATATTCTTGAAAATCGAGGATGTTATAAGCTATTTATGGCATATAATACAAACATAATTGTCTCTCCAAAGCGATTAGTAATGAAGTAATCTGCTGAGATAATTAAAGGCCATGTCTTAAAGACACTATATTTATGGCCATGTCTGAGTCAAGTGTATGGAACACAAATTTGATTTTGCTTAAACCACTGAAAATGCTCGTTTCTACATGAGTCCTGATCTTCTGAATTTTTTTAGATTTTTTCAATAAGCCAATTTTGAGTAATAAGTAATCAAAATTTGAAAAAACCGTTTCTTTGCATTTTTTTACATTTTTTGATTGTTTGTAACTTCTCAGGGTTGCATTTTCATTTTTTACAGCCAACATTTGTTTTCCTTAAATTTTGAAAATTTTGCAGAACTTTAAAAAACATTTTTTCTTAAAAAAATATGGCTGGTATTTTAAATTTACTTTTTTTGATTGCTTGTAACTTCTTAGGATTGCATTTTTAGGAAAAAATTATTATTATTAGTATTTTCATTTTTTTTCAAATGTGGGTAAAAACGATGTTTATATAAAAGCAAGTTTTTATCTACATTAGAAAAAATGAAAATCTTTTGTTTAAGAAAAACTGTCATTTAAATTTTTGAAATTTTGCAAAATTTCAAAATTTAAGGAAAAAAATTTTTGGCTGTAATAAATGATTTGTTGAACAATTTTGAAAAAAAAGTTGAAAACAGTTTTTTCCTAAAAATGCAACCATGAGATGTTACAAACGATTAATAGCCGTATTCTGAACATTTTTTACAGCGATGTTAATTAACATTTTGAACGTTGCTAGGCAATATTTAAAAAACTTGATACCTGATTGGTTAAAAATCAATTTCTACAGCGATGTTAGCTAACATCGATGTTAAAATATGTTCAGAATAGACCCATTAAAATTGTAAAAAATGCAAAAAATTCATTTTTTCAAATTTTGATTGCTTATTACTCGAAAATGGCTTTTGAAAAAATCATTTCCAATTTATATATGATTGAAATAAATAAATATATAATATAAATGTTTAAAAACACTATAGACAATTATGTTTAGTGCAGAAAATCACTTTGAAAACGTATTTACAGCTCAAATGTCTCACGTTTAAATGCATTAAATTCACAAAAAAAAATGATAGAACTAATGAGAAATTTTAAAAAATGCTTAATTTTTGTATCAAAGCATTTTCTACACGTAAACTCTTTAATAAGAAATTCAAAAAAATGTTTAGAAAAGTTAGTTTTTTGATAAGAAACGTTTTTAAAGCCGCACATATAATTTATGAAATTAAATTAAAAAAATTAATAAAAATGTATATAACAGCTCAGAAAAATGATTTTGGTGCACAAAAATGTTTTGTTGTCGCATTTACAACTCAAATATTGCACGTTTAATGCTTAAAATAAAAAAAAAATGATGAAAAATGTGTATTAATTGGGAGGAAGTGGTAACACAAACACAAAGGAGGCTAAAGTACAGTCTTTATACATACAGGAACAGCTTTTTTTGGAGAGTTTTATTTGTATTGGATGACCGAATCAAATTTATTATTTAAATGTAATAAATTATGTATTTTATGTAAATTGCATTTCCTCTCAGTGTGAGACACATACATTAGTGTTTTAAGGTATGCACTCTTCATCAGCGTGCCAGTTATTACATAAAATACATTATTTGTTAAATTTAAATGTTAAATTTGGTCATCTGGTTTAAATAATACGCTTTAAAAATGCTATTAAAGTTTAAGTTCAATAGGCATTCCATCTCTTAAATATTTTTATATATAAAATGTTCAATAGTTATTTTGATTTTAAGTAAATTATTTCTCTGACCAGTGAAATGTTGGGCACGCTGATGAAGGGTGCATACCCTGTATATGTCTCACACTGGGTGGAGAGGCAGTTTACATCAAATAAATTATTTAAATGCTTATTAATCGCTTAACATTTCTAAAAAAAATGATTTCAACACAAAAAAGCGAAAAATTTGAACAATTGTTTAGAAAAAAAAAAACTTGCATAAAAACAATTTGTCATCGCGTTTACAGCTTAAATATTGCACACCTAGAAAGTTGCTTTGTTAAATTATCAGTTTCCAGTTTAAAGGACCAAATTTGTTAAGAATAAAGTTGACAGTTTATCTAACAAATTTGTAAGACAATTCTTTTGTTGACTTACAGTTGGCAGTTTTTTAATTTTTTTTTAAAGATTTTATCAAACATGGCAGCTAATTAAATAATATAGCTTAATTTGTATAATAGGTGAATTGACAGATTGTTATGAATTATGAAATAGTTGACGGTTGTTTTGTTGAATTGACATTTGCCAGACAAATTTGTGAGAGTTGACATTTGCTTTTTGGAAATGATAGTTTTCTAAAATATTTGATAATTGCTTTATCGAATTGACAGCTTATATGAAAAATATGTTGAAAAAAAGTTAACAAGTTATATATCAGATTGTTGAAGTTTACGGAATTAGATAAATAAATAAAAATATTTCAAACTATTAGAAACTTGCAGAAATAAAATCTATTTTATGAAATACTTAAAATTGTTTAACTTAATTTGATTGTGAATTGAAGTAGGACAAAGTAGACTTTAGAAAATGTACCATAGATCTATAAGTTGCACTAAGACTGCGTTGGTTCTAGAAAGAAAGATTCTGTAAGTTTACAATAAAGTTAGAGACTCAAAGAGATGCCAGAAAAGGCACATTAAACTATAGAAAAGCGCAACAAAGCAAATTCTAAGAGGTCAAAAGTCCTAAACAAAGAATAGACTACAGAATTAAGCTCCAAAATATTGATGTAAATTTTTCTGGGTCTCGAAGAAAATATTTTTTTTTTTTTTTGGTTCTCTTACAGCTCTGTAGATGCCTTGCATTCACAGCACCTATTGTGATCGTCCCTGCTTAGCATCCTGACGAAACTATATGGATTTGTATTTTATTTTATTTGATTATAATTGCATTTTAAAAACGAAATATTTTAAAATTAGTGTGCAACTTTATATAAAAAAAATGAAATTCTATGAAATTATGTCAAATTTTATAAAATTATGTCAAATTCTAAAACTTTTATTTAAATTCTGTGAAATATTTATGAAATAATGTATGAAAATTTAATGAAATTATTGCATACAATTTAACAGTAAAAAAATTATGTTTTTAAAATTTAATAAAATATAGAAAACTTTTGTGAAATTTTTTGTAATTGGTGGGACACACAATTTGATAGCAATCATTAGTATTCAGGCTGTACAAAATAAATGGCAATAATTGATTTTAGTTTTACTTTTGAGTGCTATTCATTACTCACTATGTAAGAAAAATATTTATTAATAAGTCTAAGAATTTTTAATATTTTATTGTTAATAATACGAAAATATGTTGATTAAGAAGTAAAGAAACTCATAACATTGAAATGAATAATAAAAAAAAAAATTTCATCTTTTTTTGTTATTTGAAAAGATAGTAGCTTAATATAAGTTGAGAAATACCTTTATACGGATTATTTATTCTATTCAATTAGTTCCTTTTTCCAATTCATACATCTAAAAGCTCTATAGAATAATTAACATTATTAATATGATGAATATGAAAAACATTTTTTTTTACTAAGTTATACTATTATCTGATAAGATTTCAGTTCAAAGCATATAGGCTTTTTTCTGAAATTATAAATGATAAATAATTTATCATTTTTTTTTTAATTCATAATATTTAAATTAATCCTGAATACGAAATTATGTGAATCATTTGAATTTTTTATAAAATGTTTATATATTTTTTATGTAATTACCTGAAATTATATGAAATTTTGTGAAATATTAAAAAACGAAATCTATTATTCATTCTCTCTAAATTCATCTTGTCTATAAGTTTATAGAATTCGTTCTAATTGTTATTATTAGATAATATTTTAAATATTTTTTCGATTTTCTTTTTATTTATTTGCACAGTTTTTAATCATTACAATTAATTGTATATGTTAAATTCAGAAATGTTTCTTATTTTAAATCAAAAATGTCTCATTTACTTTATCCTTGATTCTTTTTTTAATACTTTTTGGATAGGAGTTATGTATTTTTTCATGAAAAATTTAACAGTCCAGTAGAGATAACTTACTATTATACTAAAAATGTCTACAAGTAATGTAAAAAAATTATTGTAATAAAACCACTGTCATTGAAATTAATAGTTTCAGTTTATTCTTGTAATTGCAGACTTAAATTTCAATCTAAAAAATTCTGATCTTTTTATAATAAGAATTCTGTTCACATAAATCATTCATGTAGATTCAGAGTTACCCTCATAACTCAAATGTCAAAAGAAAACCAACTAATTTGTTGCATGGAAAAATCAGATTGTATTTCTAAATAAAAATATTATTAAAACTATCGATTATATTGTCATTTGCATTCAAATTGTTTCTAACAAACAAATTTTGGCTTAATCAAACAGTTCGATTTTGTAAAATATTATAAAGTCTCTTTGGTTGTTATGGCTTGACACATTTGTGCATTGAATTTGTAAAATAATAGTGTGTATTAAAATTTGTTTGTGCATAGAATTTATTAAACGTTTGCTATTGTTCAACAGCGATACATTTTAATATTAGTAAAAACTGGTTAATAATATATACAATAAATAAAATGTAGGCAGCATATAAATAATACCCCATCCCTCCATTATTATTCTGTAATTTAGGGCTTCATTCTTATCTTCATTTACAGATTTAATAAATATAGCGTTACACGTATTTTTTTAACTGCATTAAAACTTTATGAATTGTGTTTTATATTTATCTATGTTGCCAAATTTTAACGACTTTAAGCTAAGTGTAGGAAGTTTTCATTAAGAAAATTTATATTTTAAACATCAAAGGTTGTTGCTTCAAAGAAAAGCTACAGCTACAAATTTACTTCTATCAACTACCTTATATGTCTATAAATTAGTAAGCTTTCCGCTGACCTGCACTTCTAAAGCAGTGTTGAATATTAGTTATTAATTTATGCTATATTTGAGATTAGCTTTGATATTGCAGATACCACAAATTGAGATAGTTGGAACAGCATAAAAAAATTTAATAAATTGTTTAATTAAAATTATTTTAATTTTATTCAAAATCTTGCATTACGTTTGATGTGTTGAAGATTGGGTATTATCTATTAGCCAAGCTTTGAAACTTGTTAGTTTTATTTTGTATCACACACATGACTTGGAGTAACTCAATTATTTTACTATTATTAAACCAATTGTTTTACAATGATAAATATTGCATTATTTGATACTACTAAACCCATCCCATTTTTAGACGTTTCCTAAAAGAATCCCATAATTTGTTTTCTTCAAGCTATTCTTTTTACGAGCTAAACCATTTAGGGCTTTGTAATATGAATTATGGTAGCATCATTTTTTTTGATATTGGATATACTTTTGTATAAAATATATAAAAGAAATGGTTTGAATCATCAATGAATGAATTGTTTCTAAAATCAAATCTGAAATTACATTAAAATTGCTGCTTACATAAAATAAATTTATTCTTGTTGACTCGAATATTGAAAAACTGCCTCTAGGGAATATTGTCAAAACATAATTATATTCTTCCTGCATTGCAGTGAATAAACATCATAAAATCAATAAAAACAATTATTTGTTGTTGTATAATTTTGTAAAATAAATTATTCATTAACAAAATGTTTTATTCAAAAAACTGTTATCATATCATTACTTTTGAATTGAATGTATTTTATTACCTAATTAATACTAGCAAACGATGAATATTGCAGTGCTATTATTATTTAGTTTGCCGGTAGAGCTGAAATGGAATGTTCATTAATTATTACAGTCTGGAGTTTACTTAAGGAATTGTTTCAACAATGTTTCGTTGTTTCAATGAAATGGCGTACTCAATTATTGCACAAAATAGAAGTAAAGTATCTAGTGTTGTAACATTTATTTACTATTTAACGTGTATCAACAGTCAGTTTAGTGTCTTTTAACAACAAAGTACGTCATGTGCAATGATTAATAAATGTAACAAATAAAAGTAATTTTAAATAATTGGCTAAAATTGTCCGTTTTTGTATACTTGAGTTACATTGTGCAGTTTCACCGGTGTCATCTGCAGCGACTTAAATTGTAATCACGTAGGGGGACTAAAGAAAATTAAATTAAACTTTTTTGAAGCTACGTATATTTACTTGTATCTCCCCTAGCATTATTTTTTACATTCATCAAATAATTGCCTATAATTCAATTTATATTCATGACAGACACTACATTATCACTATGAATCCATAAAATATAGATTGATTATACCCAAGGGATTTAATATTGTTTTGTACATGAATAATTTATTTGCTGATTTGTCTGTTTAGGCAATTTTAGTCTCAGTTGAGAGCGTTTAGTATTTTTTTTTATTTCACGTGGAAAGATGTTGGTTTAAGTAATTTTTTTTAACCATTGTTGTTACTATACAATAATGAGGAAATTCCAAAGGATTACTGTATAATTATTGAAAAGTATGAAATTACAACAAAGCTGTGCTCCATGTACAAATTTGTTAACATTTTTTGTATTATTTACAATATTGGGTGAAGACGGTTTCTATTTTCACTCAGTAAGTAATAGATGTTTTGAAAACCATTTTACACAATAATATTTATCATTAATATAAACATTAATTTATTTGCAAATCATGTTTTTATCAAACCAAAAATAACCAATTTCTAGCAATCACGTTATATTTTTAAACTTTGTGTAAACGTTATTGACTTTCATGGAACTACAGTTTATAATCTAATTTATTAATATATATATTATTTTTTCATCTGTTGAATGAAGAAATATTTATAAAATGTGTTAAGATCTACATTTTCTGCATATTGTTCAGCAAATTATTAAGTTTTAAACGCAGAATTTTATAATACATATCCACATTGCATTGTGAGAAAATGTGTTTTAAATATCAATCAATTTATAAAATGTTACAATATTAATCCATGTTTGTAAAAACAAGCACGTCCAATCTTGCAAAGTCACGGTAGAGATGGCGCAACATGAAAATTATATTTCCGAAAAACAGTTTTAGTAATACATCTTTAAACTAACATGTTATATTAATGTATGTTGCAGCAAACGCATAAATGTCCAGCTAGATACTTAGACCAATGAAATACACATTTTAAACTTTATGGTCACCCCATAGCAATGCTAATTAAATCACAAATGTCCGAAGTAAAGGCGATTTAAATGCCACCTGATTGTCAAATGGGGGAGATTTAATTAAATATATGGGGTTTGTTGAAAATTAGAGAATAATGAAAGCTGCATATTGCGTTGTAGATGTTAGCTACATAATATATGAGCAATCAAGTGATTCTTGCTCGTAACAAAACGTATATTGCAAATAGTTGCAAATTAATATAAGAAAACATGAATCTGAAGGAATGTTGTTTGAACGGCGTGATATAATAATACTTCAAAAATGAGGCGGTAAATTGAATGATTACAAAAAAGTTTGAAATTTTTGCTCTTGATCAAATTGTACTTCTAAAGTTTTTTGTTGACATTTGATGTTCATGATAAATTTTCATTGTTTGTGTATCTTAGTTTTTTGATAAACCTTTGAGGTATTGTTTGTAGTTTATAAGATCTTTTCAAGTTTTTGTAGTTTTCATCAAGAGACTAATATTTTCTTCGTAAATATTTTAACAAAACTACTGACCAGCAATTCATGATCTGAGTGACACACCTACCTTTAACTGTTTGTTATTAAGAAGTTAATATATTCTTTTTTTGCCTCTAACTATTGACAACTAATGCTTACTGAGGAAAAAACATTCAATTTATAGATCACCAACACTTGGTGCCACTACTACTGACCAGTAACCAATGATCTGAAGGCCTCGCCCACCTACCTAACTGTTTGTTATCAAAAGATTAGATTTGTCATTTTCTGCCTCGATTAATTGACTAAAACTAATGTTTGCAGAGAGAAAAAACCTTATTTTTTTAGAATATCAACACTTAGGTGAATGGGTGGGTCATACCAATTAAAACTACTAACTAGTAAGCAATGATCTGAGTGCTAAGCCAACCACCTAACTTCTTCTTCTTCAGGTGCACATCCGAATTTGGATGTTTACGATGAGCATGACTATTTTTATTTTGTTGGTTGCTATTCTGAAGAGCTCTTTTGACGTCTTTTTGTACCACACCCTTGATGGTGTCTATGAACTCCGTATTTTTCTTAATCTTGCGGAGGACTTAAATATTTGTTACATTGTTCTTCTAAGATATCTGCAGGATGCGTCGATATAGCCACATTTCAAAGGCTTCCAGCTTTTTTGTTGTTGCTTCATTGAGTGTCTAGGAATCGGCTTCGTAGTATTGAGAATATGTAGCACCTCAGCATGCGTATTTTGGTATCAAGATGGAGTTTGTGGTTTTTGAAGAGGTTATTCATTGTATTGAAAGCGGCTCGAGCTTTCCAAATTCTATTTTTTATCTCTTGTCTAGTATTTGTTCACAATTGTAAAGTATGTTGTCTGCCTCACTCTCTCTATTTGTTGATTGCAAGCGTATATATTTACATTGGGTATCTTTTTTTTTTGCTTATGACTATGAACTTTGTTTTGTTGCTATTGATAGTCCAAATTTCTCATTAGTCGCTACAATTTGTTTAATAGTGTTTGAAGTCTTTCAAGAGAGTCAGCGAATATCATTCTATTGTCGGCATATCTGATGTTGTTTGGCCTAGCTCAGTTCATTTTAGTAACATGCCTTCTTCTGTGTCTTCTAGGGCTTTTTTAAAGATTTTTTTGAAGTATACATTGAACAGAATTGGCGAAAGTAAGCACCCATATATTACCCGTCTCGCTATTTCGATGTCTTCTACTTGTTCATCTTCAATTTCTAGTAAAAGTTTGTAATGATTTGGAGATCTTTGGCGTCGATCCTTACTTGTTTTAAGATTTCTATCATGTTGTGATGTTGCACCCGATCAAAAGCTTTCTGGTAGTCGATTGGGCATACGTAGATATTGCAGTTTACGTCTCTGCTTCTTTGGAAGAGCACCTGTATTAAAAAAAAAACTATTTTTAACTAGATTTTCAGTTTTTGCTTTTTTGATAGTAAATCAGTCGTTTTAACAAAAAATCTTTTTTCGATTTCAAACCTAACAACACCTAACCTAACAAAACAAAAACTAACCTAACCTAACCTAACATTTTTACAAACAAACAAAAATCTATTTTGAACTAAATTTTTATATTTTTGCATTTTTGAAAGTAAATCAGTCGTTTTAACAAAAAATGTTGTTTTTGTTTTCAAACCTAACCTAACCTAACATTTTCAAAAACAAAAAAAATCAATTTTTTACAAAATTTTCTGTTTTTGCATTTTTGATAGTAAATCAGTCATTTTAACAAAAACAATATTTTTGTTTGTTTTGAAGTTAACCTAACCTAACCTAACTAACCTAATTTTTTTATTTCGAACTTAACCTAACCTAACTAAATAGAAACTAACCGAATCTAACCTAACAATTTCGCAAACAAAAAAAAATCTGTTTTTAACTAAATTTTCAGTTTTTACATTTTTGATAGTAAAACAGTCTTTATAACAAAGAAAAAAGTTTTCTATATCAAACCTAACCTAACAACAAAACCTAACCTAACATTTTCACAAACAAAAATTATTTTGTGCCTACAGCGTTAATGAAGCCGAATTTGTTTGCTGAGATTTGTTCTTTTGCATTTGTTGTAAATTTTCTTGTGTAGTATTTTAAGGAATATTTTGAGAAGATGGCTCATGAGGCTGATACTTCTATATTCTTCATATCTTTTTGCTCTCACTTTCTTTGGTAATACGATGAATTCCGACTTTAACCATTTGCTTGGTATGCTACTAGAGTTGTATATTTTATTAAATATGTTGGTGAGACTTTTGATGTGCTTCTCATTTAGTAGTTTTAGGATTTCAACTTGTATGTTGTTAAACCTCGTCGCTTTCCTATCTTTTATTTATTTTATTGCTGCATCCACTTCTTCTTTCAGGATGTGCGGACCTGTTTCTCCTTCGATGATTGGTGTTGCTATTCTTCCTTTATCTTCAAAAGTTTGTTGAGATATTGTCTTCTAAGTTTATGATGATCTTTCCCTCATTATTCACTAGCTTCCCAAGGTTATTTTTTCTTGTTTTACCAGTCAATTCTAACTACTTGATAGCAACAGATTTTTCACTTTTCTGTCTTGATTTATTGACAATTAATGTTTGCAGAGAAGAGAATCATCGAATTTTTAGATCACCAACACTTGGATGGGTAGTTGGGTCATTTCAATCAAAACCATTGACTAATAATTAATGATCTGAGTCTGTTGATTTTAAATTTTGGTTTAATAATTCAAAATTTTAAACAAATTTTTGTTTGGAGCAACATTTTTTAGTTATTAATTACTCTTTTATGAAATTTTTAGAAAGTTCAATTAAAATTGCTCTGCTAGAAAGTTTTTTTGTCATTCTTATAAAATTTTCAAAAGTTTGGCGTTCTTGATAGTTTCAGTATATATATTAAGATATTCAATGAGAAAACTTTTGAAGTGTTTGAAAAACTTAAAGTAACGATGTGAGGTTGCCATTAAGCTAATGAATTTCTTGGTAAATTGTTGGGATTTTTGATTTTTTAATTTTTTTAAACAAATTTTTGAAGTTAAAATAAAATCAGATTTTTAAGGTTATAAAAAAGCTTTAACAAAATTCTAAAGTTGATAGAAAGAGTTAAAAACTATCCAAATCTTTCAAGGTGTGGTTCATAAGTATCGTCTCAAAAATCCTTAAGCATTACATAATTTTTAGTCAAAAATTTAAAATAAGAAGCAGTCTTTAATGATTCAAAAATCAGAAATTTTGATTTGTATCAAGATTTCTGAACTACTAAAAAGCGCTTGAGATGCTTGCATTGTTAGGTTTTCATTAAGGTCAAAACTATCTTTAATAAAAACGTTTGTAGCAAGCGTCTAATGTTCACAATAAGTTTTGCAAAATACATACATGTCATCTGAAAACTTACGGAAAAGCTTTCGATAAACTTTACAAGTTCTTAGCTCACGTTTACAATACTTTCAGAAAGCCTTTGTTGTGGTTCTAGCAAACATCTAGTTTCTGATACTTTTTGTAATGCGTTTATTGTAAATTTTTTAGCCAAGATTTTTTTATAGTTGAATTCTTTGCAAACTTATTAAAAATATGAGGTTTTATTTTGTTCTTTGTTTTTTTTTTTAGATTAAGATTTTGGAAATTTTAGTCATATATAAAACAGCAAGATTATTAAGAGCTTTATATTGTTCTTGTAAGAACTTTTAATAACGAATTCTTTTAACAAATCTTGTTTGTGGAAAACAAATTTTGCAGTTTAAGCTCGGAGGCAGCAATCCTCAATATAAAAACCAAAAATATGAACTGTTAAGTTTGAACCAAAACTAGGCACTTTGGCTATTTCCCTCTTCACGCCTTTGACTAAATGCTAGCTAACATTGCACTTGGGAACAACATCCAGGTGATAGCTGTGCACTATTCAAAGCTACACGTACGTTTATGAACTGTAGTGCCTCACTCACCCGCCAAGTGTTGGTCTATGAAAATGGATATTAACTTCTTCTTTTTCTGATCTACAAATTTCTATTGCTTGCAGAGAAGAAAAACTTCTATTTTTTTAATCTTTCTTTAAACTTTTAAGTGGTTGGATAAGCGCACTTCAGTTTAAACTACTTGATGGTAATCATGATCTAGAATGCCCCACTAACCCGCCAAGTATTGGTTATTAAGAGATTAGATTTTACCACTTCCTCTTTTGATCTACAGATTTCTAATGCTTGCATAGAAGGAAAATTTTCAATTGTTTGATAACAAACTTTTATGTGGGTGTACAGTCACTCCAGTATAAACTACTTTATGGTAAACATGAATGAATTGTAGTGACTCAGCCACTTGCCCAAGTGTTGCTCATTAAGAGGTTGAATATTACCAAGGCTTTTCTGATCTACAGATTTCTAATGTTTGCAAAAAGAGAAATTTTTTATTTCTTGATAACAAAGTCTATTCTAACACTTGCACAGAGGAGAAACTTTCAGTTTTTTTATGAGCAGGCAACCAGTACAAATGACTTACTCGTGAATTGGAGTAACTTGCCCACTTGCCCAGAGTTGGTAATCAAGATCATTTTTTTTGGACAATGCTTTTAGAAAATAGGAATTTTCAATTTATTAATAACAAAGTCTTGGATAGGTGGGTGGCTACTGAAGTAATTATGAATTGGAGTAAGCCACTCAGCTCACCTGTTCAAGTGTTAGTTATCAAGGAATTGGATGTTACCTCTCTGATCTATAGTCTTCTAATGCTTGCAAAGAATAGAAATTTCTATTTTTTTTACTACCAACTTTTGGGCAAGTGGTGGACACTTAAGTTTAAACTATTTGATTGTAATCAAATAATAAGTGGAGTAACCCACCCGCCCAATTATTGGTCATTAAGAAATGGATATTATCTTTTTTTCTGACTTAGAAACCTCTAACGCTTACAGAAAACTTACCCTTAGGCAGATTGTTGGGCACTCTAGTTCAAACTTCTCAATGATAATCATAAAATGGAGCACCCAACTCACTCACCAAGTGTTGGTCATTAAGAGGTTTGATATTATTTTTTTCTTCTATGACCTACCGACTTCTAATGCTTGAAGAGAAGAAAATCTTTCAATTTTTTAATAACAAATTCTTGGACGGGCAGGTTGGTACTCTATTTTAAACTACTTCAAACAATATGAGATTAGATATTACCTCCTATTTCTCTGATCTACAGGCTTCTAATGCTTGCAGAGAAGAAAAAATTTTCAATTTCTTAATAACAAATTTTTGGGTGGCTGGGTGGGTTTTCAGTTCAAACTACTTGTTAGTAATTATGAACTGGAGTGCTTTACTTACTTGTTAATTGTTGGTCATCAGGAGATTATATATTACTTTCTTGTCCTGTGATCTACAGACTTTTAATGCTTGTAGAAGGGAAATTTCTATTTTTTTTTATTACAAACTTTTGGGCGAGTGGGTTTGCATTTCAGTTTAAATTACTAGATTTACAATGAACTAGAGTAACCCAATTGTCCGAGTTCATTAAAAAATGGTTATTACTTCCTCCTTCTTTGACTTAGAAAGGATTCAACGCTTGCAGAGAGAAGAATAGTAATTATGAACATAAGTAACTTACTAGCCTAATTATTGGTAATTTAGAAATGGATATTATCTTTACTTTAGACTTAAAAACTTCTAACGCTTACAGAGAGGAGGAACTTCTAATTACTTGATAACAAACCATTGGGCAGATGGTTGGGCACTTTAGCTCAAACTGCTCAATGATAATTATAAAATGGAGCACCCAATTTACTCAACAAGTGTTGGTCATTAAAAGATTAGATATTCTTCTATTTTTTCTGATCTGCATAGAAAAAAATCAATTTCTTAATAACAAATTTTTGGGCAGGCGAGTTGGTAGGTACTCCGTTTTAAACTACTTTAAACATTGATAGATTAGATATTACCTTTTGGTTTTCTGAGCTGCAGACTTCTAATGCTTGCAGGAAAGAGAAACTTCTAGTTTATTGATAACAAACTTTTGGACGGTTGGGTGGGCCTACAGTTTGAACTAATTATTAGTAATTATTAACTGGAGTGCACTTGTTGATTGTTGGTCATCAGGAGATTAAATGTTACTTTTTTGTGCTGTGGAGTTACAGACTTTTAATGTTTGTAGAACGAAAATTTCCATTTTTTTTATAACAAATTTTTGGGCGAGTGGGTGGACAATGCAGTTTAAATTATTCTATTGTAATGATGATCTGAAGTAACTTACTCAATCGCCCAAGTAGTGGTTATTAAAACATAAATAGCACTTTTTCCTTCTTTGACTTGGAAAGGATCTTACACTGGCAGAGAGAAGAATAGTAATTATGAACTGGAGTAACTCACTCGCTCAAGTATTGTATATTATCTTTTCTTCTGACTTAGATACTTTTAACGCTTACAGAGAAGAGGAACTTTCAATTACTTGATAAACAACTCTTAGGCAGATGGTTGGTCACTCTAGTTCAAACTGCTCAATGATAATTAATCATAAAATGGAGCACCCAACTTACTCGCCAAGTATTGGTTATTATGAGATTTGATATTACATTTTTTTTTCTCTGATCTACAGACTTGTAATGTTTGCAGAGAGGAAAAATTTCCAATTTCTTAATAACAAATTTATGGATGGTCGAGTTGGTACTCCATTTTAAACTACTTCAAACATTGAGAGATTAGATATTACCTCTTCCTTAGATATTTGGTAATTATTAACTGTAGTGCTTCACTTACTTGTTAATTGTTGGTCATTAGGAGATTAGATATTACTTTCTTGTTATGTGATGTACAGATTTTTAATGCTTGCAGAAGGAAGATTTATATTTTTTACAAACTTTTGGGCGAGTTTGTAGACAATACAGTTTATATTACTCTATTCTAATGATGAACTGAAGTAACTCACTCAATCGCCTAAGTATTGGTCATTAAAACATGGATAGCACTTTCTCTTTTTTTGACTTAGACAGGATCCAACGCTTGCAACGAAAACAATAGTAGTTATGAACTGGAGTAACTCACCCGCCCAAGTATTGGTCATTAAGAAAACAATAGTAATTATGAACTGGAGTAACTCACCCGCAGTATTGGTCATTAAGAAATTGATATTATCTTTTCCTCTGACTTAGAAACTTCTAACGCTTACAAAGAGAAGGAACTTCAAATTACTTGATAACAAATACTTGTGCAGATGGTTGTGCACTCTAGTTCAAACAACTCAATAATAATCATAAACTGGAGCACCCAACATACTCGCCAAGTGTTGGTCATCGAGAGATTTGATATTACCTCTTCCTTCTTTGATCTACAGACTTCTAATGCTTGCAGAAAAGACTTCTAATTTATTGATAACAAACTTTAAGACGAGTGGGAGGAATTCTAGTTTAAATAGACTTGATTGTAATAATGAATTGGAGTAACTTTGACTTAGAACGAATCTATCACTTGCAGATAGAAGAAACTTCTAATCTTTTAAAAACAAACTCTTGGGTGAGTACGAGGAACAAATAAATTTACTTCTTTTTGGTCAAACCAAATGTACACAAACGTAGTTTTGAGGGTTATTGCGACGTTTCTATTTTTGCTTTTTCGATTTTTTGTTTCAATTTATTTAAACTTAAATGATAAAATATTTTAGATTCATCGTATTATTTTATCAAACCTTGAATACTATACAGCTAATGTCATTTATGTTGATTGCAATTTTTGATGCCAAACCATGTGAACAATATTGGTAATTTAAAATATAAAAAAATGATAGTGTAGTTTTTGTATCATATTTTAATTCTTAACTAAACATTTATAATGTAATTTGTATTCATGTAAACTTACCCTTTAATGGAATTGCTTTCATTATAATAGTAGGACCACTGAGGCAAATAACATTTATAATATTTTTTCCTTCTCATTTCACATCTTTCTGAAAATATGTTGCTACTGTAACAATAACAATAGAACAGGGTCTAACCATTCCCATAATACTTCAATTTCTATTCATAGGCGCTGAAAAAACAAGATATTAGCTGCATTTTCCTGCCCTTTTTTGCAATTTAAATGCGGAAACCACCCGTCCCGTCGCGCACGGTATATATTTTTTTCCATATTTCCTCGCAATAATAAATTAAGGTTCGGGTAAGAAAATATAATTATGAAAATATATTTAAAGCGCAAACATTTAATTAAATACACAAAAAAATAAAATACAAACAAAAAAAGTTTATCTGGAGGAAATAATATATCACTCCCGCGGCTGTACATTCAGAGTTAATTAAGCATTTAGTTTCCTGCGTTTTAAACGCAAAGAAGAAAGTATTCTAAATTTAATGTATATCTTTCAGTTATATCTTATTACATTAATAGAATTATAGTAATTTGATTAAAGGGAGCGGAATATTTTAAAATAAATTAACTTCCAGATGTTCAAAACTCTTAGCCTGTTGCAGGCAAATATAGTATCAATTGAGCAAATATTTTTTATTGTCTAATATATATATATATATAATTCATAATAAGTGCTTTCTGGTCTAAATTTGTGTTAATTAATTATATACGGCTGAATTTTTGATTTGAATACGGAAAGCAATCTAATATTCATGAACTATTACTCATAAAAACGCTATTTATAAATATGTGCCCAGCACGCTCTTCTGTTTAAAGTTAAACAATCCCCGTTAGTAAGGGAACGAACAATACTACGCCTACACCATAAACGCCCACTCGTAACAAAAATATACACGTAATTTTTCCTACAGTTTTTTTATTAATAATTGACAACTTTTTAATACAAACCACAAAGCAAGCAATCAATCAATCACTTCATCAAACAGCATTTATCATACAAATGTTTATTGATCAATTCCATTAAGTAAGGAAATACAAAAATACACTGTTTACTAAAATATTCATGATTCTGTTTTAACAGTGACAGAAATAGATTGACGAGTTGTTTTTATGTTGTTATTATTCTGTGGTGTATGTTACGGTCAGCGACATGCTGTATTATTATTATCGCATACTCACATGTAAAGGGAATTTTCTATTACACGACCAATTTATCTACTTTTAATTTTACGCAGGTGGTATTTGAAAATGGTGAGTATTTCTGTCACGAGTAACATCTGTGCGGTTTGAAGATGTGTCGCATTTATTTGATATATTTTTAGTTACTGACTGGAATAAAAATATGCAAAAAAAAAAATGCATGGATTCAATGCAACTGTGTAATTGCTGTGACGTAATGGAATTAATTAAATTTAATTTCTTCAATGTGTTGTTACAGATTGAGTTACAATATGACTATATGATTAAATAAAATTATAATGAATTTTACAAGAAATTAAAATAAATATGTCAATTCAGTTTGTTATTGCAAAATAAGGACCTTTTTTCAGTCTTATATTCTAACAAGGCTTTATATAGCTTTTGTTTTTATCTTTATTTACCAGCAATCTTTTATTTGGTTTTTAGGTATTTGTACTTGCTTTTTCACTTTGATGTTGAATCCATTCTTCTCAAAGGTTGCTATAATATGTTCACGTTTAATACGTACAAATCTCGTTGATACTTTTTTATATTTTTAAAGTTTTCACATATGAGCGCTTTGTTTTTCTTTTTGTTAATTTTGTATTTTTATTTAAAACCTGTCTTAAGTTACAGTTTAAAAAAATTTGGTATTTGGCAAAATATAGTGATTTGGTGATGAGAAGAAAGGCCGAATACCTGGGGCACATCATGAGAGGGAAGCGCTACGAACTTATACGACTTATAATTGAGGGGAAGATACAGGAAAAAAGGTCGGTTGGAAGACGACAGAGCTCATGGCTTAAAGACCTACGCCGCTGGTTCAACTGTACGACCACTGATGTCTTCCGAGCAGCCGTGTCAAAACCATAATGGTCAATTGGATCGCCAACCTTCGAAAGGAGACGGCGTGAGAAGAAGAAGAAGTGATTTGGCTTTGGCAACTGGCAGTATTCATGCGCAGATCCTGGCATGGTTACCAGTCGTTTAGGGAAAATTGCTTTCAAAAGATCCATTGAAACTATGGCGGTATAGGCTGTGGTCCCATCTTGCTGAATCCGTTGCCCAAATTCATTTTTTATCGGCAGGTAAAACAAACTCCTAAATAATTGTCACATAACGGTCTGAATTTACAGTTACAGTACGATCTTTTTTTTAAGTAAGGGCCAATGGTCCCTATTGTGGACATCGCACACCAAACGGTGACACGATCTGAATGAAAGGACCTCTCATGAAGTTTCTTTGGGTTTGTTTCACTCCTGTACCGCATGTTCTATTTGTTAACACAATCACACTGAGGTAAAAATGTGCTTTGTAAGAATAGAGCACAAGCACGTCATTGGGTAAGGTGTCAACAAGATGCTCACATGATGTTTGTCGGCTCACATAAAAAGCAAGTTTTGTCAGTTGTTGGACCGCAATCATTTTCTACAGGTTAACATAGAGTTTATCATGCGGAATCCGACGAAGAGAATGATTTGAGATGCTAATGGCAATTGCATGTTTACGCGCAGAACGATTAGTTGATCTCATCATAGAGTCACGAGCTAGTTCAACATTTTTAGGTGTTCTAGCGGTCCTCGAAACACCTTTCTTATTTTTAGATAAATTCTACGATTTTCAGAAGGAACAATAAAATTGCATGGAAATATCGAAGAGAAGACGAAAAGCACGTTGCATTGCAATGACCGAGTGGAGAGAAATACGCTTCGACCAAAGCATGTTTGCGAATGACATGAGTGAAAGCCGACCCCACTTTTCTGTTACTTTTACTAACTTTATCAAAAAAGGAAGTTTTCCCGCTCTACCTTGTATCACAATCATAACTTATCATATTTACAAAAATTTGTATTTAAAGAAAGCTCAAAATTTTAGTAGTTATTCAGTCTCTTGCATACCATAGACATGTCTATTTGGTGATAGCTTAGCTTTAGGCCAATAAGATTAGATTAAGTGATACCAAAATTATTGCTTTAATTAAGATAGAAATTACCTGAATTGGTAATAGCGTTAAGTGACAGGTGCAACGTTTATATGTATGTTTAGGAATTTGGAATAGCTAGTTTGTGTCTAAGCAAGACAAATACATTTATAAGAGTCACATTATTGCCCCAGAAACACATCAATGCGAGTATTTAAATACCAGCTTACCCTAATAATGTAAATAGTTGGGTTAAAAGTAGTACACCTAATAGTTTATCTAGTGGTTTTTTTGATAATTATTTACTTTATGATTGTTACGAATATCTGTCAGTTGTTGTGAAGGATATGGGTTGCAATGGTCTCCTGTAATAATATACGGAAATTAGATTAAAACCTCCTGATGGCACATTTGCTATTGCTAGGTTGAAGAATAATTTACCAAAAATAGATACAATGACGATTTGGGCTACGATCATAGTACAGTGACATTGCCTGAAGAGGTGAGTGACTACAGAAGGAAGTTTTTATAATTTTGTTAATATCCAAGGTCTTTTGCAAAAAACTACAGCCGAGGATGATCTTGAAACAGTACACCCACAATATTGTAATTACTACTAGAGCTATGGAAAGGGGTTGGCTGAACTGCTACCAATGTTAGAAGACTGACTGATGTTGATGGAGAGGTTTTTTACTAGGGCTACACTGTTTGCACTGTAGCTATTGATGCTAGTCTTGACTACACCGTCTTTACTTTTATCTTTGTCAGTAATGAGACGGAAGAGAAGCACTTTTCATTTCCAGTTTACATCTTGACCTGATTATGGGTATGGATATTGGCCGTATAATATGTATGAATTTTGGAAAGAGTGATCAAAAGGTGAACATGATGGCCACATTAGGCTATACGTTGGCAAATCATTCTTGAGGACTACCAATTGTATTACACTCTTCTTTTCTAGCCTGTATTTGTCCAACTTTGTACATAGGCCTTCCTCATTTTCCTCCATTTTGATCTATTCTGCGCCAAACGGTTCCAGCAGAATCTCGCTGTTCTTTTTAGATTGTCGCACCATCTCATCATATCCCGTCTTCGTCCTCGTTTGCCTAGCCAGGATCTCCACTGCTGTAACACGCAATTCCATCTATCGTCGGTGTGTCTTGCATTGTGGCCAGCGTAGCTCACTTGAGCTTTGCTACCTGTTCTGCAACATCTATAACTTTAATTTTTTGCCTAATCCAATTGTTTTTCTTTCGGTCTCTAAGAGTGATGTTCAACTTTGAGCGTTCCAATGTTCATTGGCTTTTTACTAATTTGTCCATGTTATTTTTTGTTAAGAGTCCATGTAGTGCAGGATTTTGCAGAAGTGGAGATTCTGTACACCAAAATAACTGTATGTTTGCATTGATTTTCTTCTTAACATTGACATTGTGTGATTTTAGTATGATTTCAGTCATTTTTGTTAGAAAGTTTTGATAGATTTTTATATAAATGGCTTGCGCTCTACAATTAGTTTTGTTTTCTGAGTATAGTTCTTTTTGTGGGGTCTGCGTTGTTACATAGGCTCTATAGATATTTGAGATTTTTGATAGAGTTTTCAGTTGTGGGGACTGCGTTACCATAAGCTGCTTTCATATACACTATTTACAGAAACTAGCAGTTTATATTTGCTTGCTTTTTTTGTATTTACTATTGTTTGTGCTCTTGAGATTCTTCATGGAGTTTTCTATGTATGTACGATTACAACAGAGACTTAGTACTGATAACACTTTGTGATTTGGTAGGTGATCCTCCTGACAGAAAAACTTTGTCATCATTCACGAAGCAGCTTTGGAGTACCTTTACACACACTTACACAGAATTAGTGGCAACAATTGCTTTTTTGGGGTGGAAGAACCAACATTTTGAGAGAATGGAAGCACTGTAGATACTGACCAGGACTAGCATCTGGCCCACTTTACGAGCATTGTCAGTGTACCAGACGTAAAAATAAAGAAAAAGGTTTTATTAAACATATCATCAATTTTGGAGTGGACAATCTGAAGCAAACGAATACCTTCGACAATGTAAAAGGAATCCTAGACTAGAACCAGTGTCTGTTGCTTTACATAGAAGTTTGCAATGAGCCATCGACTTCCAGGTTGACTTCATATTATATTGAAGAAAACGTCAGTGCAACCCACTTTACTCAAGTAAGTGCCACTGGGAAAAAAATCATCGTCAATTGCGACCGAAACACTATGTTATGTGAGGTATTCCAGAAACGTGTCGCAACAGTGTGGTAATGTGAATAGTAGTAAACGGGACTGATTAATGCATCTCCTGGAACTTGAACTTTAAGATTTTTAATAGTTTTATGATTGCGTGTGCCAGACTTTTCAAAGATTGCGTCTCTCAGTAAACTCGTTTGTGAACACTTAGTGTTTTAAAACATTTTGCTTCCCAACAATAGTGCCACAGATTTAAGCTTAAGTGTTGAAACCGATTAACATTATCATTTCAAAAACGTGAGTGTGATTTTAAAGGATTGCTACTATTTTATAGATGTCATGTAAGTCCGCCGTTTGGGGAATCATGTATTTATGGAATTTGTAAATTTGTTTTGAAGAAGGCTTGGTAATTGTAAGTCTTAGCAGGTTGACCAGGAAATAGGAGTTACTCGGAACGGTCTTTGATTATTTGTTTGATGATCAGGTCCTTCCAGTGTCAAAGTTTATCATGTGCAATCAGGGATTTCTTTGGGTTGCGAGCCAAGTGGCCGCCTTGTAAAGCACAGGTCGCGGAATTTACAAGAAACCCTTAAAGTGGTCTGATTTTTCAAGTTTGGTAGTCAAAGCAGAAATTGACTTGTTTGCTTTTGTTTTGGTTGAACGGTGGTGCATAGTCACTGTACTTTCCTCTCTGGTAGATTTGACTACATTGCTTTTTGGGCGTACTACTGTGGTTGGAAATTGTAAATTCTCTTTGAAGAAGGGCTTGTAGGTGCTCTCCTAAGCTGACAGTTGTAAGTCTTTCCAGGTTGACCAAGAAACATAGATCACCTGGAACGGTTTTCTACGTGCCAAGGACTCCTAAGCGGCGCAACCAGGGATTGCTTTGGATAGCTAGCTAAGCGGCCGGCCTGAAAGGCGATGGTGATGGGGTGTGCAATGTCGACAAACTTTACTGATGTTGGTGATATTTTAAGTTTCGTGGACATATCGAAGATTGTCTTGTTTGCTTCTGATTTGGTATGCAAGACTACCAAGCGCTTATCGCATCGGTTTTTTTTTCTTTGTGTACTGACATTGGTGTTAGTTTGATTTATTAAGTTTTGTAACGGAGGTTGTTTTGTTTGCTTCTGCATTGATAGTACTGTGGTGCATAGTTACTGCACTGGCCTCTCCGGTAGATTGGACTGGATTGCTTTGTGGGCTTTAATAATACTGTGTTTGAAATTTGTAAATTCTCTAAGATGACAGTTCTAAGTCTTTCCAGGTTGACCAGAAAACATAGGTCACCAGGAATGTTTCATTATTTTTTTGTTAGTTGGATTTTCTACGGATAAAAGATCTTCAAGCGCAACTAGAGTTTGCTTTGGGTGGCTAGCTAAATAGCCGTCTTGAAAGGCACTGGCGGTGGGTGACACCGAGACCGCAGTCGTATTTTTGCTCGTGGATTGACGTTGGGGTTTTCCAGTACCGTAGACATATTGGAGATTATTTTGCTTGCTTCTGCTTTGGTTGTACGGTGGTGCATAGTCACGGGTAGATTGGACTGATTAGTTTTGTAGGTTTTACTACTGAGATTGGCTAAAATTGACTGATTCGATGCCAAAAAAACGTTTTTCTACGACAATTAGATCGAAAATATGTTTCTAGTTTTTCTGTTTTTACGTCACTACCTGACCACTAACAAGTTTAATCAGACTCAAATACCCGAAGCGGTACTGAGAAGGGATGAATCACACTCATCTGGAGCAGGTGGGTCAACAAAAACATGTCAAGTCTGTTAGCATTTAATGCACAAAAGGTCACTCTCAGTCGAACTATTAGCAAAACCCAAACTTTCTACAAGAGCAAGACCATCTGTGGTTTTGTATTCAGTTAGAGCGGATAAAACAACGGGTGTGCTAGCTCTGAGACGTAGTTTTAGCTTCTTTAATTGTCTGGATATTTGTATTAAAAGCAATGTTCAATGTTTATTTTGACTACATCTAGCATTTTTTTTGCGCTACAACCCATTGTGAGTTTTGGTTTTTTGTTATCTTCTTCAAGACTGTTCTTTGTGGTCTCAATTTTTGATTTTTATTAAGTATAAGTTTTTTTATTATGTTGTCTTTCCACTTCTTCCTTGGTCTTTCTCTGCTTTCCACATCTGCAGGCACCCAGTTTGTTATTTGCTTGCATATACTGCCCAAGCCATCTTATTTGCTGCTTTTTTTTATAAATTGCACAAAATTTTTACTTCCAATTAATTGGTCTAGCTGATTTTGACTTTCTACTCTCTTTTTCCTTGCGTGGGTCTGAATAGTATTTTTTGTTCTGCGATCATTAGTCGCTATTTGTTTATTTGCTTTAAGGTCCATGTTTTGTAAGCGTAGGTTAGTAATGGCATAATGCTTGCTGTGTATCTAGAAGAATATATAAATTTAATTTTCAAAGTTTTTATTGACATTAATTTTGCAATGTAATTTTTGAGGTAGCCGATACTGTTTTTTGTTTACCGCTTAGAAACCTGTCATATCTTTTATTGTTCTTTGGTGCTCCTGATCTTAGAAAGCGGTACTGCTTTAACAACGGTTCCACCACGCAATGACTTGCTTACTTTTACAATCACGCAATCTGTTCAAAGAACTTTCTTAGTTACCTCCATACGTGGTATTTTAAAACAAAAATGCATTGTTTTTCTATCAACGCGCAACATTTAGCAAAGCGGCCATTCAGTAACAAATCACCAGCTAATACGTCTGATTTTGCAGACTAAATAAATTTATGTTTGTGTGGTTATTTTTAAACATAATTATTTAGTGGATACTTTCCGAACATCATTAATATGAACGTGGTAACTACTAGTGGAACTCTATAGAATCTGTTTGTCCACCAAGACTTCTTTTTTGATTCGACATTATTACTAGAATCATAGAATCATTTCAGCAAGACTTTAGTAAAAAAGTTTTTGGTTATACTTAGCAGTTACGCTGGGTCAATTCTGGATGCCATGTTTAACTTTCTTCAATGCTGCATCTAGAAAACTTTGCTTAAAACTTATGACAACCTAATGCTATAAAATGAACTATAGTTCTCACAATAATTTTTCAGATATGGTCACTTTGCACTTAGTTGTACGTGTTTTGTTAGTTTTTTAAACTACATCATTCATAAACGAAGTGTCTGAGGTTGGGCTTTAAGGTTGTATGCTTTCTGGCATCACTACCTATTTGATCTAATATTTGAATGAGATTCTATATCTGCTAATTTTACAGAATATGATTATAGTAGTGTGCAGGTTTATTCATGGAGAAGCGCGCGGGAACGACAGCGGGTCGTAGCTGTGACGCGAGAGAACGAGATAGACTGGAGCACATTGAGCGTAGCGCAGTGCGACAAGAGCACTATAAATTGGTACGAAAAAAGAAGGTTCTGTTTGGAAAGAAATTGTTGAAACAGTGAATTAGTATTCAATTAATTGAAAACGACGTAAACGCACGATGTGGTGGATGGGAGGTTTATCGTTTTATGCGTCAATTATTCAACTGGGCGCCTAACTTTGGACTCAGGGGACGTATTTTATTCTAAGCCACTAGCTCATAATTTGTGAACAAAGTAACACTCTCTCGAGTGTTTGATATGTTGGTTGTAACTCTACTTTTTTAACTAAGTGACAACTGATATTGGGTGAGCGGGGTACAGTACTGTAAGGCATCTGCTCATAACTGATAAAAAAAGTTCTTTGCCTACCTGTATAGTATTGGATACCTAGGAGTTAGTGATTGTAACCCAACTCTTCTTAAACTAAATGCTACCATTCACAAAGGGAAGATATACCCAATTTTTTTATAAGGGTGGGCGGGGTACAGTATTCTAAGCTCATAACTTATGAACTAAGTGCACAACTCTATTCTTTCTTAATTAACTGACAACTTACACTCACAGAGAAAAGAAACATCTAATCATTGAATAAGAGACACTGGGGCGCGTGGGCGGGTTATAAAATTTCAAGCTACCCGCCCATAACTTATGGAACAAAGTGCTTCACCCAACCGCTCGAGTGTTTAGTATCTAGAAGTTAGTTGTAACTCTTTTACTCCTTGACTAAGTGACAAAACTGACATTTAAAGTGATAGAAATCATATAATCTAATTTTTGGATAACAAAACTTTGGGCTTGTGGGCGATGTACAGTAATCTAAGCATTCGCTTATAACTTATGAAAAACCTTTTTTTTTCTTAACGAAGTTTCAACTGACATTCACAGAAGGATGAAACATAAAATCACACTTTGTTCATCCTTTGTTTGGACTTAATTAGTTGGCACTAAATTCTTTAGTATCAAAATACTTAAAATCATTTTTATGCAATAATTGCTGCTGAGGACACATTTTTTAATAATTCCAATCAACATTTATGTGAAATTAATGTGTTTTGTTGTTTTGTGATTTTCAGTTGTGTCCGGGCATGTCATAGTTGTGTCATGATACTACTATAACTATGGTATGCAAGTCGGCTTAGATGTATCAGACTTTGTTTTTTAACTCCAGACGTTAGATTTACGCGTGGACGGATCACGCTTTTTTCTTCAAGTATCTAACAAAAAAAGTGATTATTTTATAGCGATAAGGATAAAAAATCTCCAGTTTGATCTGCGAACATCTATAGATGTAGCGCTTTTTAAACTAACTAAAAAGTAAGCTTTGATAATGTAATTATAAAATAAATCATTCTACCACTTGAATTGATTGTTCTTGAAACTAAATAAAAAATATTATGAATGAAAATAAATATTACAATAATTCCCAAGAAAATTATATTATATATGCATTATAACTTTATAATACTTTTAAAATAAAAAGTATGATTGTTTTCTATAGTTTTATTCATTTATAATATTAATTAATTATGCACGAATCCTGTTGACAAATACAATAAAGTCTTTTGCGGAATAAGTTGTATACCACCACCAAATAAGGCATAAAAAACAAGAGAAAAAATAAATAGGGACACACGTCTCTCGCCTAGGGCCCATCAAGGCGATTTAGTTTTTTCCCGCAAACATAAACCGCACCACGGACATAATGGATAAATCCACAAAGGCCATAAACAAAGGATACACAATAAAAAATTCCAGCTAAGATTGATGGATCTAAAACTATAAAAGAACAGACGCTCGCTTAAAAATGCGCGGTTTTTTTGTTGCTACTCATCGTGTAAATATGAGTAATGAAGGCTTCATTAAAATTTATTATTAAGAGTATCATCAATATGTTTATTACTCTGTAATCGAAAAAGGAATTGAAAAGCATTAATTTCACGGTGGATGATTCTGGCAATTTCCAACGAACGCACCCAACTACATTTACTTGTAGCACAATGAATATAATCAATGTAACCGCTGTTTTGCTACAGTGCTTCCCGCAAACCATAAAGTACCCTCCGATTTTCTAATAATGCAGACCATACCTAAAAGTCATCCACTGGGGACACGTAGTAAATTGGAATACACATGATCGATGAATTCGACGCGACAAGATCAAATAATCCACAAAAATATCCAATATAAATCTCAAATAATCCTCCAGTGTGATTCTGATTTAATGCAATGACGTGTGCAATTTCCCCAAACATATTCCCAGCTGAATACAATAAAAAATCGACGATATTTGGAATCGACGTTGCGAGCTCTTTCATTTTTAAGGCGGGTGTAAAATTATAAAAGCGGAAAATACATCTATACATACCAGAAAAATTTCATTATAAAATAGATTACAGTCATATTTGTACTCACATTTTTGAAAATTCAATTCAGATTCTATAAAAAATATTCTGTATACTAAAGTAAACAAAATTTATCAAAATCTAATTCTCAGCACTCTGTTTGTTTTTGCTCTAATTATCTCTCACACCAAACAATATTGGTAGCATACCGCGCACACAAACACTCACGCAAAACATTACACATATTAATTACATAGATATTATCAAAATTCTGATAATCTATTCTATTCATTATTCAATGGCGGCAGTTAGTAAAATGGTTTACAATTAAAATTAATTATTAGAGAAAGAACGAGCGTGCAATATGCAACCCCTACAGAGAGGATACGACCCGATCCGAAACCTGATACGCACATCAGTTACGTAATGGGATCCCACACGGGTAAAGGGTTGGGTCAATTCTGTTCACCTTTACACTGCCCAAGCACCGCATTTTTTTCACCATCATTTTAAGGGATGCAAATTAGATTAGGGTTACCGTTTCAATTGTGAATAATTCATCATAAAAATAATAAATTTAAATTTTCATTGAACATGCTTCTGATAGATCAATAAAAATAATGACTATTATAAGAGTATACTTTTGTGGCATTAGTTGCTGCCCAGTAGATTGTAAAACGCGGCTTTAATGAAATTTTGAAACTTGTTTAAGGTTACTAATTCGTTAAAGAACAGATGCAGGGTGTTTCCTTCCTTCCCCTTTTTTGAAAGAAAAAGCTCACCCTCATAGTGCTTCAAAGGAGAATGCCCTCCCTCGCATCTATCTTAGAGAAATCGAAGGGTCTAAATGCTAGGCTTTAAGGTGAACATCTCAAGTGTCATGTTTTATCAGTAAAAACATTCGTCCATCTTTTAAAACACTCTGTGAAATATTTAATTACTTCCATTAATCAAATTAAGCGGTTTTTGTTATTCTATTCCATTGTGTATAAACCATTACGACTTTGTGCTACATGATAATGTAATAAAGTGTAGTTAGATAATGTGTTTGTATATTCTTCAGAAAGCTGTTAACCTAAATACATTTAAATATGTTTTGATCTAGTTTCTACCTACAATCTCTTACCAAAGAGAATATCTTAATGCAACAAATATAGCATTTCATGGGGTACATAATATGAATACAAACCAAACAAAGTGCTTGTAAATTGTACTGGATTTCCATATAATATTGTAGGAATTGGAATTATATATAGTACAAGGGTTTTAAATTAATGCAGTTATTTGTTTTGTCATGGAATAGATTCAGTTGAGACAATATTGATTGACTCGAACTGTTTGCGTAGAGTTTCAATGTAATATTGCATTGAAATAACGCCAATTATAATTTTTCTAACAATTCAGTTAGTTATTTGAATATTTTAATAATAATTACTACTGAAACAGCTCATAGATTTATTATAACTATCAAGAATTATGGAAGTAAATTTATATATAAAAATGTTATAGAAAAATGTCTATCATTGAATCGATTTAGCCTTTTGATGGTTATCTAAGAAATGTATAGCTTTAGAGGCAACATAAGGCTTCTTTCAGTACTCACACATGGCAGTCTCAGCTATGTGAACATAAAAATAATGTGCATTAAAAGCTGCCTAAACAAGTACGTTATTATATTTAAGCGTATAGCTAGGATAGTTCTAGAACTATTGAAGAAGAAGTTGGTGCTGGAACAAATCTAATATTCTTCTTTTTCTTCTTATAGTTGCTTATCCGTTCCGGACGTTTGTAACCATTCTTGCAATCATTACTTTATTTACTGCTGCTCGGAAAAGCTCGGTGGTGGTCATGCCAACCCATGTTCGAAGATTCTTTAGCCATGATGTCCTTCTTCTTTGCATTAATCCGCAGCTTATGAATTTCAAACTGTAAACGTTTACGCACTGAATTATTAAAGTATTGATTAAATATAAATGATTATAATAGCTTTATGGTATAGGTTGGAAATCTTCTGTAGTGTTGGATTTACTTTTTAAAGGAATGTAACTACCGACTAAACTTTACCTAATGGCAGAATAAAATGCTGCACATTAATGAATATAAAGTTTGTGCATTGACATTTCACATTTTATTGTGGTATCTCATTACCGACAGGATAGCCAAGATTTAGAGATTTGTTTAAAACAATTTGCGATGTTTGAATTATTACGCTTTGTAGGAGCCCTATTTAATTATCGCGCTCATTTACACAAAGTTTTTTGCCGAATGGCAAGTCTTGGAAAAAGTTGTCTTTGCATTTTTTATGCAATCCGCAGAAGAGTACTTTGATTCCGTTTGCCTGAAGTACTAACATTTATGGCTATGGCTGATTTTTCCAGAACGACGTTTTGTCTTCTGCACTATTATAGTGAGACCAAAAAGCTCTAAGAGTCTCAGTACTTTATACGGAAATTTTGATTGCATGTACAGCATTGGATATTTGATTTTTTGAGGTTTGTTCCTCTATTTGCAGAAAAAGGCTCCCCGTTACGAATCAAAACTTTGTTGGATTTTTTGTCAGTTGTTGGTAAGCATAAAAGTTAAAAAAACAATTGTTTCTTGCCTTTCGGAAATTTAAAGTGTCGGATGTTACGGGATCTTCAACTTTTGTTTTGGCTTGGAGGGGAATCTTCTAAAGACTCAATTAATGTGTCTGATTCACTTTCAAATGTTTGGAAGCGCCTACCGCCACCAGGAAGTATTACACATTGATGTGCACAAACTTCCAATCTGACCGTGCCTTATAAGTGACATTGTTGAGAGGTCATTCAGAATTGCGCATCTTGCGCCAGCCTTGTAGGCGTTGATTAAGTAGGGTGGCGGTTGAAGAGCCATTTATACAGCAAGCATGTCTTGCTCTGCGAGACGAGCTAACTTAGGAACTGAGTGATTTGCGACTTTTCAAAAAAAAAAAAATCCGGAAATACCAACATTGATTCCTAATCGGGACCATTCTTGCATCAGTTCTCAGTTGTGTATTCCGTACGTAGTGAGGTGCTTTGAGAATTTTTCTGAAAGTTTTATTTTGAAACGACTATCCTTTTCAGATAGGACGATGCAGCCATTCCTCATGGACATGCGTATGTCAGTATTGAGCTAATGGTTGTTTTAAATAATTGCAACTTGTTTGTAGAGTTCATGTTACTATCACTGCGTAGAAGTGGTGTTAACATATTACTTGCCATCCTGGTCTTATCTAAGATGGTTTAAATATGTAATCTAAGAGTTTATCCACGATGAAGCTCAACTCCTAGATACTTTGCAGTATCCATCCATGGAATTGAAGCTCCGTTGAGATAAACGTTCTCATAAGGAGTTCGTTTGTGACATTTGGTGAAAAGAATAGCTTTGCTTTTCTCGGATAAATTTTTTATTTTCTAGTACCGAAGCCAAGTTTCCAGTTGCTTTACATGCCGCTTGTGTCTTAGCGTGATGACTTTCGGACTTCTTGAAGTGTACATCAGTGCTGTGTTGTCTGTATACTGAGCAATTTTTACACCTTGAGTGATGCAGTCGGCTACATACAGATTGAAGAGCATTGGTGATAGAACTGAACCTTGAGGAACCCCTCTTTTGATAGGACGAGGGGTAGGCACGTGCTCAAACAGCTTTAAGGCAAGTGTCTTGCTTTTCAGATAGGAAGCGATAAGTTTAATCAATCTAGGATTAAACTTGAAACGATGCATTTTTGCAAATAGTCCTTTGTGCGAGATCATATTAAAGGCCTTTTTGACATCAAAGAATATGACTGACTCTCGTAACATGTTATAAACGAAAACTAGGTTTTATTTGGTCTGTAACTCTATTTAGTTAATGTGTTTTGGAGAGCCCAAATCTGAAGTCGTGTTGATGATTTGGCAACAAATTTTCAGCCGCCGTGTGATCTCGAATTCTATCCAAGATTAAAGTTTCTGTCATCTTACTTACGGTTGACAGGAGACTAATCGGGCAGTAATTTTGCGGAAACGTCCTTAGGATTGCATTTGTAATGTTTTTGAGGAACATTACTGCCTTGTGAGAAAATACTTTCAAAGTTTTATTTGGAATTCATTCCGGACTAGGTGCGGATTTGGGTTTGAGATGTGTGATGATATCTCTCACCCTAGACGGCCTAACCGATTCCAGAATAGAAGCGGTGTGAGTGCGCTGTATACACTGTTTTACTTTTTTGTGAACCCTATTCACGTGATCCAAATTCAAGTTGTTTTTAAAGTCCGGCCTGCATTGGAGTTTAAGTTTTTCCGCAAATGGTTTAAGGCTTCTTTTGCCATGAATAAAAGGCAGCGGTGTACGCTTATTTTGAAGGGCTTTAGCTATCCTTCTCATCAGACTTTCATCGTCGGTGGTGAACTCAAGAGCTAAGTTTTGTGCATCCTGATTGCCTTCTTTACATCACTATTTAGCCGGTTTAGCTCGGCTCGGTCAGTCTGATCGTGTGACCTTTGACATAAAAGTCTGTCACAATTTCGAGCACGGATGAGCTCTCTAGTATCCCTGTCACGACTCAATCTGTTCGATAAAAATTTTGGAACAATCTTGGTAGATTTTTCAATTGCTACCGAGATGAAGCTAGTGAAGTAACCGACCGCGCTGTCAACTCCTTCAGTCATTCGAATGTCAGGTAGTGCAGACCGAATCGACTCTATTCTCATACCTCCCATTGAGATCTAAGACTACTGGGCTGTGGTCTGAGCTTAGATCGTTCATAATTGAAATGTTAGTTTGCGCTAGATTATTTTTAAGCAACGCTATTTTTGATGATTTACAAGTGGTGGAGGCTTTTATTCCTTGCTTACAGGAGGTGCGGCAAGAAGCATACGTTGATGGCTTCTGCTTAGTTTGAAAAATCTAGTTTTTGCTTTTGGAATTTGGCATCATTGTGCAGATGCTTTTTTCCGTTACGGTGCCGGATTGGATACGTCAGTAGCTACTTTAAGCGATTTATACATATGGACCTATATTTAATTAGTTGTTTTGATAAAAGCTTCATCATGGGTTGGTTAGTTTGAGGTTTCTAGGATTGAGTTTTCCAGTACATGGAGCTTATTTGTTAGTTCGGCCGGTTGTGGCTTGTATAATGTGATCTAATTGGGTCTTTTTATTTTTTTAGATCTGCATTAAAAAGCTTTTTGTTGATTTTTGTTTAATCTCCAATAGCTACTTGTTCAAATTGAACAAGGCGACTTGAATCTGCTGCATCTTAAATTACATTAAAAGAAATAAGTTTAAGTTACCGTTAAAATTACAATTAATTGTTAGAAATGTTGGCTGATTGGTTAGCATAAAACGATTGGTGTCTAAATAGTATGTTAAGTATCAAGGGCAGGAAATTATTTTTTGCATTAAGCCGATGTTTAGCCGAAGCCGGCAACCTTCTAAGTTCTGCAAATGCTTTATGGCTCGTGGTGCTAACAATTTTTTGACTTATCGAGTGTTGAAAGGATGATACCGATCATAGGTCGTTAAAGCATCTTGTCTATGCGATGCTTCATATTAGAAGAAACCAGGAACTGTGTATGTGTGTGTGTAAGGAAGGCTATAGTACAGTTAGATCTTTTCATGGACAGCCGACGGCAACGTATTACTGTATTACAGAGCTCCTTACACTCCCACACAGTTCAACGTTTTCTTTATTTTTTTCAGTACGATAATTGATATTTTCATAAAGAGATACAACGTAGAGATACTATAAATAATGGTTTAAATGTCTTACCTAAAAAAACATGAACTAAGCACAATCTCGATCTACCTATTATATGCTTTGTAATTGGATTTCAACCTGTATGACTACTTATTTTTAATAAGTTAAATACTTATTTGTAATAAAAGGAAAAAACTTGTTAATAATAAAATTTATACTGATTCTTGTTCTTGTCAGACGTTATTACTTGCAGGTCCGCTCCATGTAATAAGTAACGAGTTTACTCGATCTCAACCGAGCTACATAATATGGCTGGTGATTTGTGTGAGGACGTAGGAGACAAAAAGCTGACAATTAATGTTCTTTAAGAAAAACATTCTTTTTTCATACATCACGCTAGTCGAGGCCGAGGGTGCTTATTATTACAGGCGTTTCGTTTTGTTTATGCCAGAAACTCTTTATACCGAGCATGAAGTAAAGATCATCTTTCTTTACTTCCCTACGCTCGGTACACCTCTTGTTTGTTTTTGTGTATGAGGACATAGGAATCAGCAAGCTGACAACTATTAGTTCTCCAAAAAAGACTATTTTTTACACACCAGGTACATAACCTGGATCTCCTTCTTTCTTTCCCTGTCTCTGACGGTAAAGATTATTTGCTTGCTGACGGATTTGAGGTCCTTGTTGGAGTCTACTCATTTGTTTTGTGTTTGAGGACGTAGAAGGCAGCAAGCTGACAAATTAGAGGCCCTCTAGAAAAACTATTTTTTACACACGATGTACATAACCTGGCTCACTCCCCCCCCCCCCCTCTCCCCTCTCTCTCTCTCTTCTTGTTTTTTATGGTGAAAACTATTCGTGTTGCTGACAAATCTGAGATTCTTGCTGGATTCTTCTTGTTGGAGGGTGGTGCTGCACATCTACGTTCTTCTTGTCTACACTCGTTTGCTTACTACAGTTAAAGTCGCCTTCTACTTTTGTGTCTGATTGTAAAAGAAAAAAGGAACAAAAAATAATTAAAAAACACTCCTTGAGCAGAAATTAAACTTAAGGGCAACCAAGACGGTAAAGCAGTCACAAACATAAGGAAAGCAAACTAATAGGACGCACGATAAACTCTAAAAACCTGGAAAGGAAAGAAACATATACGCCTTGATTGTAAATGAAAAGGAAGAGGCAAGTGAGAAAAAGATTACAAAACACTCATTAAGCAGGTCAAAGCAAACCTGAAAGGCAACCCAGACTGCAAAGCAGTCACAAAATATAAAAAAGACAAAAAGTTTATTATTGCAAAAAAACGTAAATGCAATATTTCTACAAAAAAGCCTTAGAAAAAGACAACAAAATAATAATTGTAAGAAAAACATAAAAACCATGACCAATAAAGATTTAAATGCCATGACCACCCAACAAGACATTACATTGGCCATACAGGCAATTGTACAAAGTACAAAAAAAACTCTCAAGGTCAAAACACTTAAAGATTACAGAAAACGATAAGTTTACTCAAACAACACTAGATCTGTTGGCTGTGACCTATTGTAGCTCTTTTGCTATCGAGGTGTGCTGATGGCTCTTCTTACGTTCTACTCCGGGGGTATTCTTGTGGCCGTCGAACCAGTTGCTGCATGCGATCTTTAATTTTTCCTTGTCATCCCTCGCGATTGGGGATTGCCAACGCTGCAAAGTTCTTACTAACGGTTAGTTTTGGGTATTTTCTTCAAGCTGCCGTAGCCAATAGTATTTACTCCGGGTGTGGTCCTGTGTTGATCGACTGAGGTTTGCTCGTTACTGGTGTCTACACGTTAGCTCTCAGTAATGAGTAGTGCTTTTTCTGCACGGTTAGTCTCCTTCTGTCATTGTCTGCACGTTTGATTATACTTTTGCAATTATATCGTTCTGAGTGTACTTTTCTATAGTGAATGATTGGTTGGAGGGTCGTGTTTTATCCAATCCATTGATGCTTACGTAGGTTGTGATGTGGTTGACTGTGGAATGCAATCGTGTTTTGTGTAGATTGCTTCATAGCGATACTTGCATTTATGTTTATATATAACTCCGACTTTGTCGGCGATTCCCATACACAAGTTATTATGCAGATACACGTGTTTAACTTGACCGATACACTGGTTATTATGCCAAATACGTGTTATTATGCCGATACACTTTCTCGACCACGGGCGGTAACATATATTTTACAATTCTAAGAATATAATCGTTGTGTACAAGCTTGCAAAGTGTTGAAATTTATACAAAGGATAAATGCAACAGTCGTGCAAGTGTACATTTGCTAAGTGCATAATATTCACTTTCATCATGTGCTTATTGAAACGCAAGTGATAGCATACTTTTCTGTATATGCACAATGGACATATTATAGAAAAGAGTAGGAAAAAGTTTTTTTGTTTGCTTACTCTGTAAAAGATTATTTTTTGTATTGGAAATCTATCCTTTAGAGAGCTAGGATGAAAAATCTTTTGCAGCTCGCAAAAAATATTTGATTTGTTTGTTTTAAATTTTACTTGACGCTGACATGCAAAAAATAGTTGCAAGCACCATGGCCAAGAAAGCATTCGAAACACTTTGCTTTAGTGATGCGCCCAAACATTTTTGTGCTGCAAACAGTGCTTTTCTACTTTTGATATTTAATGTACTTTAGAGTAACTGCTTTGAGATTCATATTTGATAGTTGAAGCATTATTCAGCTTTTTGTTAGAGTTTTTAGGGCTCTAACTGCACTGTTTATGTTAAGGAGGAGAGTAATGGTTATTAAGTGGTCAAATTTGGAATTAAGAATGAGCAAGGGAGAAAAGAGCTCTAGTAGGTACAATCATAAAAAGAAAGAAAGGGAAGAAGAAAGGTTAGGGAATCGATTGCAAAGAGATTGTGTATTGAAGAACGTGATTGATGAAATGGTGAATGCAAATCTAACAAGATGATTGATGTTCTAAGGCTCGTAAGTACATTAAAATGAAGAAAAGGGCGAGAATTTCGAAAATCAGAACACCAATGAAGATGAACTGCTGTGTTTAGACTGCTAATTTATGTTAGTTATGAATATTTTATTGGCCAATGCGCAAAATTAACAAAAATATATTTAAAAATTTGTAATGTTCCACATCTTTTAAAAGATTTTAACAAATGCATTTCTGGTTAGACTTATTGACGCATTGGCTTGAGTTGTGCTCTCGCAACCGTCCTGTTGAAACCATATGTTCCGTAAATCCATTTCATCAAGCTTTGGCAAAAAAATTCTTTGAGGATATTCACATTACGGCCTAAATTGACTGCGCATTTTTTTCAAAAAAACCATGTTCCAATTATACCAACTGCTGCGATTGCGAACCAAACGGTGTCACGTGGTGATTGGAAAGGTCTCTGATAGAGTTTTCGGGGGTTGTTGGCAGCCCAGTACCGCATATTTTGCTTATTGACATATTCAGTCAAGTTAAAATGAGCTGAAAAACACAAGCGCGTCTTGAGGGACGTATTCAAGAAGAGCTTCCACATGCATTTCTTCCAACATTAAAGTTGCATTCACATAGTTTCTGTACAATGGTCAACTTGTATGGGTGGAAATGAATCATGCAGAACTTGCCTTACGGAACTATCGGAAATTTTAAGAGCGGACGCATGATTACGCGCAGAACACCGATGGGATCACACAACTGAAACTCTTACAGCTTTGATGTTCTCAGCAGGTCTGGTGGGACGTGCGTTTCCAGTTCTTCTTTTCTACCAGTTATCCTGAATTTTGTGACCTACAAAAGAATTGATTTCCAATTTAGGACAGGACTTAATGACGCAATATTGAAGCGATTTTTTAAGACGTGCTGGAAAATTACGCAAACTCACGCTGTTTGTTACTCCAACGCATGATGACGACTGAAACACAAGTTAACAAAACTTTAGGATTTCCTTTCTCGAACGAGACTACGTACATCAGCCTGGGACTCTCATCAGCTTTAGAGCTTTTATTTTAAATAAGGAAGTTATTTTGCCGCCTTGTGTATATAATAAGGATACATAGCAATCGTACAAGGAATATGGAGATTCATAATCTAAATATTACTTTTACATAAACTTTCAATTTTTGTATGGGTTTTCCAACTTTTGATAGTCTTGTTTAGTAGTTTAATTTTTTACTATAATTGAAAATGTATAACAGGGAAGGATACCAATTGTAAACTAGCTACTTACTACATTAGCAAACACACATGCAGGCATGACGTACGTTACGTACGTATAGAGTTGAGACGAAAACTCGGAATTATAGTTAATTATTGGATCTTCAAAATATGTGTTGAATTCATTACAAGATCGCGTTTTTTGTCGCTTTTGAAAATTCGAGAAATGTCCTTTCTGACGGAAATAAATAGTTACAAAGTTACAAAAGCATTTATTTATTATTATTATTGAGCATGGAAACAGCAAAACAAACATTATTTTGATGCGATCATTAAAAACATTAAGCTTTTAATAATATATCAAGCTTTACACGACAACCGGTCAGTCACCAAGAAACTAAGCTACAATTAATAAACTAAAACTGTATGACACAATGTCCTCTAATTAGGACACTGTTCTAATCACATTAACTCCAAAGGATTGTGCCACCGAGATAAATCCTTGTAACAGCATAGAGCGTCAGGTGTATTATAAGGTAAATAAAGGGTATCAGGTTATCTAATGTTCTAATTTATGTCGGCAGATTTTTTTAACCTTGTAGTTTAGTAGATATTTGAAACACGTGCATGCATTTATTATTGATATGTAATACAGTTTTATAAAAAAAATGGCAAAGTTCCAAAATTCTAATCAATAAGACATAATTCATAAAATATTTTTTATATAATCATTATGCATTCATTATATTGGCGAGATCTTAAATTTGTTTTATACATTAGTAAGTCCATTAAAAAATAATAAATGTGTAAACTGTTAAAGTTCTGCATCTTATAATGCACTAAAACCCCCTTTTTCAAAAGAAACAATATATTTCAACTACTTTCAGTGGAATTACTTTTATAGCCCCGCGAGTCTGCTTAATTTATGTGTTCATAAATACGAATTATGACTAGTGCATGTCGCCTTGTGGCGCAATCAATAAAACCCCATCGGAAAACTAATGGAGCTTATAACATAATAATTACTTCCCCCTTCATTTGCAGAAACAAAAACCTCATTTAATTCCAATTAAAAAATTTCAATTCTGCTGAAGAGTCGAGATTGTTTAGACTTCCTTCATTTGCACATATAGCAGGGGATGGCTGCAATTCCATGTAACGAACTTGCTACGAAATTAAGCTGCGAGAACACGCGCTGCGGTCTGTCAAAACGTACCCTTCACCCCAAGCCAATCAAACTTGTAATAGTGTACAGTCTCTATATCATTATACCAGTATTAGCAATTACAGTGTTTCTGATCCAGAAATCAACGTTTCCGATTGTGTGTGTACACATTAATTACCTTTAATAAGTTTTGGTGGAGGCGCCGGGTATAATATCGGGTTCAATTTCGAGCAGTAATTAATGGAGGTAAAGCATGGATGATTTCTAGGTTCTATTGTAGTTGTTGCTTATGAAAATGTAATTTCACGGTCTGGTGATCGGGGCTTAGTGGACCAAACGCTCGCCACTGTTATATAATTGGTTTCGTTCGAGACTGATCGTGATTCATTTCGAATTTGCATACTTATTGTCAATTTTATTATATTGTGCATAGCGAATGTGTATGCAACAGTGAAATATATTTTCATAATAGCAATGAATTTGCTTTCAACGCCACCACCACCGCGTTGAAATTGTATAATGTTATAATTACATTTGGTAATAACAACAACTGCTCATTAATAATTTAATTGAATTAAATATCAACAGATTTTGCATTACCCATAGAATTTCAATCATGTATAATAACATGAATATATAATTAGTTGTTTAGATTTACCACTAAAGTACAATTAATTGGAACAAATATAAAAATTTGTTAAATGGGAATATTTGTTAATGCAATTCATGATTTGATCAACTAAATTATTCTATCAATAATATAAATTGAATGAGTCAATTTATGTTAATTAAATCTTCAACAAACAAACACTGATTTTAGCAATAACCTTGCTGTTGCGTATAATTTTCATTACATACAATACAATTATCAATTTCATTTCGAATATAAATAAATATGGGCTTAGTTAAACACACATTTCTATCAAATATTGATAAATACATTATCCAAATTATAATTAATTATGTTTTGTATACGCGGTAAGAATTTTAATTTCTAGCGTGTGTAGTAATTTGGACAAGACATAAATAAATAATTGGTCCAAATCTGTTGCTTGCTTGTTGATTAGTTGGAAGTATTGAAACGGTGTAGCCTTGAATTATATATCATCAAAAACTAAGTTGTAACTGAACTTTCATGAATGGTAGCTAATCATAATTATAATTTGTTGTGGCTTAAACAATTGTGGAATAATTTATCTATAAATTTGAGGATTGGAAATCTGATTTGAAACAGCTTGTAAAAAGTTATTTTTAATCAATCACAAATTAGTTTTATTTACGAAAATAGACGTTAGCTACACTAATTTGCTTAGATTATAAAGTATTGATATACCAAATGTACCAACAACAACAATAAATATCCTGTTATCTGTGCTAAAACTTATTTGTTATAATAAATGAATTTAATAAAATTGAAATTAAAATTAAAGAATCGCATCAATTCAATTACATCAAATTCAAATCAAAGCATAAACACACCTCTTTTTTTACAAAAAAATCTTTTCAGCTAGAAATATTTAAAAATTTGAAAACTGGTTGAATCTATGAAATTAAAATTATAAGGATGTTGACGGGTGGGTTTTTTGAAGCGTTTTTTTGTTGGTTGTTGACTTACAAGGTAACACAGACGGAATTCCAGTTTGTGGTGCCGGTTCTGAGTAACTTTTGCTTGGTCCGCACTACCAAGAAGGTCCGGGGACGACAAATGATTTTGTAGAATCCAGGCATAATAGTTAATCTGATCAAGCAAAGTCAGTTTCTATAAGAGTAACATTCGGTCACACAGATCACTTTCGAGAGAGTTATGTTTTGTTATTTTGGAAGGCCGTGGAGTTGCTTACTATAGTCTTATCATGAAGTTTTAGTTTTGCGCATTAAAGCTTTACCGGTACTTAGCTCGCTTAGCATTTTTATATCTTATAAGTCAACAAAAATGTTATTCCATGTAAGTATTGCCGGTTCTGACTGACTTCTGTTTGGGTTGATGTTTTTGCTGTCTCTGTCTGCACTACCGAAGTGGAGCATCAACAATAAATTGGGTAGAATCTAGGCATGAGGTTTACTTTCGGTAAACAACGTGAGGTTTGATAACACTCAAGTTTTATCTGGTCAAATAAGTTATTTCTTTAAGAGTAAAGTCCGGTTGTTGTTATGCGAATTTGAGCTTTGTTTGCTTGGCATTTTTAGATTTTGGCGGAAAAGTGGTTGGTAGTTTGCCTGGTTGAGTCACAAGTCGACAAAAACGGATTTTTCCTATAAGTGGTGGATTTGAGTAATTTCTATTTGGATTGATGTACCTGCTGTAACGAGATAGTTCGTTGCGGCAACAATGTCCTTGGTAGAATTCAAGCATGATAGTCACATCCGATAAACAAACTTAGTTCTGATTACAGTCACATCCGATAAAGTTCTATTCGTTCACACGAAATCACTTTAAAAAGTCTGGTTGTGGAGGAAGGTTCACCCACTTTAGTTTAGGTTTTGGCGGGAAATGTCGACAACTTTTAGTCTATTTGGCTGAACATCCACTTTGACTTAGAAGTCCTTAACTAGTCTATCATATCCGACACTTTTGGTTCTGGCACCAGCGTTTTGAGGTCAGTAGTTGTAATCTCGAGACTACTATACTACATTATTGACTACTTGTCAGTCAATTCTTTTTTTGAGCTTGGTATGGCGAATATGGGCAGCTGAGCAATGTGTAGAGTAGGCTCGCTTTTGAGTTGTTTGTGATCATCCTGGAGCAGCTCTATAGGTTTTGCTGCGAAAAAGATTTTAGCTTTTGAGATATCTAGCACCCGAATGTTTTTGGAAATTTTCAGGGTCAGGCTCTGTGCTCTCAATGCAAGGTTACAATGCAGGCATCTTTGGCTGAAGATTTACTTCAGTTGACTCGGGAATTCTCGTCAACTACCTTCCATGAGTGTTTGAAGGAAATATACAATTGCTGGTTCTTTAGGATTAGCATTACTTTTTTTAAAGTCTACTATATTGGACATTTTTGTTTTTAGTACCAGGTGCTGCGGTCTGTAGCTTGGAATCGCTAGAAAACTATTGACTTTTTCACAGTCAACTTTTCTGGTGTTTGGTTTGTGTCTAGCGCAGCTAATTGGTATCTTTGGTTTGGTTTTTGTTTTCAGTTTGCACTTGTACGGTCTGAGCTGGCACTGGTTCATCTTGTGTCAAGCGGGATTTTGGTTTCAGATTTCAATCTTCTCTTACTGTGCCAAAGGTGACAAATTTGGCACTACGAGTTATGATACCCGATTTTTGCAGGCGTAGAAGCTCACGCACTGCTTATGTGCCTGCTTTTATAGACTGTTTGGTCGTTATTGGCATAAATCTACAAGATAACAGTCAGGTCGCTTGCCCTGAACTTTCTTTTCTTTGGTCGAAACAAATCTTGATTTTTTTTTAACTTTTTGTACGTCGTTTATACTAAACATCTAGGAGTTTTGAGACGGAATATAGTAGCTTTTTTGATGTAGTCAAGTTTTATCCTTGACAGACACATTGTGAGATGTGGTTTTCCTTTTTGGTCTTAATCTTCAAAAAAATATTGTTGTGATAAAGTTTCTTTTACTAGGGCCCCTAGGTGCTTTTATTGGGGTTTGAGGGTTATCTGATTGTCCGCCCTTTTCTCTATTCTTGAACCCTACGTTAGAGCATTTTACTCTAGCAATAGTCACACGTTGAACGTCAAACTTGGCAGAATCCGACAATGCTCTAAGGTTAGGAGTTAGTAGGACGTGTCTGGTTTTTTTGTTGTGTTCCTTGCGAGGTGTTCTTTCCGCGTAATACCTTGTGAAACAATGAAGTAATTTCTGGTGATTGATGATTCTTCTGGTTTTGCTTTGGCTGTGAAGGGTTGGATTTTTGACCGGCACTGTATTCGAGCTGAAATTAAGTCGTAGGTACTTTTTCGTCATCTAGCCACGGTTGAAGACGGATGAGGTCCAAATTTTGTCCTTTTGCTAGTCGCGGTTAGGTTACATTTATGCGCAATTTTTGTTGTTTTCTGTGTGGAGTATTATTCTTGCATAATACCTCCGGAAATTTAGAAGCGATGCAAATTTTTGTTCTTCAGCAATGGTCAAATTGAGTGGATTCGACTATGCTACTAGACGGAGATACGTAGGACGTGTTCGGTTTATTTTGCGAAACAAAGAAGTTGTTTCAGATTGCTAAAGATTCTTTCGGTTTTGCTTTGTCTGCACAGGGTCCGATTTTTGTCAGCACTAGTATTGCAGTTGAAGGTCTTTTTTCTTCTTTTGGGTACGAATGGAGTTTAAAGATAAGGTTTAAAATTAGCGAGGTTTTGCTCTTTTGTCAGTTGCGGTTAGGCTACCTATGTCAGCAACACTGCTGTGAGCCGATTAAATTAATTTTTTTAATCGATTTAGGAAATTTTTTTTTTTCCATATTAGGCCTTTTTGATATTACAGGCGTTATGTTACTGCTTTAATCATGAGAGTTTATGTTGTCAGAACCATCTCTAGGAGTCACTAGGTTTTGGTCTATTATTATAATGTGTCTCAGACTCTATGGTTTATGTTTAACAGAGCGTTTGCGAGATTTCTTCTTGTCCGGTGGCAATTCAATTTTTAACAAATTCACACAGTTGGTATTATGAAGTATTGGTACTAATTTGCATCAAATTCTAATGAAGCATTTTTAGTTATGATTTATTTTACGTCCTCAAGAAGCTTTGAATGAGTTTAGCCAAGTTAAATAGTTTGAAGTCATGCAAAATTGGTTGTATGAATTTTTATCACATTTACACAGTTGGTACTCTTAATTATAAAGTATATTGGTACCAATTTGCATCGAATTTTAATGAAGCATTTTTAAGTTATGATTTATTTTACGTCCTCAGGAAGCTTTGAATGAGTTTAGTCAAGTCAAATAGTTTGAAGTCATGCAAAATTGGTTGTATGAATTTTTATCACATTTACACAGTTGGTACTCTTAATTATAAAGTATATTGGTATCAATTTGCATCGAATTCTAATGAAGCATTTTTAAGTTATGATTTATTTTACGTCTCTAAGAAGCTTTGAATAATATTAGTCAAGTCAAATAGTTTCAGGTTATGCAAAATTGATCGTATGAATTTTTAACAAATTTACACAGTTAGTACTCCAAATTATGAAGTATATTAGTACCTATTGGCATCAAATTTCAATGAAGCATTTTTATGTTATTATTTGTTTTACGTCCCCAAGAAGCTTTGAATAAGTTTAGTCAAGTCAAATAGTTTAAGGTTATGCAAAATTGGTCGTATAAATTTTTAACAAATTTACACAGTTGGTACTCCTAATTATGAAGTATATTGGTACCAATTTGCATCAAATTTTAATAAAGCATTTTTAAGTTATGATTTATTTTCCGTCCCCAAGAAGCTTTGATTGAGTTTAATCAAGTCAAATAATTTGAGGTTATGCAAAATTGGTCGTATACATTTTTAACAGATTTTCACATTTGCATCAAATTCCAATGAAACATTTTGGAGTTATAATGTTTTAATATTCCTTTAAAAGTTTTGATTGAGTTTCGTCAACTTAAACAGTTTGAGGTTATGCAAAATTGGTTGTATCAATTTTTAACAAATTTACACAATTGGTACCACTCATTATGAAGTGTAATGCTACTAATTTGCATCTTATTCTAATGAAGCATTTTGGACTTATAATTTTTTGATATTTAAAAAAAATTTGATTGAGTTTGTTTAACCCAAATAGTTTGAGGTTATGCAAAATTGGTCTTATAAAAGTACAACAAGTTTATACAATTGGTACGTCTGATTATGGAATATGATGTTATTAATTTGCAACAAATTCCAATGAAGCATTTTTGAGTTATAGTTTTTTTTAATATATCCTTAAAAGTTTTAATTGAGTTTGGTCAACTCAAATATTTTGAGGTTATGCAAAATTGATCGTATAAATTTTTAACAAATTTACACAGTTGGTACTCCTAATTATGAAGTATATTGGTACTAATTTGCATCAAATTTCAATGAAGCATTTTTTTAATCACGTCAAATAGTTTAAAGTTATGCAAAATTGGTTGTATAAATTTTTAACAAATTTACACAGTTGGTACTCCTACTTTTGAAGTATATTATTAATAATTTGCATCAAATTCCAATGAAGCATTTTGGAGTTATAATGTTTTAATATTCCTTTAAAAGTTTGGATTGAGTTTGGTCAACTTAAACAGTTTGAGGTTATGCAAAATTGGTCGTATCAATTTTTAACAAATTTACACAGTTGGTACTTCTACTTGTGAAGTATATTGGTACTAATTTGCATCAAATTTCAATGAAGCATTTTGGAGTTATAATGTTTTAATATTCCTTTAAAAGTTTGGATTGAGTTTGGTCAACTTAAACAGTTTGGGGTTATGCAAAATTGGCTGTATCAATTTTTAACAAATTCACACAGTTGGTACTACTAACTATGAAGTGTAATGCTATCAATTTGCGTCTTATCCCAATAAAGCATTTTGGACTTATAATTTATTATTTCTTAAAAAAAATTATTGAGTTTGGTTAACTCAAATAGTTTGAGGTTATGCAAAATTGGTCGTATAAAAGTACAACAAATTTACACAATTGGTACTTCTGATTATGGAATATGATGTTACTAATTTGCAACAAATTCCAATGAAGCATTTTTGAGTTAAAGTTTTTTAAATATTTTCTAAAATGTTTTAATTGAGTTTGGTGAAGTCAAATATTTTGAGGTTATGCAAAATTGGTCGTATGAATTATTAACAAATTTACACAGTTTATATTACTAATTATGCAATATAATGCTACCAATTTGCATCTAATTTTAATAAAGCATTTTGGATTTTTTTTTTAATTTATGCTTTAATTAAATTTTGTCAAATCAAATACTTTGACGTTATGCAAAATTGGTTTCAAGAATTTTTAACAAATTTACACATTTTGTACTACTAATTATGAAGTATAATGGTACCAATTTGCATCAAATTCCAATTAAGCATTTTGAAGTTACAATTGTTTTAACGTTTTGATTGAGTTTAGTCAAATCAAATAATTTGAGGTTATGCAAATTTGGGCGTATAGATTTTTATCATTTTTACACAGTTGGCATAATGTTGAGGTATATTGCTACCAAATTGCATCAATTTTCAATAAGTCATTTAGGAGTTATGATGTTTTTAGTCATTAGTTTTAAAGCTTGTAGAGTTAACTGAACTTGAAGGTTATGCAAAATTGGACGTATGGATTTTGATTAATTTTACACAGTTGGTATTAATGATGTTGAGGTATATTGCTACCATATTACATCAATTTCCAATAAGTTATTTTATTTTTTTCTTTAAAGTAAAGTTTAGTAACTAAAGTTGAATAATTTGAGGTTATGAAAATTAGCCTTATGGATTTTTATCAATATTACACAGTTGGTACCAATCATATTGAGGTATATTATTAGGTTACTAATGAATAATTTGAGGTTGTTTGATGTTTATAAATTATTAATTAATAAATAAGGTTTATTAATGATATTGATTATTTTGTTTCCACTCAAGCATTAGTTATCATGAGATTTATTATTAAACAATTTTCTCGTATCTAAATCCAAGCATACAAGAGGTGGGAAAACAATGGATCCTTTGATAATCAACACTTGGGCGGGTGGTTGGGTCACAGTAGAAGAAGTAACTCGCCCGCAAATTAAACTTTGTTCCCACCCACCTACCCAAGCGCCAGTTATCAAAAAATGTATTGTGAAACAATTTTTTTTGTATTTAAATCCAATCACACAAGAGTTGGGACAAACAAACAAAAGGTTTATACGAAATCGAACCGAAGCAAGACTAGTGACCGCTTGTACTCTTTGATGTGTTTTTAGAGGTAGAACAATGTAGGAAATGTGGGGCGATGTATACTAGGTCTTAATGAAATTGGAAATTGCTGTTTTCCATGAGTATTTCTAGTTAGTGGATGGCTCATTAAACGGCTGACACTTAATTCCTGTGTGTGGTGCCAGTTGCGTAATCATCCAGTTCTGATGGTATTACACTGAAACGTTTTACTTCATACTGCATGCGACATTACATTATATAAGATCAAAAGAATGAACTGGGTGGATATCTTAGTTGAGCCAAGTTTGAACAAAGAAACTTAATTCTACTAAGAGTTTGTTAAGGGACCTAACAGCATTGACTACTGGATTTATAATTTGACAGTCTTTAATGGCATCCCAGAGGAAGCAAAATTGATAAATCTTGAGACAAATCTATTAATATTGTAGCGTTACATACGCTGCCAAATTGTCTCTTTGACTAATGAGATGCTAGGCACACTGATGATGGGTGCATACCCTGAAACAAGAGTGTAAGTGTCTCTTACTGGGTGAAAAGACAATTTACATAAAATACATAATTTATTCATTTTAAATGATAAATTTGTTTCCGTCATCTCATTCAAATAAAACGCGCCACAAATGCCGTTGCTTGTTCGTATAGGATTTAACTGTATTACAGCTCTCTGCACAAACAAACAGTTCAATATTTCTTCTTATAGGGGACATTGCATTACCTCCTTTAATATAATAATCTCTGTTACGTACTACGAAATTAATATTTCAATAATAAATATAATTAAAATAATTGTACAATGCAAAGTTTTTTGCCTTTAACAAAGTGAACAATCTTAAATATTTACTTCAAAACTTAATTTTATTAAAGAAAACGCTATATTATATTTATTACCTCACATAAATCATCGCGAGTCTAAATTATCCTAATTTTAAATACAACTGACAATAAAAATAAATTTTAAAACCAACACGAAACTCCATTACTTAAATTTCCAATTACTTCCTTCCATAATATTTTCACAGACATAATAAGAATTTTATAATACATTTCTTGCAAATTAAATCTAAATATTTACCTTGTTATTAAATTTTTGTATTGAAAATTTGTTGCCATAGAAATTTAATAAAGTAATTACAACTTTTTTGTACTGTTTTGTATGGTTTCATCATCCAAGTAAATATAATTAATATATGGCTTCCATGTGAAATTACATTTTTTTTTGTTGGGGAATCCATATAAATCCTACATTATGAGCAATACAATTAAAACCGGGGGCAGCGCCGGCAGGGTTTAGGGTGTGCACGAGTCCGCCCTATAATTTAGCTATGCACATGCAAATGATGTTGGATTAAACTGTCATATTTAGACTAGTTTTGTAGGAAACATAATAGTTGCATGATTCACGGGGGTTCATATTACTAATATTATCTCAGCTGAATATCGATTGATAATTTATGATGAATTGTATTTTTATTCATTATTATCAGAAGCAATTGAGATAGGGTAAATATACTACTATTTGATTCTAATAATCTAATTAAAAAAACTACTACAATCCTATATTATATTATAATAGTGAAAATTTACTTTGATGTTTTGGTTCTTCTCATTATAAAAGTTACGACGTCATCAATGTTATAATGAGATTGTAAATTCATTCAAAAACTTTTATAATGAGACAAATCAGGAACAAGATACTAGTGGTGGAAGTAACGTAAAATTTATGTTCTCATTTAATACAAAACAAAATAATAGTATTTACAACTTTCTTTGTTAGTCTTATATATGTTTGTCACTAAATAAATTAAGTAAGATAACCGGAAAACCATCTACATTGAAGTTGCCGACAAACATTAGATTTGTATTATGAAAATATAAATAATTTTGCTTTTTAAATAAAAACAAATTATTTTTAATTCCTAAATTGAATTAACAAATGCGCATATTTTAAATATGCAAAACTTAACATACATTGTGTTTTGTTTATTAATTAATTCTTGAAGCAATCTTACAGTTTGTATGTAAATAATGTATTCCACCCACATTTATACTTTGTGCTAGTATGCACGTTCCGGCATAAATTAGGTACATCTATATACTTACACATTTGGCAGACAATTTTCTGGATATTACCAATACCGTATCTTGTTACAGCCTGATTGAGTTTTAGTGGTATCTTTTATGAGTATATTTCCTACCCAAACGAACATAAAATATCGCCTGTATGTGTAATATTCATGTTTTATTATTACATAACGCTTTCTCTGTTATTATTATTTACACGCTTGGGAATATATATTTTTATTTTTTTACCATAAATAATAACAAATGCTATTTTTTTAGTTAATAAAAACAATGCAGATATTTAATTGAATTATTTAATGGCGCAAACTATTTTATTATTTATTAAAATGAGTATAATTTATTATTTTAATGAACAATTTATTCCTGTAATTGTTATTTAATATTTGACAAAATCGATTATTATTCGATTTTTGAAATAATCAATTATTATTTGACAAATGATTTTTATTCGATTATTGACAATTGAAGATTATTAAATTAATGATATAAACGATAATCATTCGATTATTGAAATAATCGATTGATGATTAAAGAATTATTCTACAGTTCAAAGAACGGGATGAGAAGAATTTGCTTTGAATGATTGAACCTTGAAAGTTTATGATCAATCTATTATTACTTGAAAATGATCGATTATTTGAGTTATTGGGAATCTTTGCAATTGATTATATCGCGCGGAAAGGAAATCAAAAATTTTTTGATAAGAAACACTTGGTTGGATAGGTGGAAACTATATTACAATTATTAGGCTTAATTGTCTACGATCTTAAGTAGTTTGTTTGCCGGTTTCGTCTCCTTTGGCTTCGGCTGCGTTTATCATATTAGCGGTTGACGTTTGAAAGGTCATTTAAGTAAGTTTGGAGACTCCTGCCGAGCTCCGACCCTACTCCAATACCAGTGGTATTTGGCGAAGGTTTAAATTTTTCTTGGACCAAATTCTTTGTTTACTGATAATCTTTTTGGCCTGTCACTTACGATAAAGTTGATGATACATGTTTTGTTGGTATGTTTCTGTCTTTGACAAGCTTACTGCAATATCTGATCGGGATTTTGATGTTTTTTTAGTCGTCTCAGTTTTCTGTTTCATAAGGTTCTTACCAACTAAAGCAGAAGTTTGCTTAGTGTCTGCTCAGTGGCGGGCGGCATTGGCTCTAGGATTGTTGTGGATCACAACTATAGTTGTAATATTTTAGCCGTTGTTCTTAAATTAGGGCTTGGACACTTTTTGTCGTTCTCTATTACGATTTCAGTGACTTTTTATAGTGTCATCTCCAAGTTCAAATCGCTTAACATTTGTCATTTATAACAGTTTAAGAGGCGAAAATGAGTGGTTTGCTGCAACTTGAACACAGAAGCGACCATTAGATTTTGATCTAAAGAAGGCAGTATTTTGAAGAATATTTATGAGAGAATGGCGATGGCAGAAAATCCATTCAAGATGACTCGTGACCTCTAAAAACAAGAACTGTTGAAATCATCAAAAAAATTTGGTGTTGATTGATCACCGATATGAAGATTGATTTTTAAGCTGCTCAGTTCCGAACAAAAACTGTGTAGAGGACAAATTTGGAAGAATAATTTGACTTCTTTTATAGAATTAAAACTGGGAATGAGATTTGTGTACACTACTGGAATCCTTCCACAAAACAAGAGTTTATGCAAGAAGGCGAAGGTGCAGTTTTCTGCGCAAAAGGTGATTTCACAATTTTTTGGGACGATTCTCTTAATTGAGTAAATGTAATGTCTGTGAGGAAGAGAAGAGAATTTAAAACTTTCAGAATTTTTTTATTGAAAATCTGATCTAAAATTGGTCGTTTATTGTTAACATTTAAGTAGCCTCAGCGATGAAGTAGTTGATGTTGATGAATGATGATAAATGATGGTGATAATGAGCAGCAGGCAATACGCCTCATTACCTGCTGCTATCAACGGATGCAGATGCCATTTATCGTTAACGCCAAATTATTTATTGTTTGGTTTGCATTCCTAAAGTGCGGTCAAAACTTTTCTTTTACGTAAATTTCTTCTTGATGTGAGGAATTTAAACCAGCCAACTGGATGAGGTGTGTTAAGGTTTATTGACCACTTTTTTGTCGTTTTCTACCTATGTTTATGTTCCTATTGGCTTTTTTTTATTCCTCATCTACAGCTCATCTTCTTTCTATGGTAAATGGTAAACTTTTAAAAATAAAATTAATTTTTACAAAAAAGCTCTAATTTACAAAAAATTACCTCGGGGGTACAGATATGTAGATACATACAGGGTGCGGCAAGGAAACTAGCTAATTTGAAAGGTCAATAAAAGAAAAAGTATTTCACATATCGATTTAATTCTTTTTTTATTGTATTGTACACACCTTGAATTTTTGTTTCAAGTGGTTTTAAAAATGACATCGGACAAATGGCGGTTTTTATTAGCGATACACTGATTTACCTGCTTTTTGAAGTTTTACTCCATTCTTTTGAACATATCGACTGGAATGTTGGCGATGGTTTGGCAAATGTTGTCTTTCAGGTGTTGCAGGGTCCGTGGTTTGTCATTGTAAACAATGGGTTTGAGATATCTCCATAAAAAGAAGTCACAGGGAGGCAAATCGGGGGAGCGCGCCGGCCACATAAAGGAGATTAGGCGCTCGTGGAAGTGTTTTTCAAGTTCTATTGAAGTTTTTGCTGTGTGTGCCGTGACTCCGTCCTGCTGGAACCATACGTCCCCAAGTTCAATTTCTTCAAGTTTTGAGATATAAAATGCCTCAATCATTTCTCTGTAGCGAACTGCATTCAGTGTGTTCTTCTCTTCGAAAAAGTAAGGCCCAATTATCGCAACTCTCGACAATGCACATCACACAATAACACGTTCAAGTGGCTTTTCATGTTTACGGGGTTCGGCACCACTCCAATAACGCATGTTTTGTTTGTTTACGCAGCCAGAAAGGTGGAAATGGGCTCATCACTGAAAAACCGAGGGCGTCGTGAGGCAAGTTAAGGAGCGCTTCACATGCAGTTTTGCGAAAATAAAATCGCGTTTACTAAGCTCTTGCATCACAGCAAGTTTATAGGGATGAAACTTAAGTTTGTTGTGAAGAATTTGTCTTACACTGCGATCAGAAATCCTCAGAGCATCTGCCTGTTTGCGCACCGGACGCCGGGGAAAGTGCAAAAACGACAGCTTTACCCTCTCTTTCTGGGGTTCTGGAAGTCCGTTGACCTCCAGGCTCTTTTTTGCTACACTGCCACTTTCCCTGAATGCGTCCACCCACGAACGATCGATTGCCGGCCAGGAACGGGACTCGTGGGATGAACATTGAACCAAGTTCGGAAGGCACGTTGGGTGGCGACCACCGAACGGCCATTGGAAAAGTAGACAACTGGCTTGAGCGGTAACAAAACTTCAAGACTCCCTCTTTCGAATGAGACCCTTCTTACCCTTTTCTAACCACGTTTCGCTCATTGGCGACCAATTCAAATTAGCAAGTTTCTCTGCCGCACCTTGTAGTGACTCGGTGTAACCGATTAATTTATGATATAATCTGATTTAAATCAGTCTACCTTGATTTAATTCAATTTATTTTTAAGTTGATATTATTAGAATTTTTTTCTATTAGAAACTAAAACTAATCTAAACATTATGATGTTTAGATTAGTTTTAGTTTCTAATAGAAAAAAATTCTAATCTAATTAGCTTGAATCTCATTTTAGGTTAAATCAAGTGAGGTAGCTTAGGGATAGAGCGCTAGCGTAGCACTCTAGCAGTCTTGGGTTTGATTTATTTAATTGGACTATAAAAAACTTGCTTGAAGCCGTTGGTCTTATTAACCTTTTAAACAAGTCGTAAGATTTCTGAGGCACTAGTCACGGGCGTCTATTCTATGAGGGTGCCGCTTCCGCCACGGTTCAAATCCTAGGAGGTTGTAGAGGTACATAGCATTTAATAAACGAAGTATTTGTTATGTTAAGTTGTACGCCATCATATAGAAGGCCAACACTTTTAACACTCACTCAGAGTGTCCTTCGTATTGACTCATTCACTCAGTTCCGTACTGAATGTTACCATTTGGCAGGAAGTGCAATGCTGTGGATATGATAGCGTGTACCGAGTCTTGTATCTTGGGATTGTCTGGTGGCGGCAGTCGGTAAAAGAAGCGTTTTATGCGAAATTTTAGCTGGAAGACGTCTTTGCCGTGGTGCCATTTTGATGCTCGAAGTGTAGTTTAGTGTCGGGTGGATGAAGTTTACGGTCTGACTTAAATTTAGGATCTGTGGTACTGTGGTCTGAAACTGAAGAGTTTTATAGAAGCAACTTGACCGCGATTGCTAGAGCGGTTTTCCGGAGATTCAGATTCAGTACTCGGAATTATCCAAGAAGATGCTATCCGCAATTGCACTAGAGGTCCGGTTTGTTAAACTATTGTCAGGGACAGGAGCAGTTTAAAAATTCAAAAAGTGTTATGGGTCACTTATAAGTTTGTGTATATTTTCTACAACGATATATGTTATGGTTATGTTCTTAGTTTAACCGTAAGACTTTACAAATAATGAAATTAATTCATAAGAGTACAATTTACAAACAAATAAATTGATAAAACAAATAAGACCGAGGTCATCAAGTAAAAGGTACATAGAAAAGTAATAAAGAATAGTAAACATTATCAAAAAGAACAGAGGACTAGTGAACACTAAAAGATAAACACCCGTAAATCAGGTACAAGTAGTCGTGTTTAGGGTGTTTCTCTAGATATAAGCCGAGTGGAGGTAAAAGGTTTACTCGGTAGTAAATGTCAGTCGTGTCCGTTGTTGTTGGGTTATATCGGTTTGGGGAAAGGATACGCCGCTTGTAGTATATGGCCTGGTTCCTGGACCATACGTGGATCGAGAAAAATCTATGTGCTATTATGCCCACAATTTCCATTGAAGAAAGAGAAGGAAATTGTTAACACCGTGAAGATCAGAAAACTAGCTTATTTCGGCCATGTAATGAGACAAACAGATAAGTACAATATCTTACACCTAGTGATGCAGGGAAAAATTGAAGGAGGGCGTGGCCCAGGAAGAAGAAGAACATCATGGCTTAAGAATCTTCGGCAGTGGTTCGGACAAACAACAACTGGACTCTTCAGGGCAGCTGTCGATAAAGTAATAGTAGCCAACATGATCGCCAACATTCGTCGAACGGATAGGGCACTTTAAGAAGATTATGCCCTCCAGGATGCAGCCGTTGACTACCTTCCCAGGTCAGATCGAGTTAGACCGATGCAGGAGACTAGACTAATATTGGATTTGCAAAGAGTTTCCCGAGCACCAAGGATAAATGGAAGTACCCGCATGGAGTGGTTGGGAAACTCCTTCTTGACTGCTTCGGTTAACTCGGAGGTTGAATAGTAGCTCTGCTTTTTCTTATAATTAAAACTCCGGTCGTTTGTTCCCTTCCAGTAAATCGTCTATCACAACGTTACCATTTTTTTTGACGAAAGTTTGGTCGACACATTCCACCCTTTTCTAGAGGCCATATCGCCGATTAGGTATACGATCCGGTCGTGCCTCTGATCACGCACTCATTTAGTGATTTTGCACTTTTGGAGCACGCGGGACAGAGACTTGACCCGACCGCAACCTCCGCGGCATTGTCTGGCATGAGGCGGATTTGCGGGGATACTTATCGTGGGAAGCATTTTGACTTGAGGCGAATGACCTTGATAAATGTCTTGCCGTTTCAGTTGCTCGGTAGTGTTCTAAGCCAGTCCGAGTAAGCAGGAGACGACGAGCATTGGTACATTCCGTTTCCGGAGTAGGAGGTCTCCAGGGTCTGCGAAGTTTTGCGGCATATAGCGTTGAATGACAAGTCCATCCCGCCGCTCAGCTTCACTAGCTTGGAGTGCAGATGGTTGGTAATCTTTCCAAGTTCCTCCAATAGAGCATGATCCTTCCAATCTTTTGATCATATGAGAATATTCCCAGTCTTTCGTCTTTAACCGCCGCGTACAAGAAAGCGTTTGGTGTATGAGTCGACAAGTGTAAGGTTTTTTTACACCAAAACGTAATTCTGCTCGCTCCCCTCAAAAGATCTCTATTGTTTCCCAAGATTTGAAAGAGTTGGATAAACCTTGGGACGAGGTAGGTTTAATGATTTCCATCTTTTGGTGGGGTTTGAGGGGTGCGGACAGAATTTTGGTGATGCCAGTTTTCAGGTCGTTAGTCGTGGGTTTAATTAAGCCCGTCAAACTGTAGTCAAATCCCAGGTATTTGATGCTCTGCGCTGTTATAGGCTTGATAGGCGTGCCATTGATATATTTTACCAAGTTCAGCAGCTGGAGAGACAGTGGGACGGGGTCATACAAACAAGTGTATTCCCCCCTAACTTAAGGTCATGTTTCCACACTCGTGAACAACTCGACCCACTCTATCTACTAAGGAACGGCTTCACCACTCTCCCTCAGTACTCATTAGGATAGAGCCATATGTGATGAGTAACCGTCCAGGTAGCTTGCGTCACCTGTACCTTACATCCTGTAATCTAAACTGTTAAATTTTTACCAAAAAATATAATCATCTGAATCTAGTTCAAGAGGCTAGGGCCGTGAGGTACAACCATTTCCCGGTGTGAGTGCTTATGACAAACACTCGTGGACCCTTACGGGTACTACTACTCCACTTCATTTCCGTGGATGGTGTTTTTTGCCTCTAAGCGGCTAATGATTCTTGGTCTCGAAGCAGATGATTGCCCACTTTTCCCGATGGATGTAGCGATGGAAACGGCGTCTGCAACGCTGAATGTAGTGCCGGCCTCAGCTCCCGGTTTTTTCGATTGGGGTGTTTCTTGGATGTGTGATTCATACTTTATGAGAGTAACGTCTGGGGACGGTGCACATTCGGTCTCCACATGTTCTAGTTCACTTGGGGTAGCCACGCTGTGGTAATTTTTTTGGTTTTGTTCGGTATTTTGGTTTTGATTGTAAGGTCGTATCGATTAAGTAGGTTAGCGTCACTTTGAATCGCCTATATTGTAGGGTTGAAGTTAACGTCTAGGATATTCTCGGTCTATTGGCCGGAGGACGTCGTGTCGTGGTGCCGTTTTGATGATTTTTTTTTAATGTATGCGTTGAAAAGAGTACGGAATGCAAACCAACAAAAGTTAAGAATAAACTTAAAAACCAAATACGTCGAATCTCTATGAGAAGTGAATTAACTTAAGTTGCACGCAGTTTAGATCAACAACGCAATAATTCAATAATGGACGTTGTAGCAGACAAGCGTTTATGCGTCATGAACATCCGTTATTGGATGGAAATATCAGTTATTGTAACTTGGATCTAACCATGGATAAACGCTATAATTTGATAGAAGCTTTTTTTTAACGTCGGAATTGTTGACTCAGTTTGAAACCTTCGTACGATTAACATTTATTTTCTCGAAAATGACAAGGTGTTTTGGAAGGCACTTAAGCCTGATGGCAACGTAACACTTGTCTGTAACTTACACAAAAACGACTTAAATTAGGCATTTGTGTGAATTCAGTTGTGGTCACGAATGTCGAGTCTACTTGAAGGCGGATTTAACGCTAAAAAACAGGGACATCGATAACTGTTGTTGGCTTATGGATGTAGAGTTTGCTTTTATGTGTGTCCACATAAAAAATGGGAGTTGCCAAATCAAGGAATTAAGGAAGCCGAGTAAATTTTTTTCTGGTCTTGTTTGGACGGCATGAGTGTCTTCTGCTTCTCGAAAAAAAAATGAGTTCATCGATTTTACCAGCTAAAATGGCGTATTGAACAAGCCACTTGGGATGTAAAGGTCGTTGGTTGAGATTTTATTAACTTTTATTTGTTGGTTATCAAAACCAGACAGTCAAAATTGAACTATTTAGGTTTTTTGTTAAGTACAAATAAATTTGGGTTTGAACATGATGTTTACCCAGTATAAAAACTACTAAAAGCAGGAAATGTATAGGGCTATAACTGATTTGGTTGATTAACTTGCTGTGCTTGACCTAACATAACTAACTTGAACTTACGCTGAAGTTTGATGTAATATGCTTTCAGATTCAGTAAATTTTTATTCTACTTTGCTTAATTTGTCTTGGCTTTGCAGAAATTGATTTGACTAACCTTACCTGGTCTTGATATTAATTAACTTATTTAACAGTGTTAGTTACAGTTTGATTCAATTTAACGCATATGCATCAGACCTAATGTATCCTACTGTAAACCAAAAACACTGTGACCGGTCACTCCTGAGACAAAAGTGGGATGAGAGCGCTAAACGTTATCAATAGTAAGACATTTGCATGCATAATCAAACTTGAAATACAATTACATCTATGAATGTACATGCAAATCCGGCGCGGCTACTGGCTTTCTTCACCACTCGCTGCGCGGAACCACCGGTCACACTGTTTTTGGTGTACTGTACTTTCTAAGATCAAATATACTTTTGAGTGTAAATAATTTTACTCTCAACTTCTTCAGGTACCGATTGATATTCTATCATGATATTTGTCTTTTTGTTTGTTTATTTTATTTTCTGGTGGTAAATACTTTATCAGGTATTTGAAGCTATTTCAGTCTCAGATTTGTATCGATTTTTCATTTTTTTTTTGGTATAAGAAATAGTTTTTGCGTTCATACATTTGTTCATCTTTAATGTAGTCATAATTTTGTATTTTGTATCAACATCTTGCAGTATTAATATCTTTTACAACGATTTTTTCATTATTTTTGGTTTGGTGGTTATATTTTATGATTGTATTCATGTCTAAAAATAATGTTACTATAAATAATAAACTTTACTAATCTTCTTACTTTAAAATATGAAAATAAATAATGTATTCCTATTAAAACCTAAAACAAAATTAATCAACAAAATAAATTACATCACATTAATTACAATATTGATTTGTTTACATTATAAAATATCTTGCATGGTATTAAATTACCATGTGCGTTTGGCACACCATTTAGAAATTAAAATAAATCACCATCAAAATAATTTTAGCGCGAATATTATTCTTCCTCCTGTTGCCAATATATTTAATGTGTCAGTGTTTCAAATTAATTTCACGGAAGCACACAAAAAATTCAAATGAACTGAAATTAATATATTTGTCTCCCTCAATTATGCAGACAAAGCCATCCCCTCCTCTATTCCGTGTTTTTTTTTGTCGGGCCCATTTATCAACAGGCATTGTCTTTCTTTTCTTCCTTCGCTACCCTTCGACTATTGATTCACATCCGGAAGCATAGAAAAAAATAACTATTAATGACTCCTGTCTTAAACTTAATAAAAATTTAGTGTGGCGCAACGAATTGGTCTGTGAGCAACAATTTTTTATGATAAATACCACTATTAATATTAATCTATTGATATATAAGATATATTTCTTTATTTATTATAATATGATTTGATTTGAATTAAGTGTCATTTATTTAGTTTAAGGTTTTATTATTCCACATAATAGCCAATTAAGGGAATGAAATTATGAAAAGTAGAAATTGAAAGTGTTTCCCTAGACGCGTATTAATAGAGTTTTTTTTATGTTTCAGACTGGCCCCAGGGCTCCAACAAAGTCAGTTATCTCAACAGATTCCGGCCAGTGGCAACACGTTGCAAGGGGTGCCTCAGCAATCTCCCCTGGTTATGCCCGTATTTCCGCTAAGGGCAGCTCCATCAAGTCACACACCACATTATTCACCTTATTCCCCGTCCAGATTTCACATAGATAAAAGATGTCAACATCGATGTACTTGGAAATGTTTGAGTATAGGTCTGATATTGCTGGCTGTGGCATTGACTGCCATGCTGGCGTATTTTGCTGGTAAGTAGAGCATATTTTATTATTGTGTATTGATTATTCAAATGTCTCTTCCGCTTGAATGAGATTTAGGAGTCTATAAAGCTTCTGATGGAAATATAGAAACGTTTAATGTTTTATCAAATAAATCATGACAAAATTATTCTTTAAATAATGACAAATTATTAACAATAAAATTACAATATTATATATTATAGAATTAATAAATAAATTGATTGTTGCGCCACTTCATATAAAATGTAAGATTTGCTTGAAAAAATTCTATTACCATCCTACCAACCACTAACTATCTCAGATCGCAATTGCATGATTTCTTAAAGTAGTAGGCAGTAAGTGGTGAAAAGATTCTTTAATTTATATTAGAAATAATAGCGGCTGTATCCGCAGGATGCCATAAGACGTCACAAGAGATTCTGATTTTGGTGACTTGTCATCGGTGAATTTTGTCGTAGAAATTACGCCTTTTCACTGACGTCCTTAATTTGTTGTGAAGGATTTGTTTGTAAGCTATCATTTGTTCTTCAAAATTACTTCTTCAGCAAAAATTTTAAGAATATTAAATGGAAGTTGACATTGTTTGTTGATTATTTCATCTTTGATTGCTAGTTTAGAGTGAACCATTATTTCTTTTTTAACTTTAGTTTTTAGTAATTTGTTTGAATTGTATGTTAGGTTAGGATGGGCTAGCGGGGATAGGAAATTTGGCAACTGTGCCGGTTTCCGTACCTGGGGCAGATTTGCGGCAGCGAGTTCCGTTCCTTCTCCGTGTCTTTGGGGTTGATCTCACCTAGACGTTCACGTTTCTGTTAATTGTCTATTTACTTAGATCTAACATAGAAATCATAAAATTTTGCTAGAATCCAAATCTTACAAAAAACTTGTTAAAGTGTATCCTTCTCTGGTCGGAAGTAAATGAATAATCTTTTTAGTGGTTTAAATGTTTACCCGTAACATTACGGGTGGAGAAGAGGCTATGCTTCATTGATGTTGTTTATAAGATAAAGTCTTACATGGTTCTGAAGATTAATAACATCAAATTTTTTTTTGGGCTAGAAGTGGAATCCTTCTAAAGACTTGAAGAGTGTCTGATTTACTCTCACGAGCGCATTCCGACTTATCTCCCAAGGAAGCAGTTACTCGGCGAAGGAGGCTTTCATGTTTGGTACGTGTGGAACGTCTTTGTGGCACTCTCCTTTGACATGTTCTACGGTGGCTATTGTCTGGGGTGACGTTGTCTCTGTTGGCACTTGATGTTCGATCTCACTGGCCGAGTTCCGATTGGTTCCGGTATGAGTTCCTGGACTTATTTGGTGTTCTTGGTGAACACATTGAGGTTAGCTTGCCTTAGTTGACTTTGCAGCTATCTTGGTTGGTCCCACAAGAACATTGCGAATTGCAGATGTACTGGTGGTTATCACCAATAGGTTCGTTATTCATCGTAGTAGCCAAAGTATAATGTCGTAGCTGGTTTTTTCTCAGTTTAGTTCTGCATCTACCTGGAAGGCGTTTACTAGGTAGATCAGATGTGCCGTCATGTCTGAGGGATTGTTGGGGTGATGTGTGGGGACGGACGATATAGTCCTAGGTAACTGTTCATGTCCCGGTAGTTTCCAATCTGGTGACATTGCAGAACCCTAATTGGTTTTTCATACCCGTCTGTGGTTGGTCCGGACACGTTGGTCTGTCATCTTCCGGAGTTTGTCTGAGTTCTTTAGAGCGTCTCTGTCGCCAGCTCTTTTTCTTCTCGGGTTGTTGGTTGCGGAAACGCGAAGGCACTATGCTCTCTGAAGCCCCACGTTGGGCGCCATTCTTTTAAGTGTTAAGGGTGTGACCGTGTATACTCTTCTAAGGACGAAGTATGGGATTGTTGTGTCATATCGGTTCTTTGTTTGTATTTGGTATATTCTGGTGAAGGTGTAAGCGGGGTTGCAATAGCTTCGGACTATCCTGAGGAAGTTTATTGGTGGTAGACACCGTGTTGTGTTGGAAGCTGCAGTTAGTCTAGGGTGGGTGATCACCTGGTGACCCAGATGGAATTCCTATCTATAGGGTAGTCAGGGTGATACTTCTTTCCATATGTTTGGCCCACAAAGTGGCATCACTGGATTTGATATTACATATTGTACATGGGTACGCCTTATAGGCCTTACATAGAGTTTTATGGAGTAATTGTACTATGTCCGGGTTTTAGACTGTCGGGCATTTGTCTAAATTTAGCCATCTAGTTGGCTAGAAGTTTTGCTGAATCTTTGCAAAATCTTTGTCATTCATCAGTTGCGCTGCGCATAAGATTGCTTCTTGGGTTCTCACTTTTAGGTAAACCGGGCAGCCTCTATGTAGCTACATGTCCGGCCTCTTTGTTAGATTTGCGTGCTGTGCTTGGATGAGCTCCGGCGAAATGTGTCTGTTTTTTTTTTGTTAGACGTGGTTGGGGAATTTTCTAAAAACTTTGTTCCCAGGATGTGTCGGATTCACCTTTCTATGGGTACCTATCGACTAACCCCCACCCAATCTGGGATTTGCCTGGAAGTTTGAGACCTTTCGGCTCATGTACTTTCCGTTTGGAAATGTGTATGTAGGAGGTTGTTTAGGAGTTGCCTTATAGGCCAGGTTTGGATTTTGTTATTGGGTTTGGTATTACCCACGTTACGTTAAAGGTAACTCGGCTACTATTGAGTTTACCGGTCGTTTGTGGACAATTTTTTTCCCGATCTGGTTCGGCGAGTCTTTCCAGATCAGGATCGGAGTGAACCGCGAGGTTGTTGTCGAAGTGAAAAAATTTCAAGGTCTGTCTGAATGTCCAGATTTTGAACGTACCATGGAGTTTTTGTGAGCATCTGTAAAGTTTAGCTTTGGAAAGCTTCTAATCGATTTAGGTGGCTACTTGCCGCTATTCTCCAATGATCATAGGTCTGATGGTCGAGATGCAGAGTCGGACTTTGTTTCGGAGCGACATGCCGTTATTCCAACGCAGAGTAGAGATTTGCTCATTTTTGTTTTGTCCAGTATTGATTGTACGTGAGGCTTGTAATAAAGTCCCTTATCCAAAATTACTCCAAGATACTTGGCAGTGTTAGACCACGGTATAGGAACGTCATTAAAGGTGATTTGAGTGACCAACGCCGAGTGACGAGTACGGCCTTGCGTTTCTCTGGGTTTACTCCAAAGTGCTAAACTTCCAGATCGGAGGTGGCTTTTTGTAGCCGTAAGGTGATCATTTTGGTCGAACTTGAGGAATAGATAAGTGCTGTGTCGTCAGCATATTGATCCATTTTAATCCCGTGCATGCTCTTCGAAGGCATGTCGACTACTTATAGGTTAAAAAGCTACGGCGAGAGGAACTTCAGCCTGAATCTGCCGAGAAGTAAAGATGTAGTTATCGAGTTTGACTGCCAGACTTTTTACGTTTTAGATATGAGCAACCTTATAATACGCAAAGGAAATCGTTGTCTGATTAGCTTTAGAAGCAGTATCTTGTGCCAGACTTAGTTGAAAGCTTTTTCGACGTTGAAGACCATACTCGTGGCCACTCGGTTGAGTTGATATACGCTTGAGTGTCCCCATATGAACCCATGTTGGTGGGAAAGGAGAAGATTGTTCATAACCGTGTGATCTTGAAGATCTCTAAGATCACCTTCTATGACCTTACTTAAGGTGCATAGAAGGCTTATAGGCTGATTATTTTGGGGAAACAACCTGTTTTTCATAATTTTAGCGATGTTTACCACGTTTGAGCTTTTCCAGGCATTTGCAGTATTGGTTAGAGCTATTATTGCTTTATGAGAGAACGATTTGAGAGCTAGTTATGTATTTTATCCGGGACAGGAGCAGAACGAAATTTGAATCTTTTAATAATTTCTTTGATTCGAGAAGGTCTAACGCTGTCTAGTGCAGTGCCATCGTCAGCTGTTCTCCGAAAGTCTCTGATTTCCCTGCGAACCCTTTCGATGCGCTCCAAATCCGTGTAATCGGCGCATTGGAGTTTAAGGCTGTCTGCGATTGCTTTTGCATTTTCCTCAGTTGTGTATTTCATACCTTTCTCACCATAAATGGCGGGGATGGAAACCCGTTCTTAAGGGCTTTAGAATTTTTTCACATTGGATGTTCATCCTCCGTGAAAGATTCTAGCGTATCTTTCCAGCATTGGTTTTTATGCTTTTTTATGGTCGTTTGAACTTTATTGTGAAGTCGATTTAAGATCTCATGATCTCTGGGGTCGCGATGCTTTTGCCATTGATGTTTGCCGTGGCCGTAACGTTTTCAATGATGGCATTGTGCAATGTTTGAGGCTTTTTGCTTGTGCTCTACAGTAACGCGAATCTTTCACAACTCAGAAAGACATGGTCTCTCGACTTTTTGCTTCCTAAGGAAGCCAGATGTACAGCATTGGTAAGGATTTCCCGTTCCTTACCATGCGTGTCATGAAGGTTGGATTAAACCCCTGAGCGATGAGCGATGAGCTCAGGCTGCACCACATCAGCCGTGATGCAATTGGGACTATTTCTAATGACATATTTTAGGGTTTTTTCAGCTCCTACTTGATTGGTGTAGTGATCCTCGGCCACGTTTACTGCTCCGTGGATGGTTATTTTTTAATTACTTGAAAGTCGCCAATAGTCTTTGATAGACAGATTTGTACTCAATTGTGATGTGCAAAGAGCGGCCAGTTAGGGCTAGAAATTAAAGAGGACTTACCCGTATTCTCTTTTGATTTCTTTGTCTTTGTTTTTTCTCTTCTTTGGGAACGGGGCATTGTTGTGCGAGGTTTCCATCGGATCTTAGCCCCGGAGGGACTGAAGTCAACTGGACTCTCGGCTGCTTTCTTGACGGAGGATTGGATCTGGAGGTCCGGAGTCTTGGTGGGTTGGGGCTTATCAGACACAGGAGTCTTTAAGGTGGTTTGGACTGGAGTTTCCTGTGACGTGGTTGGCTGACTGAATGGTGTGCCTGGTAATAAGCGAGTACGTGGCCGCGTTAGAGGCGGCATCACTGTTCCTTATTTCCTGGGTAATGTCTTTACGCAAGACGACGAGGGTCTCTTTCAGCTTCAGCTTGTTCATTTTGAAGTCGTCAATTACGATGTCGATTCTTTCGGTATCTTTCATGTTCAGCTTGTATCTGTCTAGGTTGTTGATCTTGTTGTCCATCTTTTTCAGCTGGTTCTCCAACTTTTGGGTCTGGACATACAATAGCGCCAAGATTTGGCCATCGCTCATATCAGGTTTGAGGCCCTTGCTACTAGATGTTGCCATGAGGCAGTTAAGTGCAATCTAATCTCAGAGTGACATATTGCAGTGAAAGCTGTATTTATCAGGTCTGCGGGTTCTCTTCTTTCGGTTGGTTAAGTGGGTCGATCTCGGTGTGGTGGTCTTTTCTCTCTTTCTGTTTACCTTATCTCTTTCTGGCACGCCATAATTGCATTAAATTTATTTATTTGATTCTAAGTTGTGATTTTGAAGAGATTTAACTGGAGCGACGAACTGTCGTGGAAGAGTATAATGTTTTAATAGGGTGCTTACCAATGATTCGAAACTATCGTTTCAAACTTATTTGTGATGAATTGCTGAGTACCAATTCTTTCAGTTTGCTGTAGGTTTTGTGTTCTTTTAGCATTTTATTAGCATCTCTTTAATATTTGTTGATAATACATCAAGGTATTTTTTGGGTAATGTGGAATCATTTCTGTCTTGGCTTTACCTATTATGTTGGCAACTTGCTTTTTTTTATTGAAGTCTAGTAAGTAGTTGAGAAGGTATATTGAATGTTTGACCTGAAATTGAATTTAGATGATTTTTTGAGTTAGACTACACATTTAGTTGCTAACTAGATGTTCTGTTCGCATTTTGAAACTTTGGAGTAAAATTTCATTTCATACATCACTACTAATCATTTTAGCTTACAAAATATAATGATTTCTAGCTCAAAATGAAATATAACACATCTTTATAACAATTCAATTTTATTCTCTATAGAATTTCATTCAATTCCGGTGATTAAATTAAAAATAGAATGAAAAAAAAAAACTGCTTCAGACGACACTTTGTAACGTTTACAAAATTACGTAATATAAATCTTTAAATATATAAAAAAGTTCAAAGCTTTAAATAAATTTGAATCCATTCTTTTCGGTATTTATAGTGGATTTCCAATTCCTTCAGTGACGATATAAAGTGTAAAATTACAAATATCCTTTTTTGTTTGATCTTCAGGGTGTATTGAATTGCAAAAGGTTTAGAAAAAAATATGTTTAGACATTTTCATCAAAGGAATTAAAAATGAATTTGGGATGTAGGTCAATCCCTTAACGAAAATTGAATGCCTCAAAATAAATTATATAAATTTACCCTTTCGAGATTAATCCGTTGGCAAATTTTCCGTGAGAGAAGCCATCGCTTATTTATGAAAAATAGCGACGAATATAAGCGTTCGTCTATTGATTTATGTTTGTTGTCGACTTTTATTTGCTACATCTAATAGAACACGGAAAAATCTATTAAGTTATACGTGCTTCCCATTTATTCTGGGCAGTTAGCGAGGAGGGCATTTCCTTATTAGAATGGCGTGCTCCGTCATAACTGCACAAGAATAAATTGCGGCGTCGCTTATGTTCAACCCCAATGCTCTCTCGTTTTTATTAATGACAGAGAAAATAATTTTTTGGCACGTGTTCGCAGTATATAAAAAAATACACGGAGGGAATCAGTTAGGGGATGTTTTAAAATGAATTTTATTTTTATCAATAATTTAACCGGATTTATATGACTATGTTAATGTAATTATAAAGTCGTAAATTTTCTAATAATATTGAATGTAATGGAGTTATCATGTTGTAATCTGTTAATAAATATGTATCGTTGCAGCTGTCAGTTCAATGAAACCGAATATGGATTCCACGAATTGTATATTGGTGCAGGATGTGAAAGATGTGACACACGACCAAATGACGCAGGGTTCTGTTTCGACAGAATTGCCAACTGAAGGTATTTAATCGTAATATTGGAATTGTCCTGGAATGCCATAAATGATTGTCTCTTTGTAGAATCACTGCCGACGAGCACTGCGGAACACTCGAGCGTCACGACTCATGTCTCTCTTCAGCAGCCCCAACAACAAAGTCAGTCGCAACCGCAGTGGCCGCCCCTGTTGGAATTGCGAGAACTAAACACACTACATACAGCTACCATCCCACCGTATCAATTCTGGAACTCTGAGTTCCGGAACAAACAACCGGCGTTCATTCGGTTTAATTTTACTCTACCTTGGGGGGCTAATTTCGCGGTTTATGGTAGACGGAACGTCTCGCCCAGCGTAACCCAGTATGATTTCATCGAGTTCGTTAAAGGGGGTAGGGTTGATCATAGGCTACGTAAACGGGATGCACCAAACGATACAGACCACCCGCATAAGGACATCAAATTCACCTACAACAGCAGGAATTACCATAAAACCGACGTCCTTGATAGCATCTCGAACTCATATGAAGGAACGAAAAAGATTCTCGCCGATTCCGAACCCAGGGGACCCTTCTATGTGTCTCATAATATAAAAATAAATTACACTCCAGATTTGTCCACCGATATTCCTCGTCCCACATTGGATCTCGGGCTACAGTTAGATGAGCATGTTATTGCGAAACGCGATGCCGAAATGGAACCCATGTTAGTAAATGTAAGTCTACTGCAATACTTGGACACCGGACGCTGGTTCCTCTCTGTTTATAACGACGAACTACAGCCGCACAGTGTATCTTTGGTTATATCGGAGGCGGAAGGAGTCAGCACTACTTGTCCCAACGACTGTTCCGGCCGAGGATCCTGCTACCTGGGAAAGTGCGATTGCATAGACGGCTTTCAAGGGATTGACTGCTCCAAAAGTAAGTGTATTTACTTTTATCTGTGGCTTTACTTCTACTATAGCCATCACCGTGCTACTTCAAAACTCATCATAATACCAATTTGCCACATTCATTCACTTTTACAAAGAGCTTGTTTGACCTCTCTTTAATATAAAAACACTTCAAATTAAAAAATAATTGCTTTTAGGTTTTTATTAAATTGCTAATAACTTAATTGCCTTATTTAGCAAGATAATAAACAGTTGTATTGCAAATACCAAATCAAATTCAATCAATTTCTAATCACAACTCTGTATTTTACTTTTGTAATTGAAGTTTAAAATTTATTGGTTTAACTAGTTTGGAAATAGTTTAATTAATTTGTAATGATGGCCAACTGTTAATACAAACGTATTATATATATATATATATTAATTTAGATTAAAATTGTTTAATATTTTAACCGTTCTAGTTTTCATTCAATCAAACCATTACAATGTTTGGTGTAGGATATAATATTAATTTTAATCTCGGTAACTGACTTATAAATGGTCACTAGTTTTATATTGTATTCAACAAAAGTACAAAAAGATTTTATTTATAGTTTAAGAGCATCTTGACCGCTAGCTTGATTTTCAGTATTGCAATGAAAATAGAAACTTTGGCCATATTTATTTTTTACCAGCACAATTAGAAAAGATTAAACTTTTTTGTCAAAGTATTTAGGGCAAATTATAATTGGAAATAGCCGAAAAAAATATTCAAATATAGAAATAAAAACTTTATATAATATATAGTTTGACTAAATGACAAAATATAGTTTGCTTTTTTTCTAAATGTCCTTTTAAGTTAAATGGTTATCCAATTATTTGTAGAACTATCAATGTCGTCAAAATTGAAGTTTTTGTTATAATACCGCAAATCATGTTAGCGGTCTTAAGGTGAAAGTATGCAGGAATAGCAACCGAAATCTTTCCGCTTTAGGTCCAGTATTTTAGGCATTTCTACATTTGTTCTCGACTATTCCTTACAGCTAAGAGTGCACTTAACATCTACGACTAATCAGATTTGTCTACTTGGATATAAAATAGGGGAGCGGCAACACAGTTCACGACGTACTCGTACAACTACGACTAATCAGATTTGTCTACTTGGATATAAAATGGGGGGGGGGGGGGGGCAACACAGTTCACGACGTACTCGTTTATAGGATTACATACGACATTATGTTTTTTTTTTCTGTCAGTTATCCAAAAGCAGATCAGATGTCAACAATTTTTTTACGCCCGATAACGGGTGTGTGACCTCAATTCAGGATAATCCTGTAAATCTGGCAAAACTACTTACGTGGTTGGTTTTTGAGAATGTCCTGATTTAAACATTCAGTATCTTCCTTGTGGGCTATACTTACCTAATTTGACAAGTATTCATATAATAGTATTTTTTTGGAAAACTTTGCGTTTTCTGTTGTTATCAATTTTGTGTACCTATCTTGGTACTTTATTTCTTGACTTTTTTTGACTCCGTATACAATATTATACAATTATTCAAAATTGGATTTGATACTAGCATATAGAGAGTCAGGGCAAAGTTAAATGAAGGCAGCTTGTCTTTATGCTTTATCTTCTTTGAAGATATCAACCAAGACGTGAAATTTTTTTGCATGTTATTCAACGAGGTAAGGAAAAACCGGCAAATTATGGAACGATCTGTGCAATTTGATGAAAACCATAGACTTGGGCAAATTTAAGTCTTGATGGTGATGTTCTAAATATTGTTAAGGAGCAATCTCGCATTAATGCTAAGGCAATTGCATGACAACTTGGAATATTGCACAATTTACTCCATCTAACTTTTACAGTTGTTGCTGCATCAGCATCAGTTAAAACCAAATTTTACATTTTACTTACTGATGACTGATGAGGCAACCTTTACACGTAATTGTATTTACAATGTTCATACTATGCTTTATTGGGCGTTGACAAATCCCCATGGCACTCACTTTAGTGTCATAAAAAACACCAAGGAAGAGTTGTGAAATTGTATATAAGCAGTTTCCGAGACAATCTGACAGCAGCCTTGTCCAAAACTTTACAGCAATTTCTTTGTTTGCAGTTTACAGTCTTAACGCGCCTGCTAAGTAGCTGATGTATAGCCACATTGCAGAATTTTCTTAAATGGTATGCATATTATTATCATTTCAGTGGTAGAGCTTTCAATGCCCTGTTAACTATTTCATTAAATAAATTTAGGAAGAAAGATATCTAACTGATAGGCCAGTGCTTACGTGGTTACCCTACTTCAAGCTGCTTGGTAGTTGCGTTAAAATACATGTGTGTCTGTATCGAACAGCAAACTAGCAAACGACCAATCGCATGCAGTGATGTTTTCACGTGCTGTTTACGTGGTTTACATTTTTTACTTTAGCGTGATTTTGAATAGGGATTCCTTTAGTAGCAACTTTTTTTGTATCATGATTGGATAAACCCCTTCAGCTCTTAACGACTGTGTCTGCAGTAGCTCCTGGTTTTTTTGACCAACTTTGGATCCAACATTTGCAGAACGTTTTTTGCTCAGCAACTAAAAACATGTGGGCTTGTTCTGTATTCCTAGTACCCACTTCATGTGTCTTATTTTTTGCTTTTTTATAGCATTGTTATATGCTGTGAGGCTGCTTTTAAATGCGGTCATGCATTGTTAGACATCTTTATAGTGATCTTGTTCTCTCACTGTATTTTTTTAGAAAAATGATCATCTTCATCTTTTTATATAAAATTACTTATTAGCATTTTTTTATTCAGTATTTACTTCCAAATTCATCTAAAATACTTCTATACACTTTCAATGTTTTTTTTATTAACTCTATGAAATTCTTTTATATTTGTTATTATATTCATATTATTTCATATATTTTTATAACAAATCTATACACTTTATTATGCTTTATAATCAACAAAGTATTCTGCAATTATCGTTTGCTGTTTAAATATCTCTAATTTGATATTAAAAATTAAAAAGTTATTTTAATAAAGTTAACATTGTGTCTGTCATTATCACTAGCTTGTAATTTGTTCTTTCTCTGGTATTTTGTTATTAAAATCCTAGTTAGTTTTTCATCAGTTTTTGTAATCTTCTTCTTCTTATGGTGCTGTCCCCAGACGGAGGTTAGCTATCATTATGGCAATTCCCACTTTTGATGCAACAGCTCTAAATAGTTTGCTAGATGTACGTCCATACCACTCTCGTAGGTTTTTGTGCCAGGAAGTTCTTCGTCACTTACTTGATCTTTTACCGTCTATTTTTCCTTGCGTCATCAGTTGTAGAATAGAGTATCATTCTTCCCTTATGATATGTCCAAAATATTATAGTTTACGTTTCTTGATGGTAAGAACAAGTTTTTTTTTGGACTCGGTGCATAACTTTGTCATTTTTTTAATTAAGCGTTACTTTAGAGTCAATATTGAATTTGATCACTTTACTAGCTTTATAATTTTCAAGTGTTGATAACTTTGATTTGCTTTGCGTTTCTAAACGTGGGCGAATTACTTAGTGTTTGGACATAATAAGGACTCTTGCTTTGACCATCGCTCTGAGTTCCGATCATTAAATATTGAAGCTATCTTGGTACCCTTGCTTGTTCCTCCGAGTTACTTAGTGTGTGGACTTAACGGGGATTCTTTATTTAAAGATAGCATTCTACACAGAGCTTTGATATGGAAACACTGGAGCTTTGATTCTGGAACTCTTGTTCAGTCAACATGGACTTTGTTGTTGTGTAAAGAAAATGTCAAAAGAACGACAGTTACTTCAAAACTGGTGTGAAATATACAAATACGAGAATCGGTGCAATTAACGAGGAAGTTTAGCTGCGATCGAATCTTGAGTGATTTATGGTTGGAGCGCTGAACGATGAGCGATTGTATGATAATATGGTCGGAGCGTGAGTCTTTTTGTGTTTGGAGCTTTTATATTTTAGATGCTTCTTACTTCTTGTTTGATACCCGTGCTTCTCTAGGTTTGTGCATTCCAGAAAGCGGGGTGATACATGCCCTTCTTTAATACATCAATTCTACCAAGAGTGGAGGATTTGATAGATTTCCTTTTTTGGCATTGAGAGAGCAGTTAAGGTACCCTTTCGGTATTATTGCTAATGCAATTCTTGTAAGGGTAAAGTCCCTTTCTGTCTCTTTGCCGGTTGTTTTTGCAGGACAGGTTCCGCTTTTGTGCCTGCAGCTGGTGAATATAATGTCAAGTGTTGCTGTTGCGTTCTTGAATTATCCACGTTTGTTTTTGTTTTAGGTGGTTTTCTTTTATCTGCCATTGAAGTTTTTGGCCGATTGCTTGCTCCTCTTTTTCTTCTTCTTCAAGTGGCTTTCTTTTATGGATGTTGGCAATCACATTGGTCTACTTTAATCTGTTTACTGCTATTCTAAATAATGTTGATGTCATTTTGGTCCATGCTCTTAAATTCTTTAGCCATGATATTCTGCGGCGACCTGCCGATCTTCTTCCTTCTTTTTTCCTTGCAGGATTGGTTGCAATAGATGGTATTTTTTATTCCTCATGATATGTCCAAAGAATCCCATTTTCCTATGTTTGACATTTGTTAGGAAATCAAGTTCTTTTGCAATGCGCCATAGTACCGTTTTGTTTGTCACGTGAACCTATGAAATCTTGAGCATGCGACGATAACACCACATCTCGAAGGCGCGGTTGCGTTTGCAGTAGGCTTCGGTGAGGGTTCATGCTTCCGCTCCGTACAGTAGGACTGATAGTACATAGCATCTAAGAACCCTAAGTCGGTGCGGTTTTTGCTGATGATTAGGATTTGCGTTTTCTTTCAGTTTGCTATGCAGTCTATCAGTCTCTGAAGTCCTTCGGCAGTATCAGCGATCAGAACAGTGTCGTCTGCATATCTGAGGTTGTTTATTGTTTTGCTGTTTATTACTAAACCTTCTTCTACGTTGTCTAGGGCTTCTTTGAATAGCTTTTCTGAATATGCGTTAAACTGCAATAGTGATAGTACACAACCCTGGCGGACTCCTCTCTTCACTCCAAACTCCTCGGATATTTGGTATTCTACCCGGACCATGGCCTTTTGCTGTAGGTACAGATTGGATATTATGTCTTTGTCTCTGTTGTCGATTCCGCTTTCACGTAAAATTGCGATCAGTTTGCTATGTTGAACTTTATCAAATGTTTTCTCGAAATTAATAAAGCATGCAAATACATCTGCGTTGCTGTCGCGTGCTCTTTGGATAAGGACTTCTATGGCGAATAATGCCTTTCTAATTCCTAGTCGTTTTCTAAAGCCGAATTGTGTATGAATGATGTTGTCGTCTAGTTTTCTATATATGCGAGTTTGAATAATATTGAGGAATACTTTTAGAACGTGACTTATCAGACTGATTATTCTGTGTTCTGAGCATTTTGTTGCGTTTGCTTTCTTTGGAAGTGGAATAAATGTGGATATTTGCCAATCTTTTGGTATTTGACCTTCTGTGTAGATTTTGTTGAGAAGCGTAGTCACTAATTTCTCTTGTTCTGGCACTAGTAGTTTGAGCATTTACTCGTGTATCTGATCTGGTCCCGGAGCTTTGTTGTTTTTCAATCGGTTGATTGTTACTTCTACAGGGAGTTTATAAATGAATGGGATTATGTAATCACTTTAAATATGCCGCTTTTTTAAAATCGTCCACTATACTACATATGTTTTCATATGTTTGCTTGACAGCTGTCAAAGTTGATCTGTCAAAACAAATAGTTTAGTGAACAATTTAACAAAAGCGGCACATTTAAAGTGATTACATAATCCCATTCATTTATAAACTCCCTGTACTTCTTGTTCAGTAATAATTGGCCCTTTGTGACCCGATGTTGTGATCATATTGTTGTCTCCAAAAAGCTCTTCCATATATTGTTTCCATCTTGAGCTGCTTTTTACTTTTGCTTTTATCTGGCAGCCCCCTGGAGCTTTTGCTTCTTGGTAGCCGGGTCAGAGCCGTGATTAGTGGTAACCAATGTCCAATGTCTTCTCCTTAGTTCTCATTACTTAATAGTATTGTAGTATTGGTGGCCAGAAGTGGAGTTTAGGTTAAATCTAAGAGTTTGACCAAAGATGGTCGAGTTAGTAGAGGCAGTCTTGCCAGGGCGTGGTCGGCGTGTTCAATTCTCTTCTACTCGCTATAGAGTTCTTTACATTATTGCATCTAAGTACAGTGCAGCAAGCTTAGCATATTGGGTGAACATTTTGAGGAAAAAGTGGGAAAAGAGCTGACAATAGCACCAACCATGCGCCTTTTGGGAAAAGATGCACTTGCGTTCAGAATTACAAGGGCTAACTTTATATGTCGGAGCACAGCACTGCTGTAGTAAATGAACTGGATCAAAAGTTGTTTTTGTCTCCGAGCGTTTTTTTTTTCTTCTCGCTTTAGTTATTCTTTTTCATGCGGTTTCATGATAGTTTCATTAATAAAAATAGATCTTAATTTTTTATTATAGCTTTAATCTTTTCTCTTTGACTTTGTCCAAATTCAAACGTTCCCATCTTGTATCTATTATATTTATGTTTCTATTTTTATCAAACAACTCCTTTGCTCATGTTTTGAGACTAGTTTCAGCTCTCTAGAGTGAAATTTGTAGATGTGAGAAGAGAAAGTTAACAACATTTACATTAAAAGTGCCTCTTTCTATCAGTTATTCGCATTTTACTCGAAAACTGTGTACTGGGCATTTATAAGCCATGCCAAGCACATGAATCTACAATGAATTACGCATATTTTGAGATTAGTTTCAGCTTTTTTAGAGTAAAATTTGTAGATTTGAGAAAAGAATGTTAACAATATATACATTAAAAGTGCTTCTTTCTGGCAGTTTTTTGCATTTTCTCGAAAACTGTGTAATAAGCTTTTTTAACTAAAGCTAATCACATGAATATACATTAAATTGTGCAACTTTTGAGTTTAGTTTAGCTCTTTAAAATGAAAATAAGAGAAAATGACGACAACATTTCCATTAAAACTGCATCTTTGTGACAGTTTTTTGGATTTTACTCGGAAAATTGTGTACTAAGCATATACGAGGGAACACCCAAAAAAAAAACGGAAATTTTGTCATAACTTCTTTATTTCTTAATATTTTTAAACCAAATTTTGATCATCTTCAAAGTATTTTCCCTTGACCACATCGCACCTCTGCAAAACTATCTTTCTACTGTTCAAAACATTTTTTAAATTCATTTATCGGGATGGATGTTCTTTAGATCTTCCAGCGATTTTTGTTTTACTTCCTCTACAGTGGTAAAATGCTTTCCTCTCATATCCCTGTTGAGTCTGGGGAACAAAAAGAAATCACAGGAGGCTAGATCCGGTGAGTAGGGGGGGATAATTGGTGTCATGCCGTTTTTGGTTAAAAAACAGCTTTACGGAGAGTGCCCGGTGTGAAATCTTCGGATAAAATCCTCTGAATTGAACTCTATGATATTCTAGACATCATCAGATATTCTTGATCAATGGTTCGGCAACGGTCTTTACGAATGAAAGCATTGATTTTGTCGACGTATTTGTCACTTCTTGACGTTGAGGGGCGTCTTGAACAAGGTTGGTCTTCAATTGACATTTCTTCATTTTAAAAACGTGAAAACCACTCGTAGACTGTGGTTTTACTTAGGGCAGCATCCCCATAAGCAGTCTTAAGCATTACAATAGTTTCCGCAGCCGATTTCCCCAACAGGAAACAAAATTTCACAACCGCACGTTGCTCTCGACAATCGGCCATCATGTTTTTGGCGAAATGGAAAAAGTTGTTTTAATAAAAAAATTCCCACAGACGAACTGATATACTCACAGCGACAGAACTTTGCACACTAACTCAGGAGATGGATCAAACAATGGGTTTCCCTACTTTCTCTTCCCGCCACAGCGCAATTCCTGTTACTTTTGGGTCCCCCCTCGTATAAGCTTAGCTAAGCACAAACATCTCTATTAAATTGCGCAGCTTTTGAGTTTTTTTTCAGCTCACTACACTAAAAATTGTAGATTTGAGAAGAGAAAGTTAACAACATTTGCATTTGCTTCTTTTTGACAGTTTTTTGTATTATACTCGAAAACTGTGTATGGAGTCTTTCTAAGCCAAGCTAAGCAAATGAATCTACATTAAATTGGGCACCTTTTGCGACTAGTTCAGCTCTCTAGAGTGCAAATTGTAGACTTGAGAACAGGAAGTTAACAACATTTGTATTAAAAGTGTCTCTTCCAAAAAAAAAACTTTTCAAAGCTTTTTTAATTACTGACGTCGTTATGCCACACTTTTGTAATAATCATACAATGGTGATTATGTCAAAATCACCCTCCCGCTAGTAACAATTGTAGGAGGGGAGATTTTGACTGGCCATTACTTGTGCTTGCTTTTATATTTTCCATCACATCCATTAAAATATAATCCCGAATACTTCCCACCCTACTAATGTATAAGGTATCTTTCTATATCCCCAATTATCCTCCCATTAACGATTTCCAATTTGTTTTTCTTCGACCATTCAACAAACGTTTCCAATCAAAATTTACCCACATATTTTTCAATTTACGCAGTATAACAGGATAGAATCTAATTGTGCATTTTCTAATTTGATACAGAATATTAGTCTGAGACGTAATAAAATTACCTGATGTAAAGGTAAAAACTGAAATACGCATCTCTAATCTTGGAGCTATGGCGCGTCTATAATTATGCTAATCTTGGAAATTAATTGAAATTTAATTGAGGTTTCTATTGTGTATACCCCGACCTACCTGCTTTATCTACATTCTCATTGATATTTGATTAGTTATACGAGCGCGTTAATTTAATTCAAAGTATCCATGTACAAAGTAGAAAGTTTTAGAAATATGTGATAAGGGAATTTGTACTTTTGATTGCGTTATACATCCAAATTGTTGTTTATATAAAGTTGTAATTGTAGGAAGTTCATTAGAAACTATGCCGCGTTTAGCAAATGTCACTTCGTCTCTGTAGGTAAACAACCGTTGAAACTATTAAACAATTTAAGTCTTATTTGAACTAAATTATAGCATATTACAAAAACTATTTTATGTTATGGCAGTTAATACTTTAGTGAGCAATTGAAATTACCAATTTCGGAATAGCATTGATTCATACACGAAGTTATATTACTATAGTTGGTGTAATTGCATTACGACAGCTAGAAACTTACCTAGTTTTGCATATTAATATTGATGAGAATATTATTCAATATGTCTGCTGTATTATTCTTTAAATTTATTCTGTAATCATATTCTAGGCATATGCCCTGTCCTCTGTTCCGGACATGGTCAATACGGTGGCGGATTATGCCACTGTGAAGAAGGATGGAAAGGTCCGGAGTGCGATATTCCGGAAACGGAATGTCGAGTGGCCGATTGCTCGGGGCACGGTCAATGCATAAGAGGATCTTGTAGATGCAAACCCGCTTGGAAAGGAGAAGCCTGTGAAGAGAACGACTGTGAAGATCCGACTTGTTCAGATCATGGTGCTTGTGTGCAGGGTCAGTGCTACTGCAAAGCAGGCTGGCAGGGCGATCGATGTCATCTTATAGATGAGCAGGTACACAAGTGCCTGCCAAGCTGTTCGGATCACGGTGTCTACGATTTAGAATCAGCTAAGTGCATTTGCAACCGCCACTGGACCGGACCGGATTGCTCTCAAGGTATAATAAAATTGCGACACAATCGTGTGACTGATTAATTGCAATTATATGTGATTTCAGCTTTGTGTAATTTGGATTGTGGAAAACACGGTCGATGTGATGCAGGAAAGTGCCGCTGCGAGGTGGGGTGGACAGGACCCCGTTGCGAACAATTGCCCTGCGATGCCCGTTGTCAGGAACACGGTCAGTGCAGAAACGGCACGTGCGTTTGCTCTCAAGGATGGAATGGACGCCATTGCACTCTGCGTAAGTGACTTTCCTAACAACTTCCAACAAAACTTCTCTAATTTCACACCAAAACCCGCTGGTTATATAAAATATGTCATTCCAAAACCTTTTTTTTTACTTTATTATTATTTCACCCCGATTAATGTTTCCCCTAAATTAATTCAACATTTTAAGGTGGTTTAATCAAATTTAATCTTAAATTTATATTCACCGCGCTGTAATGGATGTTTCTGTCACGGATAGTGGGGTCTTATATTTAGGTCCACATTCAATGGCACGAATGATTGATAATCGTTTTTTATGAGCGACATTTATGACAAGCTCTTCCAGGAAATGTATATGGAAGCAACGTAAATTCTGTACCGTGTAGTTTGCGTAATTTACAATACAACATAGTTATGGGCATATCCAATGATGACATTTATACTATCAGTACCTGCTGCATATAAATTCATTCAATAATTAATTCGTTAGCATTTGAATGACAAATAAATCAAAACTATTCAAATGTACAAAATTATTTAATAAAACTTACTGCTACCTGTAGGTGACTACTTTTTTGGGAAGCAACATCTGGTTATTTATAATAAATGATATGTATGTATATTGAAAAGCTAGAATGAACCCCAAATATTTAAATTTTCTGCAGCGGTATGCTACAACACCAGGTCTACTCTAATATAGTTGTGTCATTGTTATTTTGATTATCTTGTATATTTAGAACAAAATACTTAGATTTCGTTTTTTTATTGATTCTATTTTAAACATGAATTTGAATAGCTGCACAAATATTCGGAAATAAGTAAAAAATATTTTATTATTTGAATTATTGGATGCATTTGTAGGAAATATTGCAGGTTTGAATTTAAAAACTAATTACACTCGGCATAATCTTCGTCTTATGGGCATTATTTGTATTAAAGAAATACATCAAATTATAACTAAAGATGAGACATTTTTTGTTAATTGTATTAATATGCAAAGGGAAGTTTTTTTATTTGAAGACCAAATTTTGTAAATTTAATACATAATATATTTACTACACTCTAGGCGGCTAGCATAGTTTAATTTCATGGCATTATTTGGAGCTGTATTTATGAAAATATAGACACGTCAATTCAAAGTATAATTGTTTTTCTTGACGTTGTTTTATTTTTATTTTTTTATATATTTTATTTTGCCTGTTATTGCATATTACGTCAAATTTGTTGAAATGTCAAAAATATTTCAAAATTTCCTGTGTTATTACTAAACCTTATTCTATTTGTACCGCTTAAAACGAGTTTTACCAAATTATTTTAAGGTAATTTTCAGTTTTCCTTACTTTTCTCTATTTTTTTTAATATACATTTATAAAGGTGAGATTTTCTCATTTTGAGGCACGATAATTCGAATAGAATTATATTTTTTTTATTTGATGCCTAACAAAACTCTGATGTTATTTTAAATTCGGACTTTATCAATTTATAATGATACCAGATTTTTGTTTAATTGATTATCGAATTGAATTTTTGATCGGATTATCAAGTCTGATTTCAATATTTTAATTAAGTTTTTTTTTCATGACCATAAGAATTAATTTTTTTTTAATATTTTGGTACATAACCGCCGGTTTCATTTCTTGTAGCCGCTGTTTTACAATAGGATATTGATCTGGTTTTACCAAAAAAATGTTATTCGAAAATCAGTTAAATATTTTAGACTGATTTTCTGAATCACTATTGTTAAATAAGGTAAGTTTTAAATGGAGACCGGATTTTAAAACATGCACCTTTTACAAGTAGGATTTTTTGTGACATTATTTTAATATTTTATAGCTGGGTTTTGCTATTTACAGCTTTTTATGAAATGAATTTTGTTTTTAGGCCGCATTTTTGCTACTTTTTGATTTTATGAATTAGAATTTTACATTTTTAAAAAGTTTTCGGCCAATTTTTGGTGCTTTTTAAAAATATTTTGTAATTAATTTTTTTTGCTATTTTCGACATTTTTTAAACAAAATTTTGCATTTTTAACGGTTCTTGGTCGGACTCTAGTGCATTTTAATAATATTTTGATGTTTCAATGCCGGATTTTGCCATTTTTTAACCGTTTATGGTGATTTTTGACAATTATTTAAAATTTCAAGATTAGATTTTGATAATTTTGACATTTTATAAACAAAATGTTGCACTTTTTGGCCGGATTTTGGTTCTTGTTAAAAATATTTTAATGGTTTATGACCGAATTTTATCATTTTTGACTTTTCATAAATGATTTTGCTGTTTTTTTGTTGTTTATTGAATCAAATTTTGCACTTTTTGACAGTTTATGGCCGGATTTCAAAATCTTTTTGGCAACATTTTGATAATATTACTTATGGTTGTGACATCTACTACGACATATTTCATAAATATTTTGATAATTTATTGTCGGGTTTTCTTATTTTTGGGATTTTATACAATTTTTATTATTTTTTATTTTTGTTACCTGATTTTTTATTTTTTATTGATAGAAAGCAGAATAGCATTTTTAACTTAACTTTAAATTTTGGTTTCTTGTAACAATATTATAATGTTTTATAAATAGTTTTGAATTTTTCAACTTTATATAGCCGGATTTTAATATTTTTACATTTTATGAATTAGAATTTTCTATTTTTTGATAGTTAACAGCTGGATTTTAATGTTTTCTAAAGATTCAAAACAAGATTTTACTATTTTTGACATTTTTACCGCTTTTGGCCGGACTTTGATGCGTTTTAACCATATTTTGATGTTTTAAGGCCAGATTTTGCTATTTTTGGCGTTTTACGGATAGAATTTTTCATTTTTCTCAACAGTTCATAGCCGTATTTTAGTGATTTCTGACAATTCTCTGTAATTTTAAGATAAGATTTTGCTATTTTTGATATTTTATAAAAAAAAAATTGCGGATTTTAGTAAATTTCAAATAAATTAAAAATATTGATATTTTTATTACTAAATTCTTTCTTGTTTTTGGGATTTTATATGAATTTTAAATTTCTGAAATTTTGCAATTTTACGACCGGGTGTTGTCATTTGTGATTTTTTGCTCAAATTTTAGTTCTTTGTGACAATATTTTAATATATCGTAGCTGGATTTTGCTACTATTGATTTTTATGAAAAGAATTTTGCATTTTCAGTTTTAAAACCGAATTTTTATTATTTTATGAATCAGAATTTTACATTTTTTAACAATTTAATGCCGGTTTTTGATGTTTTTTAACAATATTGATTTTAAAACATAATTTTACTATTTTTGACATTTTATGAATAATTTTTTTTGCTTTTTAACCAATTTTGGTCGGATTTTGGTGCTTTTTAACAATATTTTGATGTTTCAAGGTAGGATTTTGCTGTTTGGCGTCTTATAAATAGAGTTTTGGACTTATAAACCGTTCATGGTGCTTTCTTACAACTATTTGACATTTCAAGATTAAATTTTGCTATTTTTGGCGTTTTATAAATAGAATTGTACACTTTTTAACCGTTCATGGTGCTTTCTGACAATTATTTGAAATTTTAAGTTTAGATTTTGTTATTTGACATTTTTTAAACAAAATATTTCTTGTTTCAACAGTTTTTAGCCAATTTTAGGTGCTTTTTAACAGTATTTTGTTATTTTTGGCGTTTTATAAATAGAATTTTTTACTTTTCAACCGTTTATAGTGCTTTCTGATAATTATTTGAAATTTCAAGATTATATTTTGTTATTTTTAACATTTATTTAAGCAAAATTTTTGACTTTTCAACCATTTTTAACCGATTTTTGGTGCTTTTTAACAATATTTTGATGTATTAATGCCGAAAGTTTTGCATTTTTTAACCTTCCAGTTTTAGTTCTTTTTGAAAATATTTTGATATTTTATGAATTTTACTGTTTTTGACTTCTCATAAATAGAATGTTGCAGTTTTTAACAGTTTATAGTAATTTTTAGTACTTTCTGACTATTTTAATTCTTTATGGTCGGATATGTTTTTTTTTGTACATTTATTGATTCAAATTTTGCACTTCTTGACAGTTTATGATCAGATTTTAAATCTTTTTGTCAATATTTTGGTATTTTATAGCCGGATGTTTCCATTTTTGTTATTTTATAAACAAAATGTTTTCAACCGTTTCAGGTCTGGACTTTTTATAAACGAATTTTATTATTATTGATTCTTTATAAATAGATTTTCTACATTTTTAACAGCTTATGCTCAAATTTTGGTTTATTGTGACAATATTTTGATATTTCATAGTCGGATTTTGCTAATTTTGACTGTTTATGAATGAAATTTTGCATTTTTAAACCGTTTTTGCCGGATTTTAGTGCATTTTAACAATGTTCGAAGGCCGAATTTTTCTATTATTTGGGATTTTAGGAATAGAATTTCACAATTTTTAACTGGGTGGCCGTATTCTGGTGCTTCTAGCCAGTTCTATGAAACTTTAAGATTAAATTTTGGTTTGACATTTTATAAACAAAATTTTGTTTTATAACTGAATTTTGCTATTTTTATAGGAGGATTTAACTATTTTTGGCCTTTTTAAGAATTATGCACTTTTCAACAGTTTATAACCAGATTTTGTCACTTTCTAACAATATTTTAATGTTTCAAGGCCGGATTTTGATATTTTTGACATATTATGAATTAGAATTTCAAATTTTTTAACCGGATTTTGATGTTTTTAACCATATTTTAATGTTTTAAAACCAGATTTTACTGTTTTTAATTTTTTATGAATAAAATTTTGCACATTTAAACCGTTTTTGGACGGAGTTCTGTGTTTTCTAACAATATTTTAATGTCCCCAGACTGAATTTTGCTATTTTTTGGCATTTTACGATAAGAATTTTACACTGCTTTCATTTGTTTGAAATTTCAAGATTAAATTTTGCTATTGTTGACATTTTATAAACAAAATTTTGCACTTTTCTACTGTTTTTGGCTAGATTTAAGTTCTTTTTGATAATGATTAAATATTGTATGACCTACTTTTTGTTTTTTCATAAATAGAGTGTTGCAGTTTTAATAGTTTTTAGTAATTTTTGATACTTTCTGATAATATTTTTAGACTTTATGGCCATATTTTGCTGTTTTTGACATTTTATGAATAAAATTTTGCATGTTTAACAGCTTATGCTCAAATTTTGATTCTTTGTGCAATTGTTTTAATATTTTATAGCCAGATTTTTTTGTTTTTAATTTTTTTTTTTGAAGAATTTTGCACTTTTCAACAGCCGGATTTTGTTACGTTTTAACTATATTTTAATGTTTCAAAGCCGGATTTTGCTATTTTTGACTATGGATTAGAATTTCTTATTTTTCAATAGTTTATAACTACATTTTTTTATATTCTAGCAGTATTTTCATTTTCAAAACCTGATTTTACTATTTTAATCTTTTTATGAATAAAATTTTGCATTATTTTGTGATTTTTAGCAATATTTTTTGAGATTCTATGCCGGATTTTGTTATTTTTGTCACCATTTAACAGTTTATGCCCATATTTTGGTGCTTTCTGACAATTATTTTAAATCTTAAGACTAAGAGTTTTGCTATTTTTGATATATTTCTAAACAAAATTTTGCACTTTTTGACCTTTTTGGCTGGATTTTTTTTTGAAAATATATTTTAGTATTTTATAACCAAATTTGTCTATTTTTGACTTTTCATAAATATAATGTTGCAGTTTTTAACAATTTATTGTAGTTTTTTGTACTTTCTGACATTATTTTAAAATGTATGATCATGATTGGATTATGCTTTTTTTGAAATAAAATAAATAAAATTTCCCAGTTTTTGACAGTTTGTGAGCAGATTTCAAAATTGTCTGTCTTAATTTTGGTAATTTATAGTCGAATTTTGCTATTTTAGGATTTTATAAACTATTTATCATTTTTCAATTATTAATTTTATGCTGGATTTTGTCATTTTTGATTTTTTATAAATAGAATGTTTGCATTTTTAACAGCTTATGATCAAATTTTGGTTCCTTGCGATAATATTTCAATATTTTATAGCAGAATTGTGGAATTTTAGACTTTTTTGGAGGCCGAATTTTGCTATTTTTGGTTTTTATGAATTAGAATTTTTAGATTTTTTTAACAATGTATTGCCGGATTTTGATGTTTCTAAACATATTTTGATGTTTTATAACCGAAATTTACTATTTTTTACATTTTAGTGTTTTCTAACAATGTCCCAAGGCTGAATTTTACATTTTTTTAACTGGTCATGGCCGTAGTTTGGTGCTTTTTGACAGTTGTTTGCAATTCCAAGATTATTATTATTATTATTATTGTTATTATTATTACTTTCTAACAATATTTTAATGTTTCAAGGTCGGGTTTTGTTATTTTTGACATATTATGAATTAGAATTTTCGGGTTTTGATGTTTTCTAACAATATTTTGATGTTTTATAACCAGAATTAATTATTTTGACATTTTATGAATAAAATTTTACATTTTTAAACGTAGGATGAGACTTTTTATCTGGTCATGGCTGTATTTTGGTGCTTTCTGACATTTGTTTGGAATTTGAAAATTAAATTTTGCTTTGACATATTTAAACAAAATTTTGCATCGTTTTTTTGCCAGATTTTGGTTTTTTTAATAATGTTTATATATTTTATGACCGAGTTTTGCCATTTTTGACTTTTTATAGCTATTTTTGGCTTATTTTGGAAAAAAAAATGTACTTTTCAACATTTTATAGCCAGATTTGGTTACTTTCTAACAATATTTTAATGCAGACAAAAAACAAATTTGAAGAATAGTGTAATTTTGGTCAATTTTATGATAATTGCGGACGAGTGAGCTGGTGTTATGATATCCATATCTACGTGTGGTCTTGCATTATTGACCTGGAACTGAAATTCAGGGTCTATAAAAGCTTTAAGCAGATACCACATGGTTTGTGAGAACGTCTTCTTTGTATCGGGTAGCATTTATTTGTTCAGTAATGGAAACAAGATTGGTTGAAGTATTAAACCCGTACTATGTCAGATCTTTCTGCAAACTTGTCTACCCATTGGACCTGACCTTCACGATAACGTTCATCTATATGTGCCCAAATTCAATGACGACAATTATTGCGGTTGTCAGTCAAAATCCGGACTTGTTGCTAAAGCGATCCCTCAATTTGCATGTTGTTGAGCAAACTTTACTCTGTTTATTTTGTAAGCCATAGTCTATCGTGGCTTTCGGATTGACCTTTTAGATCTTAGATTATTTTTTTGCAATCTTTTTCTTCTAGTTTTCGTACAAACTTTAACTTAATTGGCTCTTTTGAGGTTATTTTACAGGTTTAAGTAAGTGGATGATAAACGATTTTTCATAAAAAGTTGAATGATTTTGCCCTTTTTATGCTTACAAACAGCCACAAATTCAATCTATATACGTATTAGAGTGTACCAAAGTTTTTTTTTTATTTTTGGCATATTTGGTAGTATTGTTTGTGATAAGAAAACGTATTTCAAGCTTTGGCGGATCGATTTCATCTAAATTTGGCCATGCTACCGAGCTTTGGAGGTTGAAAATTGGGCCTTTCCCGAAAAAATACATATTTTTGGATTATTATAATTGTTGAGTATTATTTTTTTTTTAATATAAAATGTTAACACATCATTTTAAACCTCTACGGCATAAAGAATGGTTGTTCTTAAAATGCTTTAACCGATTGTACTTTGTAGTGATATGGCCGTACATATGCTATTGATTCGACTTCGGTTTTTGCATGATTTTGTTTTTCAGAAAGTGCCAAAATCAGAGCTTGTAAAAATACTATTTTCTTCTTGAAACCTGCAGTAAAGGTTAAATAAATGGGCGTCTTCAGAACTGAATGCTTTTTTTTTCAATTTTCTAGTTTATTGCAAGTCATTTTGACCGAATCCGAATAATCAAAGGTGTTTTATTTTATTTTTGCCTTGCCAAGTTTGATTTTTTGATATCAAAAATATTGACTTTCGCTTGAAAAAGCAACATTGTTGACAGGAAAACACTCTCTGTAGTGTTCCAAATTTTTTTCTGGAAGTTTGGCGTCATGAAAGTTCTGTATCAAAAGATGAGTGTAGTATAAAAAATGGTAACTTTCTGTAATATTTGGTAAAAAATCTTTTTTATACAAATTTTATGCAAAAATATTTAACTTTTGCGTCATTTTAGAAAAAATTCAACAATTAGGTTTTTTGAAGGATTTTAGTGTAAAAAACTGCCATTTTATGTAGTTTTTAATGAATTTTATGAGAAAATTTGTTTTTTATGCAAATAATTTGGATTTTTGCAATTTTGGAACAACGTTGTAACTTTTTTGAGCGATTTTTTACAAGTATCGTATTCTTAAATGGCAATTTTGTGTAATTTTTGATTAATTTGATTAGAAAAAATGTTTTTTTGTATAAATTTCAAGCTAAAAAATAAATATTGGCGTCATTTTAGAACAATTTGTGCATCAGTTAAGTTTTCTGAGTAATTTTATTGTAAAAAAACTGTAATTCTGATTAATTTTTGATGAATTTTATAAGAAAATGCGGTCTTTGTGAAAAAAATTATTCAAAATTGTTTTTTTTTGCAATTTTAGAACAATTCACTTGTTTGGGCGAATTTAGGTTCATAAGAAAGATTGTTTTTTGAGCAAAATTTATTGCAAAAATAGGACGCATGGTTTTAGATTTTTTTTTGTAATTTTTGATGAACTTTATAAGAAAATATGTTTTTTTGCAAACTTTATGCAAAAATTAGACTGTTGTGTAATTTTAGAAAGTTTTGTGCAAATTGTATGTTTTGACGACTTTTAGAGGAAAATATGTTTTTTGTGCAGATTTCTTTCAATTATTATTTTTTCTTTACAAAATGAGTAGGAAAAATGGGGATTTTGTGTAATTTTTGATGAATTTCATAACAAATTTGTTTTTTGTGCAAATTTTATATAATAATTTCAAATGCTTTAAAGGCCAGTATATAAATAACATTCTTATATTGCTTAGTACAACTTCTTTTCAGAAAACACTTTATAGGCTTAAGGTATTGTGTTGTCCAAATTAATAATCAAACCAGAATCTTTGATCCAAAATTTTAAAACCAAGTCTAAATAGTAGAAAAGTATCTATACTGCTCTCCAAAAAATCATAGAATTCTTTAGGTTGGTAGGTAGGTAGAATCCAAATAGCCAGAAGCTGTATAATATTCTAAACACCAAAAGCTTTGACCAAAAATTTAAAACCTTGGATAGAGTAAAATAATACTAGCATATTTTCTACTGTCTAAAAAAGAAGTACGGAATTTATTTGTCATAGGTAGAATCCAAATAGCTAGAAGCTGTTTGCTAAAAAATGAAAATCGAGTTATGTATCATAAAATCCAAAGAGAAATTTTTGCTTTGAGTGTGGGAAAGAAGTTTGAAACGTTTTATTAGGAAAATTGTGCCAGCAGGCAACACGTTTTAACGATCTGCGTTTGGTTAATGCTAAATTTGATTTGTCAACATCTGGACTTGCTATGCAAAAATAGATGAAATAATTCAATAGTTTTTTTTTTATAATCATGGAAATCTTACTAAGATAAGCGATAAAAATTACGACTTAACAAAAATAACCAGTTCTTAACGTAATTATTAAGAATTCAGCTTATTATGTACTATATAACCTACCAACAATTCTTAAGTTTAACTAGACTTTGAAAAAAAGAAGTCTTACAATTATATTTAAAATAATTACAAGTGATTTAAAAACCCGGTTTTTATTTACGAATATGCGGTCTTTGTCTTTTTACGTTTTTATATGGATTTTTCCTATGCTCTATATCCTCAGAAACCATGTACTAAATGAATGCCTCAAAACAATGATCTAAATCCGATTATTTAAGTCATTCGAATATTAATAATTTGATTATTGAAATCATCGATTATGCTCATGACTAACCCGGATTAAATAGAGTAGAAATATAATTTGGTTATTTATATATCTTAATGTTGTACAATAACCACATTAATGGATAGAATCTATTGTAAATTTTTGATAAGTTTTAAAATTGTATGTTTCAATAATGTATGTTGTGTAACAATTGGCTTTATTCAAAACGAATTTCTGTAAATCGAGTTGAACTTTATATTCATAGCTGGATGCGAGAATGGATGTTCCGGTCACGGACAGTGCACTATGGAGGAAGGTTCTTATCTGTGTGTGTGCATTCAAGGATGGGCCGGTTCAGATTGTAGTATCCCGCTGGAAATGAATTGTAATGATGATGTTGATAACGATCATGGTGAGTACGATTTTCCTTCCCTTTTCACACGCAAGGAGGGATTATTAATTGGATTCTCGTGTCCTATTATCAGACGGAATGACAGATTGTTCAGACAGCGAGTGCTGTTCGCACTCTACCTGTACGGATCATATCATGTGCTTAGCAAGCAATGATCCTGTCGAGGTGCTACTACGTAAGCAGCCACCATCTGTAACTGCTTCCTTCTATCAAAGGGTCAAGTTCCTAATCGAGGAGAATTCCGTACAGTCGTACGCACACATGGATGAATACACAGAGAGGTAAGTACCGTGCCATGTAGTTGAGTGTAGTGCTTAAGTGCTGTCTTCCTCAATGAGGAAGACCGTAGACACGCAGACTGAGCGGAGGCTCGACCTGGCCGCTTTGCTCGGGCACCGCACACTCCTTAATGTGGAGCTCCGTCCAACCCGAATATCCTCCCCCCTGAGGCGCTGCGCTCTTAACTAACACGGAAATACTATTCCAACAATCAATGAAAAAAGGAATAGTGTTGCGTAGATTTATTATGTTTCAAAAAGAAGGGGCCGCAGCGCCTTTGGGATGTCACTGTGTCTTGTCTATAAAACCTCTGTGTGCGTCTACCCGCCTCTGAAGCCCGAGTCTGTCGCTCATAATGCAGACATTTAAGTAGTCTGCTGGACTTTACAATCCCAAAAAATTAACATCGGCGAGAACATTATTTTTATTATTATTATTACCTCCCTCAATATTATTAATATAGTTAACATTATTTAGGTACGTATAACGATGGTGGACACAAGTTGAGCAGCCAATGTTGTTTCATTTCATACTTGCTTCATAGGTATTCATATGTTTGCGCTCGTCCGGTCCGTCCGTCCGTCCGTTCCGTTTCTATGTTTTGTTTGTGCTAGTAGATCTTGCTAACTTGTGTCTGTCATTGTCTGTAGCTAAGAGTACAATGTTTGTTGATTGTGTGTGTCCCGTTACTTTGTCTTGTCACATTACAAGAGTTAATTTGTGAGAATGCGAGAAGCGTGAATGTTTAATATTTGTAACCAGTTTCGTAGCAGGTGGATCGAATTGTTTTGAAACTACACTGACCATTTGCTACGAGCTATTTGCTTATGTAGTACATGCGTTAAAGCGCCTCATCCATAAACCATAAAGCTGTGTTTTTGGAGACGTAATAACGCAGAGTATTGCGTGTGATTAGTAATTGTCCTGTCTTCTGTGTCCCCTATGTCGCTGCTGCAACCTTCACTTGTAGCGAGTTCTGGAATTCCTTTACACCGCGGTAAGTGGCAGCATCTCCCCATGTTCTGTCTGTCTGTTCGTCTGTCCGTGTGCTGCCTGTAGCCTGCCGAACCCTCTATGCGTCCTTTTCCTCATATATGTTGTATGTTAGTCATGCTTTGTATTTACTCCCTGGTCACTTACAGATCCACTCAAATTAAGTTGAATCAAAAGTTTTAATTAAAATCGGATCTGTAGGTGACTACCTTAATGTACTTATTATTTGCAGTGAATGTCAACCCGCTATGTACTCTATTCGCTTTTACTTACATAATAATGTCCGTACGAATCATTGCCATGAATTTGTCATTACCCCGGCGCTTTACACACCATATCTATACAACATTTACCAACGTCAAGTAAACTGCAGCACTTTCATTGATCCACAATTCTATATATATTATTATCACTCAAATGCACTGTGAAAGTTTTACGTGTTGCTGCACTTTATTCGGTGTTTACTTTTTTCTTAACATTACTTCTAGGAAAAAAATAAAATCAGATCCATTTATTTATATTATTATAATCAAAAAGAAACAACATTGTACACCTTTTATCTACCAACGATAACAATGGATTTTAGACGGCTCGGCCGATGTTCCTTCCTTTGTCTTCGTGTCATTGTCAGAACAAACCTGCGACCTCTGTGCAACCTTTCCTGTCCTACCTTTACGACCCACGCCCTTAATTGCATCGTTGCATTTTGACCGACCACCATATTACACTTAATCACTCTGATTGATTACCATGGATCAAAAAATTTAAATTAGAAAATAATATTTGTTCCATCGTAGTCGCAGATTTTTTTAAAATTCACTCAATCTTGGTGCTATGAAAATCTCGATGTTACAAATTTATTATTGAGTTATTTTCATATGTAGTGGTGGTAAAATGCCTGCACATTGAAACGACAACTTTATTGGAATGGTGACTGTTTTGATTATTAAATTATTTTGATTATACCACCATAAGTAAAGCAACGATTGTCATTTTGGAGAAAATGTTTGGCAATGTTAATCAGTTATGAAAACTCTAGTTTTTAATTTGTTGCAATTTCTTGAGCACTCTACACTGCATTTAAATTTTTTTGAAGTTGGATACAAATAGAACGTTTTAGAAAACACAGCGTAGGCTTAAGGTAAGGTAAGGTAAGAATAAAATTGTGCCAGAAGAAGATTTGAATTACATTAACAAAATTCTGCTGTTCAAATGAAGTATGGAATCAGTTTACTATAAGTTCAAATTGCGAGAAGCTTTTTAATATACGGTTCAGCACTAGTTGGCTTATGCTTTTGACCAAACGAAGTATGGAATTCTGTTACAAAATAAATAGTCTATATAGTCAAAAGAGTTAATCCGGAACCAACACTTTGAACGGTCAGCCAAAAGCTAATTGGAAGTTTGTTACCAAAACAAGAATTGAAATATTCGGATACATATCTCACAAAATTAGTTCTATTTAAACACTACTTCTGAGAACCTTTGAAAGAATAATGTAGTCTTGATACCAATGGTTGATCAAAACAGCGAGAAGCTTTGTTTCGAAAATCAATACTTAAGATAAAAAGGGCTTCGCCTTTACAAAGTATGTATGCTGATCTCTAAAAGCATCGTATGCTTAAGAGTTGATCCAAATAGTCAGAAACTTAATCCAGAAAATCAGTGCTATATAGACTTAGGGTAAATAGGGCTACAGCAGATTTACTATGTATTTATGCTGAGATCCAAAAGAATCTTTTGGTTAAGAGCTGATCCAAATAATTAGAAACAATAGAAAGCTACTACAGTTGTACCTTGTAGTTATACCGATGCCCAAAATTTTTTTTGATCAAGAGTTGATCCAAATAGTAAGAAACTTTGTCTAGAAAATTAATACTTTATTGACTTGAAGTAAAAAAATCTTTGATCAAGAGTTGATCCAGAAAGTCATAAAAACTAGAAAATTAGTACTGTGTAAACTTAAGGTAAACAAGGCTACAACAGTTGTACTAAGAATTTATGCTGATGTTCAAAATTTTCTTTGTCAAAAGTTGATCTAAATAGTCGAAACATTATCTAGAAAATTAATACTTTATAGACTTCAGTAAAAAGGGCTACCGCCAGCTATATTTATGGTAAGAGCAAACGAATTCTTTGACCAAGAGTTGATCCAAATATGTAGTCAGAAACTTTTTCCAGAAAATCAATATTTTATAGAATTAAAGTTAAAAAAAGACTACAATAACTCGGCTGAGTATTAATACTGATATCAACAACAAAATTTGCTCCAGAATTGATCCAAATATTCATAAACTTTATCCTGAAAATCATTAATACATAGACTCACGCTACAACAACTTTAGTAACTATTTATGCTGATCAGAAAGTTAATACCTTATAGATTTAAAGTAAAAAAAGCTTTAATAAGTATTTATGCTGATGTCGAAAAAATGTCCCCAACAACGTGATGCAGAACGTAGCGTTTTTTTTTTCAACTGGGTCCGTTACCTCATCTAGGCATACAAACAAATACCATACACATGTCTTCTTTGTAGCTCGGTGTACCGGACACCTCGATTGCTTACCCGAAAGCGAACAGCAAGACTAGATAGGTGACTAGGTCCAAAAAATCTATTGGCCAAGATATGATCCAAACAGTCAGAATAAAAAAATATTATACTTGAGTTAAAAATGGCTACTCCTATTAAGTAATTATGTTCATTATGATCCAAAAAATTTTTTGGCTGAGAGTAGATTCAAAATTTTTCTTGAAAATTAGTACTATATCGATTTAAGGTAAAAGAGGCTACAGAGAAGATGAATTTTTTGGCCATAAGTTTATCTAAATAGTTAACAATCAATAACGCTAAAGATTTGAAAGGTTTCAACAGCATTGGCAAAAAATGACTTAAGATGTTCACAAAATTGCAGTTGTTTAATTATTATCTGGAACTCGTTAGTTTGGCAAATGCTTTGTTGCATGAGCATAATATACAAGCTTTTGAGACAGAGGAGTATTGAGGATATCTTGGGCTGATCATAACAAAGATCGAGAAGCTAAGGGGGATAGCATTAAGACCAGGAAACTAAGATACTTTGGACGAATGGTACTGATGCAGTACAACAGAACTATTTAAAACAGCAGTGAACGTAGTGAAGATAGCATTGATGATTTCCAATATCCGATAGGAGTACAACAACAAGAAGAAGAAGCATGAGAAGATTTGATGTAATCTATAAATCAAATGGCAATGAGGGTTAGCTCTGAGGAAACTTTTGTGGTTTTTAAGTTTAGAAACTATATTTATTGTGCTTGGCGACACAAAAGTTTTGATTAGCTCAACATAGATTTTAAAAAAGACACTAAAGAGAAAGATCATCACTCTACAAACCTACTAAATGTGATAACATACGTTAATGGATAAACGATTCTTTGCGTATCCTTAAAGTTTTTAATGGTTGACATGTCTAAACTACATCTGCATGTTTGGGTTATGCTGAATAATGTCAAATTAAATGAAACTTTTATGACCAATCAATATGGCATGGAACACGCAATAATAGGCATTACTCTAACAGATAAAATGCGCAATAGCAACATCCTGGCTAACACAAAGGTACAAGACATCATGCAGCACACATCGAGCTTCAAGTAAAGATGGGTTGGATATGTGGCACGACAAAGCGAAGAATGGAGGTTACATAGAACCCTAGAGACCCCTAGAAACTAAAAGGAGCTTGGGAAAACCACAAATCCCAAATAGTATGGATCGATAACATCAAGACCAGCTCTAAGAAAGTGGATGAGGACAAACAAACATTGAAAGAATTGGAAGAGGCCTATATTCTACACTGGAGTAACTGAAGGCTATGAAAAAGAAGACGAGTTTGGTGAAACCTTAGTAGGTCATAGCGATATTTTAGATTGCTTACACCTCCTTAGCTCTTGACGTTACCGAAGAGCAATTGCCTTAAATTTGTTGCTGAAATAAAGAACGAATTAATCAAAAGCGCTGTCCAATCAGAACTTAAATCTATTTGAGTATGATCGATAATCAGATCGCTTACTCTTCCTATCTCGTGACGTCACTGCGGAGCAACAACATTGTGCTTTAACTTGGCTTTATTTATTTACATTGAATCACTCATTTCTATGGCGATACGGGGTACAAAAGATCTGCACATAAAATCAAATTCATATTCTTTAACCGCCTATTGAACCTTGCAAGTTAGCAAAAAGCTATATTACTCATCTGTTCTGCTTAATGATTTTTTGCCACCTCTTAATGAGTAGAAGATACTACCAGAAAAATATAAAATTTTTAGAAAATGCAAAGATTGCAAAGCAGGTTCGAAAACATAAAAAAGTTGTGATTTTGAAACTAAAGATAACGATGACGATTTTTATTAAATGCAAAAAAGAATTTTGTTTTCTTTGAAATAAAATAGTTGTTTGGATCTATGTTGAATATTAAATGTGGCCAAGGAGAACACAGCAATTTGCACTTGTATGTGATGTGCTACACATCCTATCTTCAGGCTTTATAAGGTGTACACCATACACACCTGGCTACTTCATGATATTACTGCTAAACAACTGCCCTCAATGTTAAACTGACTGAATGCTGCGGTATCATAAGAAGATACTGGAATGCAATTAGTCATATCACCAAGGCACTTTTCACGCCACAGCTGGCAACTTACATTACGGGTGGACTTACAGTTTTGAGTGGAATGCGTATAAACGATTGAAATAATTTTGTTGTGAGATTCGAACCACGATCTTTAGTGCAGCAGTCGGATGTCTAGACTACTGCGCTACGCTTCTCCCCTTACTGCTACTGTTGTATGTGTATTGTGAATAGAATTCAATAAAATGAGAGAATAAATCCTACTATTGAAATAGCAGTAACGAATCAGCTGCAAACATTATTAAAACCAAATAGTTGGCAGTTAAAAAGATAAAAACGTGGGTTTCAACCGACTTTTAATTGATGGAACAACTATTGAACTTTTGAATTAATCTCCATAAAAGGACTTTTAAGTGTTATGCTTGATCGATCTTTCTGTATGGCTGTGAGACTTGGACTCTGAAAATGGTTATCATGAACAGGCTTTAATAGAATCCTTAGGTTAAGAGTTGATCCATATAATCAGAAACATTATTCAGAAAATCAGTACTATAGAGACTTTAGGTAAAAAGGGCTACAGCAGCTTTTGAGCTATAGTGCTACCGCCGTATGCTGAAAATATCATGTACTACGCACACATCAAATGAAGAAGCACTTAATTTAATGAATACCGAAAGAGAGTTTCTAAATTATAAAGACAGAAGGAAATCTGAATACTTTAGGCACATCATCAACGAACCCAAATATCATTTGTTACAACTCATTATACAAGAAAAAAGATGATTGGACGCAAACAATTATCATGACTGCTTAACATCAAAGAATGGACCAGGCTATCGGTTGAAGAATTGTTTAGAGCTGCCAATTACGTTGAAAGCAAAACAAATTACCGACTTAATGATAGCCAACGTCAAACACACTCAAAATCAAACTTATATTTTTTGAATTGAGGTTTGAGATCAGCTTCTTAGCAAAGTCTTACATTATTTATGTTACTTAATGGGGTAGTATGATGACTTTAAAAATTGGCTGAATAAACTTGAAATCATTGCAATGAGGGTGTCAATAAAAAAAATGCTTAAATGGATAGTCACCAATAGAGGAATTTTGTTGTACGAGCAGAAGACCTAAAGTTAATATTTTTTGATTTAATGTTAAAGAGGAAAAGATTTAATAATTTTGGGCCAAAATTTGCATAGAATTATTAGTTTGCTTAGCTTAAAAATAAATTAACCGTAAAATGACTCTGATAGAGCACCAGCTTAGCATTTTAAGGTTTGATCCCTGAAATATGGCTTAATAAAAACTTGCTTTTTATCCAGCGGGGTGATTAAGAAGTCACCTAATAAGCCGCTGGTCCCATCAACCTCCGTCAAACAAACATTAAGACTGACGGAGCAAGTTATACAGTTATTTAATGCACAACAAATAAAATGCAGAATTATGATCACCAACTTCTTCTTAGTAGACAATATGTGCTTTTCTCTAACACTCGAAGATGCACTGAGTGGGAAGCACTAAAAGCAGTTTCTCAACACCCGAAGATAGACGTTATAGTTCAGTTTTTATAAAGAAATTTGCATTAAATTGTTTTGAAATGAATATTAGATGAGACGAGTTACTTCTATGGATAAACGCTCTACACATCATGATACTTGGATGTGTTCTACGATCCACAGTAATCTGCAAATTTTTATTTCAATCATCGGTGCCAAAAAGAACGAAAAAAAAATGACTCAAGGATTACTATAGTCAGCAGCGCTATCCAGAAAATCAATACGATCTCACCAGCAAAGTGCTAAATTATTTATGCGTTGCTTCAAGAATGAAGTCATGTCATTGAAAGATGTCATACCGTTGGATTTATAAAGTCATTGACAAATAGGAGTTTTGTTGCATGGGCAAAAGAAGACTTAAAGACCTAAAAAACCATCCATGAATTGTTTGGCTTAGCAAATTAAAACTAACTAGAAGATACCAAAAAAAAAAAAAATAGGTTACTTTCTACAAAACATGAAGCACAAACTCTGATGTGCTGTGCAAAGAACTTAAGTATTTTTTTATTGTAATTGTGACGACTTATTTTTACGGATAAACGTATTACGACATTTGAGCTGCTTAATGATCAACACCAAGTTTCATTTCTCTCTTATTCTAAGCCACGTTATACATTCTACATAATTTTGGACTCTTAATAAAATGCAGAAATAGAATTGGTTCTTTTAGCATTTGGACGTGGTTAAGAATAAACGAAAAATTTACACTTAACTTGCTCTGCTACAACTTTTATCTTAGTTATTTTGCAATAAGACCAAGATACATAAACCGCATTGCGGAGCAAAAATGAATTGAAATATAGTTTGACCACGAATCAGACTTTTGAAATAGACATTTTGCAATAGGGCCATGAAACATACACAGTTTGCTAACTTGTGACGCCATTGCGGAGCAACAATGAATTGAAATATACTTCGACCATGAATCAGACTGTTTGGTTAATAGGTATTTTGCAACAGGATCAAGATACATATACTACTTGAAACTTGTGACGTCATTGCGGAGCTATAATGAATTGAAGTATAGTTTGACCACAAATCAGACTGACTGGTTAAGAATAAAGGATAAATTTGCACTCAACTAGCGCTGCTACAACTCCCATCTTAAGTATTTTGCAATAAGGCCAACTTGTTACGTCATTTTGCCCAGCAACAACTTAAATTAAAAATATGTTGTTTACGAATGGGACCGACTGCTCCACATTTATCATGAATATGATGACATATGAACCGTTATTTCTTGGAGATTTGTAATAATTTGCATTATTGGCTTTCTTCTTTAGACTTATGACTAACCTCCTCTTTGGAGAAACACTTATGTGTTTTAGCAAAATAGTAATCTTTAGTCATCCTAAAACACGTTTGAGTTATTACAAACAAAAATTGACAAGCTTTGGATGACAATGTTACTTCAAACCATGAATTCTAGTGCACAAGAAATTGGCAAGAATAAGATTTATTTTTTGTACAATTTTCTGTAATTTTCTCAAAACTGACAACTATTATTTACAGAGCTCAACAAATTTACAATATTGAGGCGTAATTTTTATATAATTTTCAACAATTTTCTCAAATTGACAACGTTGTTTTATAGTTATAGCCCAACAATTTTTTTTAAATTATAATTATTTCAGCTTATAAAATTTTACAAATACAGTCATCATTTCAATGGAAGCTTATACAATTTACAGCTTATGACCAATGCTAAAAATAATGCATGATTTTTACTCGAACTATTAAAATATTTCCCAAAATAAATTTACAGAAATTTCGTGTAATATCTTAATATTTCGAAAGTATAATGATTCTTTTATCGACATGTCGACATCACTGAAGCTTTGTAAGCTTTAAATATGTTCACATAACCCATAATTTAAGTAAACAATGATAGATTCATTCATTTAATAAACTAATTAGTAGTAAAGTAAAAAAAAACATTGTTTATTAGAATTAGAGGGTATTTTGTATTTAAAATGAATGAGATGTTTGCTGACGATAATATGTTAACAGTCGAGTTGCTGTAATGCGAGGACAGGTGGTTACACCACAAGGACTGGGAATTGTTGGAATTCGCGTATCCGTAGATCGAGAGTCCCGTTTTGGCTTCACGCTCACCAGGCAGGGAGGATGGTAAGTAAACTAATGAACTATTTATGTTGTTTTTATTCAATTTTCCGTATTAAAGAAATCTAATTTGAAATTCAAATTTGGAAGAGTAATAACAGATTCATGAACTGGAAACCATAATATCGAATAACAATTTTGGGGTTGCCTGTTTCAAAATGCTTCTTGCACTCTAATTAATTTCTGTGATTAAATTTTATTAAGGTATTTTATTTATATTGCTTTTAGTAAATTGAATAATATTTTTCTCAAATCGTAGCTAATAGTAATATGGTGATCAATATGGTGATGAAAAGTATACATTTTTGATACTAGTACTGAAATTTAGGAAATACAAAAATATTTATAAAAAATTGTTTTACTGAACTTTAAAATTAAATTACAATTGTATTACTTTTAACTGCCTCAAGAGGCAAAAACTTTGACTTGAACATAAGTTTAGAGTTGAGTTTTTAAAATGATTAATTTGCGGCTGAATAATAATAATAACGGTAATAATTTTATTCTTTTTTTAAGCCAATAGTTTGGATAGGACTTAAGATGCGATTAGAACGACAAATCTTTTAATATGCATGCAGCAAATTCAAATTTTAAAACTAAATTAATTATTTTATCAATAAATACATATTTAGTAAGCACACTCATGTGCAAAACTAATTTCTATTTTTTAATAAATTTTTTACTCAATCAAATAAATATTAATGAAATTAGCAATTAAATGATGTATTTAAAAAGAGATTCTTTTTATAGAATCAAAAACTTATGTGATTGAAAGATTAACAAGGAAAACTGATACATTTTTTAAATGAAAAATTGTTATTGATTATTGATTTTGAGATAATGAACTAAGATCAAAAGTGCGTAGGACTTCCACGAGCAAGGCATGTTTTAGCCAAATCAATAAATTAGCTTCACTTGTCATAAAGAGTCCAAAACTCATAATGAGTAAGCCGTCTCAACATGTTCCAAGCGTAGTTGGCTTCTTAGCTGTCAATGCAATACAGAAATTATTTAAGTTATGTTGAGTGATTCTTGCAATATGTAGATGAGCATTATCTTTCATTAAAGAAAGTTATTGCCAACATATGTTCCTCTAAACATTGTCGTATAGTAGTGGTGTAGTAGTCTAGAGATCCGACAACTGCACTAATGATTGTGGGTTCAAATCTCGCAATGGAAACTATTTTAAACGTTTATACGCTCTCTCACTCCCCAGCCCGCCTTGTCAGCTTGTGGTCTTATAAATAAGATCTTTCTCTGGTCTGAAGTAGATTAATGATCTTGGTATGGAATTCACTTAAAACTGTAGTCCTACCGGTAATGTAGCATTACGGACAAAGAAGAGGCTATCCAGCAAGAAGAGGCTAATGCGATACATACCTCTACGAATTTCCAAAAGCTTTGTATGAGCATTTAAAGTAATTCTTGCCCACATCATTACACCACTTGCACGAAATTGAATATTTGGAGACAAACGGCATTCATTTTCCAGTTTTTTTTTTCAAAATTTTCTCTCGGACAACTGATGTGTATCGATTGAATCGGAAGTCACCAGTAAATCAGTATGTGTTTGTGCAAATTTTAAATTCTAGTGCCGATAATGTACGGTTAAAAGAGGACCCGTTGCAGGTTTTCTTGATCTTAATCTATATTCATTTAGGCTTCTGCAAACTGTATATACTGAAACTGTGTTTCTATGGACTTTGTTGTCTTTCAACAAGAATAGATGCTGTCATAGTGCGATCATGTAATAAAATGGCAGTTGTTATTTTTCGTCTACCTTGTCTCGGTCTTCTCGTTACTGTCCTGTTTTCAGGAATCTTATCAAAGCATCTGAGATGGTACTTTGAGGGATTTCTTAATGTAACACACACTTCGGCCATCATACTGCAACAGCTTGACCAACTTGCTTTGGGCCCAAGAAAAGAATATTGATTGAAAGAGTGAAGTTTCCGCTTAATTTTGAACCTGGTTTTTGATCAGACTTAATTTGTGGTTACCTTTTACATCTAGTTCTTTGCCACTTTTTTTAAGAGGTTTAGTACATTGGTCTTATTTGTTTTTGGTTTGAAGAACTTTATAGACGGGTATAACGGAAATCATTGCTCATTGCGATAGTCCTAGTTGTATCCGTAGCTTTAAAAACTTTGTCTTCTGAGTTTAGAATGAGTTGTACTGGTTTCACTTATTATTTTTTGCTGATTACCTTTGCTATTATTTCAGCAAAGTGTGAGTCGTCAGATAATGCTTGGTTTGTGAGTAATAAGTACTATCCAAAGCATCAGTAATCCGCGAGTATTTGCTGCATTTTTATTCTTCTTTTTTATTGTGCGTTTTACAGCTATTTTAAAAGACTTACAACTCAATTGAAGGTGGTTGATGTTACCAACGGCTTATTAGGTGACTTTGAATTCACCTTCGTAGGATACTTTTACCGTACTGATGATCAGTCATAGCGATAGTAATCTCGCTCTGTACGAGAGGAACCGCAGGTTTGCACACTTGCTTCGTGCACTCACTTGATAGGGTGATGGTACAAAGCTATCTTCTTTGGGATTATGCCTGAACGGCTCTAATACCGTATCCTGTCTAGACACCGTTGGCAACGATACCTTAGAGGTTTTCTAAGTTGTGTGGGTTAAAACAATGTGACTTTACTAAGAGGTGGTTTTCCGGGCACATCGCCGGCACGTGGTTTTCTGTCGTGTGATTGGCGGTCATTGGTATCACGGTTGCCAACACGAACGGCTGAAGGCAATGGCATTCAGTAACATCAATTATTCTAGAATTTGTTACTGCATCTATCACTTTCGCATACATTTCTGTTAGATTGGCCGCAATTGCTTGGGCCAATATTTTTGTTGCGGTCTCAAGCATTCTTTCTTGATTTTTTCACCAAAAGGTCTTCAGGTATAGCTAATGTATACTTCCGGTCCAATACGCCCGTGCTATTCTAATAGCCGAACAAAGCAGCTTTTGCCTTTTTTTGCCTTTGCTGCTCATATTGGTGCAGCGAACTGTACGCTTAATCTTGTTATAAGCTTTTGGCGCATCTAACCTGAGCATCAAATGAATTTTCTTTAGATCTACTTAAACTACAGTTGACTTAAGCTGTACCAAAACTGACTTAATCTAAAATTCAATTGCTGTTATTTTATCCACAACTTATTTTGTTATTTGCATTTAGCCTGATCACTACCGCTTATAATTAATAATGATTAACTTTGTATGGACACAAAATTCTTCTGAAGAATGTGTTTCTTCTTAGTTCTTATGTCTTTCTGTGTCACTTTTTCTTTCTTATGTGTTTATGCAAGTCTGATATAAGTTTGTGTGTTCAAGCTTTTTTTTCTTCAGTTGCTTTGTCATTTTGACATATATTTGTGGTTTAACGCCGTTTTCTACTCCAGCTTCGCTCTTTCAGCGGCGTTGATCCGCTTGTGGCCCCCGCCTGTAAATTTGCATTTGCACGCCCCTGGCCGGCGTACGGGATGTTGGGTTTCGAGTCCGCATTTGGGTTTTGCCCGATATCTCGGAAACTGTGCGAGAGAAAAGAGACTTTGTCGACGGAGGAGTCACTAGGGTACATTCATTAGAGTTTATTTTGGGTTTGCGTACCGGCGATTGTTTTAAAGTTCTTATGTGTGTATAAAAGTTGGATAAAAGTTTCTCTTCCTCTCTCTTCTTTACTACATTGTTATATTTGTGATTTAACGCCTTTTTCTATTCGAGTCTCCTATGAACTATGAAGTTTTTGTCCTCTTCTTTGAAGATGGACCTCTAAAACGGAGTAGAGTACATTCCCGCGGACCTCTTCACGAAATTCGCACTTACTCTGATTGCGGTAAGCGGAGATAAAAGTGAAAAACTCGTAATCGATAATTTGCACTTTACTGGTTCCGGATGTAGCCGTTCTCATTTTTTTACTGTTTTTTACCGTAACCGGCGCTGTACCTTCAACGAGTTAGGTCAGTCTGTTTACTTTTATCTTTGGAGCTTATATTAGCAGTTGGTAGTTTTTCTTTGTATCCTTAAAGGCTTTCCATACGAGTGTTGCGTACAGTAGTCTTGAAGCTCTTCTACTATCAAGTTTTGGAATCTCTTATACCGGTGATTGTGTTAAAGTTCTTATGTATATATAGAAGCCGGATATAAGTTTGTAGGCTTTTTTCTTTCTCCAGTTGGTTTGCCACATTCACAAATAGTCGTCGTTTGACGCCTTTTTCTACTTAAGTCTCCTATGAACGATTGTTTGTCCTCTTTTGAGAGAAAAATTACTTCTTTGAAGATGGACCCGTAAAATGGGGTAGAATTTCCGCAGACCACCCCATAAAATGTGTACTTCTGATCGCAGAGTCGTCAGATAATGCTTGGTTTGTGAGTAATAAGTACTATCCAAAGCATCAGTAATCCGCGAGTATTTGCTGCATTTTTATTCTTCTTTTTTATTGTGCGTTTTACAGCTATTTTAAAAGACTTACAACTCAATTGAAGGTGGTTGATGTTACCAACGGCTTATTAGGTGACTTTGAATTCACCTTCGTAGGATACTTTTACCGTACTGATGATCAGTCATAGCGATAGTAATCTCGCTCTGTACGAGAGGAACCGCAGGTTTGCACACTTGCTTCGTGCACTCACTTGATAGGGTGATGGTACAAAGCTATCTTCTTTGGGATTATGCCTGAACGGCTCTAATACCGTATCCTGTCTAGACACCGTTGGCAACGATACCTTAGAGGTTTTCTAAGTTGTGTGGGTTAAAACAATGTGACTTTACTAAGAGGTGGTTTTCCGGGCACATCGCCGGCACGTGGTTTTCTGTCGTGTGATTGGCGGTCATTGGTATCACGGTTGCCAACACGAACGGCTGAAGGCAATGGCATTCAGTAACATCAATTATTCTAGAATTTGTTACTGCATCTATCACTTTCGCATACATTTCTGTTAGATTGGCCGCAATTGCTTGGGCCAATATTTTTGTTGCGGTCTCAAGCATTCTTTCTTGATTTTTTCACCAAAAGGTCTTCAGGTATAGCTAATGTATACTTCCGGTCCAATACGCCCGTGCTATTCTAATAGCCGAACAAAGCAGCTTTTGCCTTTTTTTGCCTTTGCTGCTCATATTGGTGCAGCGAACTGTACGCTTAATCTTGTTATAAGCTTTTGGCGCATCTAACCTGAGCATCAAATGAATTTTCTTTAGATCTACTTAAACTACAGTTGACTTAAGCTGTACCAAAACTGACTTAATCTAAAATTCAATTGCTGTTATTTTATCCACAACTTATTTTGTTATTTGCATTTAGCCTGATCACTACCGCTTATAATTAATAATGATTAACTTTGTATGGACACAAAATTCTTCTGAAGAATGTGTTTCTTCTTAGTTCTTATGTCTTTCTGTGTCACTTTTTCTTTCTTATGTGTTTATGCAAGTCTGATATAAGTTTGTGTGTTCAAGCTTTTTTTTCTTCAGTTGCTTTGTCATTTTGACATATATTTGTGGTTTAACGCCGTTTTCTACTCCAGCTTCGCTCTTTCAGCGGCGTTGATCCGCTTGTGGCCCCCGCCTGTAAATTTGCATTTGCACGCCCCTGGCCGGCGTACGGGATGTTGGGTTTCGAGTCCGCATTTGGGTTTTGCCCGATATCTCGGAAACTGTGCGAGAGAAAAGAGACTTTGTCGACGGAGGAGTCACTAGGGTACATTCATTAGAGTTTATTTTGGGTTTGCGTACCGGCGATTGTTTTAAAGTTCTTATGTGTGTATAAAAGTTGGATAAAAGTTTCTCTTCCTCTCTCTTCTTTACTACATTGTTATATTTGTGATTTAACGCCTTTTTCTATTCGAGTCTCCTATGAACTATGAAGTTTTTGTCCTCTTCTTTGAAGATGGACCTCTAAAACGGAGTAGAGTACATTCCCGCGGACCTCTTCACGAAATTCGCACTTACTCTGATTGCGGTAAGCGGAGATAAAAGTGAAAAACTCGTAATCGATAATTTGCACTTTACTGGTTCCGGATGTAGCCGTTCTCATTTTTTTACTGTTTTTTACCGTAACCGGCGCTGTACCTTCAACGAGTTAGGTCAGTCTGTTTACTTTTATCTTTGGAGCTTATATTAGCAGTTGGTAGTTTTTCTTTGTATCCTTAAAGGCTTTCCATACGAGTGTTGCGTACAGTAGTCTTGAAGCTCTTCTACTATCAAGTTTTGGAATCTCTTATACCGGTGATTGTGTTAAAGTTCTTATGTATATATAGAAGCCGGATATAAGTTTGTAGGCTTTTTTCTTTCTCCAGTTGGTTTGCCACATTCACAAATAGTCGTCGTTTGACGCCTTTTTCTACTTAAGTCTCCTATGAACGATTGTTTGTCCTCTTTTGAGAGAAAAATTACTTCTTTGAAGATGGACCCGTAAAATGGGGTAGAATTTCCGCAGACCACCCCATAAAATGTGTACTTCTGATCGCAGAGAGTGGAGGTAACTTCAAAAAAACCGTAAACGAAAGTTTGCGCTTTACTGAATACGATAAGTTTTTTTTTAGTACTCTTTTTACCAGCAGAATCGGCGGCGCGCGCGCGCCTTTAGAGATCAGGCCAGCCTGTTTACATTTATATTTAAAGCTCATTTTACCCGTTAGCAGTTTTTCTTTGTATTCGTAAAAACTTTCCATCCGAGTTTTGAATATAGTAGCCTTGAGGCTTCTATAGTATCAAGTTCTGGGTTCTCCTGTACCGATCATTCTTCTTGATGATATTACCACAAATTCATTTCCAAAAGCTACATTGTTATTTTCAATTTTTATTACTTCGATTCAATTATTCCACAGTTGTGAATTGTGTACTGACTGCTGCAAACAAACTCTGGCTTATAATAATCTTATCCTTTGTTGCATGGACAGACTCTTATAGGGCGCATTTGTGTTTTGGGTAGCTGGCTAGTAACTAGAGGGTTTCCAAGCTCTGTCTATTATATTGTCGTGACAGAGTATTTGTGGATATCTACACAAAGCTTCTTTTTTTGTACAACGTCCCGACTTGGCCTTAATCATCACCGATTAGATGCATTTACATGGACACTTATTCTGACGTTTTTGAAGCGACGTTCTAATTTTTTGATTATTTTTTGGTGTGCGCGCCAGGGTTTTTGTTTCTTGCACGTTAATAGAGTACGATTCAAAGATGCGCTCAAGAAGGGCAATTAGGGGTGCGTGCTAGCAGCGTTGGAAAAATATCTGTGTAAATGCACTTATTGGATGGGATCTATCTAACCGGAAACGTCTTTTTGTCAGGTTAGACCAAACAAGATATTAAGTGATTGTTATGGCAGCGTCAGATGGGGGTTACGAAAGTATTCAATCAATGGGTGCGTCCAGGATTGGATGGCCGCTACATTTATAGCAGTTTCCGCTACATTGTTAGCGCTTGCTCCTGATTGCTCAGCTTTTTAAATTGGTAGCGGAGAACTTATGATCGTTTAGCTACCAATGTATCGGAAACCTCTATAAACATAAGTCCTGTACGCACCCAATGACACTATTGAACCGATCATTGATCTATCTTCCCAGGAAGAGCTATAGAAATATTTACTTCTAAGAGTTTGTCGTACAGTTACCGTTTATAATATGGTCATACCTACGTACGTTCCATAACAAAGATATTTTTAGAGTATTTTATATCCAAAATCATGCACTGAAAAGTAGGTATAACACAGGTTGCGGCCTAGTTCTGAATGTTGCATTCAGTCTATCAATTCTTAAGACAGATGTTTTGTAAGTAGGTTTCACTGCCTGAGAAACATTTTAAATAGAGTTTCATAAAAGCTACAATTACCAAACATAAATTCAACTACGTTGTAGTATATAGTTTTCTAAAGTTCAACTTTTATTGCAATATGCTTGCTACTGTTAATTGACCAGCATTACTAATTTGTGATGTACGCCGTGTACTATTTTCTGCTCGTCGCATGGCGAAGCCAACATAATAAAGTTTTATACCCACAATTAACGTCACGCGCCATTAGTGCGCATAGGATCTACAAAAAGTTGAATTGTTTAAACAATGTCTTGCGACAAGTGACCAATATAAGATTTATAGACTTTTTTTAAACTTAGTCCGTAAAAGTGTATTTTCATCCAGTCGCTTAAGGTTAACACCATGTTATGTGCCCACAACTGACGTCACTTTGGTACGATTATGTTGGCTTTACTGGGTCGGTAAAAGGCGTGCCTATGAGTGTAAGATAACAACCACCAATGCCTGTTATTGTTTAGGAAATTGAAAACCTTGTGCTATTGTAGAACGAGTATAAACGTTATTGCATGAGCTTTGCGAGTGCTACAATTTATATTTAGAGTGCGAAATGAACATTACGTGCAAGTTACTTATGATACTTTATCTACGACTAAAATAAATAGAATAAAAATGAACTAATTATGGAAACTTTGATACTTTGTTTTTTATTACTAAAATACTTATAAACACAAAAAGAATTAAATTAATTATTAAATGTTATGTGCATTATGAAATGTATGAAATTGTATACTTTTCCGTAGCAATAAAAATTACAAAATGGAAATATTGTAATAAGTAGTAGATACAGATTTTATTGTTTAAAAAAATCTTAAAAATGAAAACCTTGTGCTATTTTAGAACTTTAGTACAATTTATACAATACCAGTTTGAAATATTGATTTAGAAAAATAATAACAAATTTATTAGGTTGTTCATTTTAGTTTAAAAAAATTTGCACTCAATTTTATTTAACAGATTAAATTTTATCGATGTTGCTTTTAGTAAATTAAAATAAATATAATTCAGTTTAATTAAAATTTCAATTACATTACATTAGGGCGAAAAATATAGAATTCATATTTAGTAAAATATAAAACCTTTTAAAACGAAGCGCACAATAGTTTCAATTGATATTCTCGAACACGCTCGACACTATTGTGGAAAAACATTTTTATTCAAATTCAACGCCAGTTTTATTTTTAAACATGGAAATAAGGAAATATTGTTAATTTTATTTACATTGAATTGAAAAGAAATATAAAATTTTTATGCATGCCGTATATTTCCGTACCTTTTAAACTGAATGGAAATCTATGTCTCGCTCGCTCATTGCATTCCATAATTTACTGAATCTATTTTTAATGTATAATTCGTATAAAATTCTATTACTGGTATGTGTAAATAATTTTAAATTACAAATTTGTTCCGCAAAACTAAATTTAAATAAATCCAAATAATATTTCGTTTTACCATTAATCACAGTTCGCTCGGGTCTTGGCTCATTGCATTGTGAAAACGCTGCTTTGTGATTGATTGTATTTGTTGCTTTGCGATTTACAGTTGGGGCAAAGAAATTCGGTTTAGTGATACTATGTCGCTTTGTGGTTAACTTAAGACCGTAATGATGATATAAAACGTTTTATATGTATATATACTTTGCATAAGTAGATTTATTTTTGACAGATATAATTTAAGACTAATTTGTTATTACTTTTACCTACAGTAAAACATAACTTGGCCGGTGATTGGGTAGTGAACGCTAAACGATACCAATAGTAAGATATGATATATTTTGCATGCAAAATCAAACCTAAAACGCGCCAGTCTGGCATGATTAGATCGCGGGAATATTAAGGGCGCGGTATTTTGTGTGTCATAAAACTTCGAACACTACTCGCACATTTTAATTTCTTTGTATTTTCAAGTATATTGTTACACATTCTCGAATTATGCATCCTTTGTTCTAGAGCTAGGTTTCCGTTTCTAGCACTGCACTTCGACCGGCCAAGTTATATTTGCTTTACGTATAAGGTTTTATTTACAGATAGTATGAGGTTTTGTGATTAACCGCGTGTTATGTTTCAATCAAAAATTGGTTTAGCCGAAGTCAGTAGCTATCTCATTGTTATGATAATACTCTTTTTTATGATTGATTTTTGTATATCTTTGTTTAATGGCAGTTTGATTTGCTCACGCTTTTCACTACATGGCTAATTTTTTTTGTGGTTTGAAGTAGATGATCAAACTCCAGTGATTTGGACTACCATATTTCTGAAATCAAATTAATCGGTTCTGAGTTTCAAAATTGGCTCAAGGCAGTTTTTTTGTAAGCAATGAAATAAACGCTTCTCATTGGCTTGTCATAGTTTGTAAACAATTTTTTACTTTTTATTTAATTTTTTTATAAACAAAAAATGATTTTACAAAATAGTTAAATTTGCATATAAGCAAGATTTTGGTATATAAAACCTTTTCTTTTTTTATCAGCCTTGTTGTATCCACTGCTAGATATATGCCTTTTCCACATTCTTCCATGTTAATTTGTTTTAGACTACTTGAATCTATCTATTCCCTGCTATTATTTTGATGTTATTGGTTTACCTTCTTTGTGGTCTACCGATTCTTCTTTTTTTCTTCTCGGTTTTTATTGTAGTATTTTGGTGGTAGAGTCGTCTTTTGCCGCATGCCGTGCCCACGTATATTTTAGTTGGGCTACCCGTGTCATTATTTCTTTCTTCCGTATTTTGTCTCTGAGGTTTACCTCTTAGCTTAATCCGTTCCATTGCCTTTTGGGATGTTCTTAGTTAGGGGCATAGTTTTTAATCTACGTATACTTTTTTCTTTAAGTTTGTTGGGATATCTTTATTCTTGAAAGAGAGCAACGCTATTTCAAAATGTTGAGAAAATTTTATAATGGCATCTTTATTATATTTTTTTCACTAAAGCCAAACTATATACTCTAAAAATGCTCAACAAAATCTTTATCTTGATCATTGTCCACAGCAGTTATAGTACAATTAGTTAGTATTTTGTTTTTAATGTTGGCCATTGCAGTCAGTGCAAACGCCAATATGTATTTGTCTTTAACATCATGCCATTCCAACTTGCCGTAAAAAAAATTGACTTTTTTGTCTCTAACAGTCAATGAAGACTCTACGCAAGAAGACAAAATTTGGAAATGGGTACTGCTGATTAATAGAATATCAATAAAGCCTAACGTTATCCCTAAAATGCCTAACAAAGTCTTCATCTTGGCCATAGACCAGAGCAGTTATTACGGTACCGCCAAACAGTAATATTATGACAATTTGATAATATGTTTTGGCTTTTGCTAGTGCAAATTTCAATATGCATTGACACTGACTAACGACGCCTTTATGAAGATATAGAGCAGTATAGCCGCAATCTCGTGTCTACTCACAAGTTGAATTGATACATTTGCCTGTTGCCACTTCCACCGCCATACATGAGCCTAATAAAACATATTCAGACGGAATCAAAGGCGTTTTAACAAATCCTAATTCAATTTTTTGTTTTTAACACTCATGGAAAAAGTTTTGTAATGTGAACAACTCAAATTCTGGCTACATTGAAAGAATGTTTTGAGTAAAACCTATAAGGAGTAGAAGCTTTTGAAATGTGGACCTATGATGAATGCTCAAAATATCTTGGGACTACAGAGTAAGGAACGAAGGGGTAATTCGAAGATCGGGGCTCGAAAATTGTGAGCTGTCCACAACTGTAAAGAAATGGGAAAAAACCTTGACCACATTATTTGAGGTGAAAAATACAGTTTTCAACGTCTTATCCTACAAGACAAAATCGAAGGAAATGGAGGAATAGGAAGGACGGAAGAAGCTTTCCTTGTCCAATATAACCATAACCAGTTAAAAAAGTAAACTTACATGGTAACTACGCCATCCTTGTTGAACACGAACTAGTCTTACTTGAGTACACATACAATCACCAAGGATTACTCTTACTCTGCTATATGTCTTGCTGAGAATTATATTTACAAGCTAACTTTACTATGATTCATTCTGCGTGACTGGTGTTGCGCTACGCCCTTCTTGTGTAGAAATATACAAAAAAAAAAATTTAATATTTTTATTGTAACGAGTGTAGTCATGGAGGTTATGTATAGAACACAATATTAGATAAATGGACCCTTTGCGACTGCTGGCACTCGTTGGTCTTTTTGACAAACATTTTGATGACATTTTGGCATTGTAGTTTGTCTGCAATAATTTCATTGTTTTGTTTGCTGTGTGGCAGGTTGCGCAATCCTGTTGAAACCACAAGTCTTTGAGGTCAGAAAAAGTTTTTTATCATCTCACGATAACGAACGTTGTTGACGGCATTCTCGAAGAACTCCGCGAGCCCAAAATGCGGGACGTTGGAATTATCTTGTATTATCAGCTTCCCAAATGTGATAATTTTGTTTGTTGATATAGCCATCAAGTTTGAAATGCGCCTCATCAGAGAAGATGATTTTTTACAAAAATCACCATTCACTTATTGCTGCTCTAAGATCCATTCTGTGGACGTTTGACACTGCTCATGGTCTGCTGGCTTCAAAAGTTGTATCAACTGAATCTTGTAAGCATGCAAATGCAGTTCTTTAGTCAAAATTTGCTGTAAACTGCTTCGTGAAGGTCTCGATTGCTGAGAACGATGACGAATCGAGGTGGAAAAATTTTGGTTAACACTCTCACTAACTGCTACAATGTCATTACACCATGCTTCTGGATTTGAACTAATCCAATCGCCTCAAACTTCTTAATTAATTGGACAATTGTACGGGGGGAAGGTGCGTTATTGTGTCCGCAAAATGTACATCTTCGAAATGTTTCCGCAAAAATCTCAGCATTTTGGTAGTGGATTTTTGTGCGTTTCTGTAATTTTTCATAAGTAAACCTCAATGTTTACAAGAGAAAAAATGGCGCTAAATTCAAAATAGGCGGTCTTAATGGGACACCCATTATTACTCTGCTATGAGTTTTGCTTTTATATTAACAAAAAGAATGGTGTTGCGTTGCGCATTTCATGCTATCAATTACAAGATTCATTACGGAATTTTTGAACTGCATGAAGTTCTTATACTTCTTCACTAGTTGTGGATCGATCGAGAATAATCGGCGATTATCTCAAGAAACTCTCGTCTCCTTGAGGGTATTTTGATCAACCGTTTATTACGAAGAAGTCTAAGTTTACTATCTGACAATAAGTTTATTATAAATGATCAAGTTGAAGTGTTACTTGCCGCAAGTACTATTAAAACATGAAGTTGTAAACTTACGAGCAAAGTAAGTATAGAGGCTGGCAACGTACCGTTTGATCTGGCAACATTTGAGATCCGGGACTTGGAAGGTTAGTAGATAAACATGTTATACAGTTTGCTTCAATATGAGTTTCAATTTGCTAGAGTTATTTGGTAACATCAATTTTGAGCAACGATGTGCTATCTGGTTTTGCCTTGGGTTTGAAAAACCAAACATTAAGAACAACAATGCGCCTCGTCACGCAGCAATTTTAATAAACGTGTTTTTGGTTATTAAAAACATTTCCTCTTCCGAGATTAAAAATTCACTCAAGAGAGACTCTGCTGTAACTTACCTATTTCATTATTTGAGTTCAAGCACTGCTATGAAGATTGGAAGAAGCGTCTTTAGCGCTACGTTACATTCCAAAGAAGTTATTTTGTAGAAGACTAAATTAAATTACAATTCTATTCGAATAAAAAATGAATCTTAATGATAGCTATGCACGCCATTCTCGATGGTTGATGTACAGACTAGATTTGTCTTATTTGGGTATGAACTGTGCACATTCTATTTCTTGTGTAGTTAGAAGAATACAATGCTGTACGTGTCTAGGAACTTAATGCCGTCTGCGTCCAATCTTTTGGCGTCAAGAAACGTCATAGAAAGGGCTGGATTGAAAAGCAAGGCGCTTAGAGGAATACTACACTTTTACTTTCTAGAACATTTTAATAATAATCTTTAGGAAATTATAATTTTGTTGAAGTTGGGTGTCTGTTCGTACTTACAGGACTCAGTGTCATGATAGACGTTGAAGTTTGAAAGAAAATTTTAGTTTTCTCCGCTCGAACAGTCCCTTTTCAGCGATTCAATTTGTATTCCAATTTATATTAGCTATATTGCAAGTGGGAACAAAGCATGAGAGCACCGGGATTGGCGAGCACGTTTACTGTTAAATTAGTTGATGCAAACCTGATGCGGCGTTTAAAAATTGACCGGTTTTGGTGCGTTAAGGTATTAGAATCCACATACTAACTTGTCCGGAAGCATTAGCCACATACAACAGGGTGTACCAAAGGATCAGAATATAGAAGGGACCAGGTTTCCAAAAAGGAAATCAATGAAATTGAATTTGAACCTGCTTTTGAGATCCCAAAGAATAAATCCGTAGTAAACTTTGAAGAGAAAAGCAAGGTCAACGGTATATGGCTAAACAATATACGCTATGCAGACGCCACAACACTAATTGCCGATAACTTAGACCTCCAAGAACTGGTCAACAAAGTAGGGAATTAGAGCCAACTCATGGGACTAAACATAAACATAACAAAAACAAAGTTCTAAAATCTAGCAATAAACGCGGTGCTAACGTTTGGCAGCCTACTGGTGGAAAGGGTCAACAAGTTCAAGTATTTGGTAACATGGCTGTCAGAAGACTGGTCATCGGGCACCGAATTTGATCTGACCTTCCGAATAAGATTTGTCAGATGCTATATATGGTCTGTGCTCCTCTACGGTACTGAGGGGTGGACGATGAAAGTAACATCAATGAACAAAATAGAAGCCTTCGAAATGTGGCTCTACCGCAGAATGTTCAAGATCCCATGGACTGCGCGAATAACCAACGAAGAAACCCTGCGACGGGCAAACAGAGGTCGTGAGCTGTTGACTACGATAAAAAGAAGGAAGACTGCATATTTGGGACATGTCATGCGAAATCAGAAGTACGATCTACTACAACTTATTATCGAGGGCAAAATCGAAGGAAATAGTGGAATCTGAAGAAAGAAGATGTCGTGGCTGAGCAACATAAGACAATGAACGGGACTGAAGATCGTCGGAAGTCTGATCCACACAGCCAGGAATCGCGAAGAGATGAACCATATTGTCGCTAACATCCATTAATGGATAATGGCTTAAGAAGAAGAAACTTTGAACACAATGACCTGTGGAAAAACTATCAGCGAGTGAAACACAAGTTTATTCCTAACAGGACCAAAACCATGGTAATGCAGATGAACTGAACAAAACTGTGAAAACAGGACAGGACTTATAACAGGACACTTTGTCTTAAACAAACATATGCATAAAATTGGAGTGCAGATGGATCTGTCATCTGCGAGTGCAAGCTTTACAATACGCAAAGTAGTGCTTTTTTCGGCAAGAACATGCCAACCAAAGACAAACTTAAGACAGTTCTTTAGCAAAAGTTTCTGGACTTTTCTGAAGAAATGGAACTAATAATGGCGTAACAACCACAGGTACACAAAAAAAACCTAGACAGTGTTAGTTTTGGTGTAATTTTGGTTTAAGAGGTGACGATGCCTATTTGTTGGGGATCAATATTATAATATATGTTCCATATTCTATATCAACTGGCAATGTTGTTGATTCTGTACTTTAAACTTACAATTTCAGTAAAATTGCAATTTTCCTTCATATCTAACGTAGCCCCAGGCTTCATCGAGTTTTAAATTTCTTGAGTGTACGCCAACTAGCAGTCAACTTATAATAGGAAGATAAAACTGTTGTAATCATGATGAACTGCTTCATATATTTCACGCTTGCGTCTCATACTGTGGCGAATCGTTACCCACATATACATGTCTAGAATGAACGCGAGCACGCTTGAAACATTGCTTTGGCCTGCTCTCTTGTTTTCAAATTTCTTTTCCAACTTGCAGTCACTTTATAATAGGAAGAAAACACTGTTTTAATCAATAATTTAATGATTGCAACTTACACTGAGGCGAAGCGATGCTCACATATACACGCGACAATAACAGCAAACAGCCATGCCAATATAAACAAATAGGATTCGTAAAGCGAGCAAGTTTCCAAACCCTAATTTGTATATACGTCTGTTTGCTATTGTCACTTGAAACGAGTCTGCTTTAGACTCTAATACTACTATAGCGATCCCCACATATGGTAGTAGTAGCAGTTTTGCAAAGTCAACAATATATATTGTAATTAACATATATTTATATTATTGATGGAATACCGTTGACAATGACAATACAATTAAAACGTAAAACTATTTTTTTAACTAAACGAGAAAATTATTTTATTAAAACAAATCACATTTTGTACGTACAACAATTCTAATTATATTGCTGAATGTACTATAAGATTGTATAGCATAATACTCTCCAAACGTCACCCTTCTTGTAATACATTCAACTTAATTAAAGAATGACAACGTGTGCTGTTTTTTATTGGATCCTTTGCTATAAAAGAAAATTTAAATTCTGATGGGAATGCTTAAAATATATGACCTGTGGGCGGCTTAAACTTTAACTTAAAACAGGCAGTGTATTTTCAGGCCTAAAAAGAATACAGTATCATTATTTAGATTTAGATATAAAATGGAAACACTTGATTAATGTATTTGATTTAGTTACTAGCTGAAATCATGATGTTTGAATATTATAATTTTAAATAATTTTTCTCAATTGTAATTTTACGACGCTTTTCATCTAAAAAACAAATTTGCAATAATAGTATTGGGATTCTCTAACGATATAATACCAGGAATATCCTTCCACTTCACAATACAATAAAATTATTCACTAAACCCATAGCAGATAAATTCTCTAAGGGCATAGATCATTACATCAATGTATTACTTCGATACACATGGGGTTATCAGGTAATATACTAATAATATGCACAAGCATTTATTCAAGTCAATAATTGAGTTTCTCAAGGGTATTATAGTATTTAGATTTGTTTAGGTTTATTGCAAAATAACTTTCACGTATTCTAATTAGACGCAAATACCATTTTCAATTCTTGCTTAGTATAAGCAATATAGTTTATAGAAAATTGCCCGCAGGATTAGCAATATTGCTAGATGCACTAATAGGTATTGCAGATGCTATCAAGTAAATGCGAGTAGAATCTTCACATATTATTCCATATACAACTATCTTATGGGAAGTTATGTTTTGTTAAATTTGCACGAATGAACAGAATTGTAACGACTACAATATCAGAATTAACTGTATCTATAAATATAAAAAAGGAAATTATTATTAAAAAAAAAAAGAATATGCTTTTATAACTTCGCTGAAATTATTCAAGAGTTTTTGTTGTAGACCACATTCAGGTCGTAAGTCTTTTGGCGTCGGAGGGATAACGGCGTTATTCTGAAAAAAACTTTACAATTACAAAACCAATTTGGATTTATATAGAATCAATACTCGATGGGGCGTATGGGATGTTTCACAAAAAAAAGAGTACACGTGCAGCAATAAATTGTTTATTTTGAAAATTTCGCTATAAAGTCAACATATCAAATTGTTAACTGGAGAGTTATAGATACATCTGAGTTTCAATTAGTGCTGAAGATAGTTTATACTAAATTTTGCCAGCCCAGCAATAATCGAATCATTGTATCAGAACTTAATAATTAATAGAATTAAATGGATCAGACGATTTCAACAAAATTTTTGCTAATCTAAACACATTTTTCTCTTTAGTTTGATAACTAGTTTAAGGGTAATTATAGGATGTTTTTGATTTATTAATTAGAAACTATTATTTTAAGCATTTAAAATTGAGAATATTCATGTCAATATCTTTCAGCTATAATATGTAAATAAACCCTAAATGGTAATTCTTGATATAATTCAATTCGGTTTTAATGTTGCTTCCGTATTCTGTATATACTAACAAACTATTAAGTTACCTCCCAATCCAATATACTAGGTACATCCTCATTATGAATACACATTATGGTTAAATATTATGCATAAGTGATATGCATCTTAATAACACTTACGGGTTGAATATGTTTTATTAATTCAGCCGACTGGTTAACATAATATATTTCCTTCAGAACAAAAAATGAATTAGATAAGTTACACACTGCAGTAAACATTTAAACTTAGTAGGTTGTTAACTTTAATGTTTTTTCTTTAAGATAATAAATAAGAAACAATTTTCATTTGCAATGAAACAATCGAAAACAGTCAAAACTATAGAATAAAGTAATGCGTATGACCTCCACGAGAATGTATGACTGCAACTGCGTGCATACTTTTAATCAAGCTATCATGATGAAGTTCACATATTTGTGCCCAAATATGGAGTTGTCGTTAAAGATGACCATTGCCTCAATCCCCAATTTCCATCTTTTGTACGCCAAAGTCAACCATGGTTTTTGATCTGGCGTTTTGGATTGTTTTCTCACAACATGTTCCTTATGGTTTTCATACAAACTTGAATTCCACTAGCTTTTCTACGTTCATTTTGCTGGCTTCTGTAGTTTATCACACGTTTTTGACTATGACCAGCTTGTCAGCGATTCCAAACTTTTTTGATTGTTTTGGCTCCAATCGCATGTATGGCAATTTCGATTTTGTGTTTCAAGGCATCAAACGTTTCTGGATGGTTAGCATAACCTTTATGCTTAAGGTCTTCCCTTCCCTCCTTGCTTATTTTTGAAAAAATGGCCCAATAATGCCGCCGGACCAAAAACCACACCAAACGGTTTCTTGTTGTGGATGCTGTTCAATAGTCATGTGTGGATTCTCTGATCCCCAAATGCGACAATTTTACTTATTGATATAGCCTCCGAGATGAAAATGAGCTTCATCAGAAAAGACGATTGTTTGATAAAAATGCTTATTTTTGGCCAAATGATCTTTAGCCCATTGGGCGAACTGAAAACGCATTGGATGGTCATGAGGCTTCATTTCTTAAACTTTGTAGACCTTCAAACCGAGGTCTTTATGCAAAATTCTCTTCAGAAAAGTGCGAGAAATGTTCAGTTCCTGAAAAAAATAACGAGTTGATGTTGATGCATGTTCACGAACACTCTCAGCAAAAGCATCAATTTTTTTGGCTGAGCGCACTGGACGAGAACGTGAACGTTTGCTTTATTCACTAACTGTTCAGTTTTGCGAACTCGCTTCACAAATTGGTAAACAAACTGCGTTGAAGGCACTTCTTTTCTATCAAATTTGTTTCGTAAATTTCTTATCGTTTAAGTAGAAGACTCACCACTTTGGAAGTAAGTTTTCATCATTTCCCAACTTTGTTCAAGTGCTTTACACTTCCCATTTCGTAAATGTCAAACATAAAACTAAATTTTTGTCAACTCATAAATGTCATTATACTTTTGAAAAACAAAATAAATAGTTCAAATTACAAACGTTACATGACCCACCTTTTATAACAGAAGGGTTTACATAAAGTTGTCATAGCGATCTTCTTCAATTAACGTTACGGCTTTTGCAACTTTGCTTAGATGCCTTATTTTACTGTTATACATTTCTAATTATTGCAATGACAATATAAATAACCTAAGAACACTTGATTATTACCAAATTACCATGAAAATAGAGCTTGAGATATTCAACGACTTCTTATTATGCTCTGTTTTCTATGGGACTCTTCATTATTTCATTATTTATGAAAATTATAACAATTAAAAGTCCCAAAACTCAAGAAGTGTGATAGAAAACACAGGTTGTTAAATAAAAATATCGGATAAATGACCACCACGGCTTTGCATACGCACTCTATTTTCGAAAATTTCCACTATTTTTTTGATAATTAAATTTTGTTGATATTGCGCTCAATTTTCTTCTTCAAGGCGTGGGTGTTCATGCGTTTGTTTACATAAACCATAGAATTTAAAAAACTTAAAAGAAGAAAGTTTAAAGTCGTTAATTGCATGATCTGGGCAACCAATTCTGATCATCAAAATGGGAAATCACACGACCAGGAAGCGACTCGTGCAGTAATTGAATTGTTACTTGAGCTGTACGAACTGTTTTGTTGAAACTACATGACGTTCACATTCACATCTTACAATTTAGACACAAAAACTAAACTGGATTATCATGTCATGTGTTATTGTCTGATCAGCCGCATTTTTGAAGAAGAATAGTCCCCGATGATGCCTCTACAATCAATTGTGGATTTTATGAACCTCAAATGCGACAATTTTGAGAATAGCATGATAACGAGTCAGTAGTTCAGATTCGAGTGACCCACCCACCCACTTTCTGATTTTTTTAATTAATATTTTTACAGAAAAATTGATAACGAGCCAGCAATTTAAGTTGGAGTGGCCACCCACCTACCCAAGTGTTAATTGTCTTGTGACAAAATGACTTCTGACGCTAGTAGAGAAGTCAAACATCAAATCTCTTAATGACGAACATTTTGGAAGGTGGGTGGGTGGGTGGGTGGGGCAGTCCATAGCATGATAACGAGTCAGTAGTTTAGATTGGAGTGACCCACCCACCCAAGAGTTTGTTGTCAAGAGGTTGGATCACGACCTTCTTTTGTGACTAAATTATATGTGACGCTAGTAGAGAGGTGAAACATCCAATCTTTTGATGATGAACACTTGGGTGAGTAAGTGGGACACTCCATAACATGATAACAAGTCAGTAGTTTGGATTGGAGTGGCACACCCACCCGCCCACGTGTTAGTTGGCAAGAGGTTGGATTGCGACCTTTCCTTGTAACAAAGTTACTTGTATCGTTTGCAGAAAGGTCAAACATATAATTCATTACGACCACAATTTGAGTGGGCGGGTGGGACACTCTAGGAAAACGAGTTAGTAGTTTGGTTTGGAATGGCTCATCCACCCACCCACCCAAGTGTTTGTCTTAAAGAGGTTGGATTACGACCTACTCTTCTGACAAAATGACTTCTGACGCTTGCACAGAGGTGAAACATCCAATCTCTTGATGACGACAACTTGGGTGGGTGGGAGGGACACTCCTTAGCAGGGTAACAAGTCACTAGTTTGGATTGCAATGGTCTACCTACCCACCCACCCAACTGTTCGTTGTCAAATGATTAGATCACGACCTTATTTTATAACAAAGTGACTTCTGACTTTCGCTTAGAGGTGTAACATCTAATCTCTTGATAACGAACATTTAGGTGGGTCACTCCAGAGCATGATAACGAGTCAGTAATTTGGAATGAAGTGACCCACACACCTACTCAAGTGTTTGTCTTCAAGAGATTGGAAGATTCACTTCTATGCGAGCATCAGAAAACATTTTGTCTTAAGAGAAGGTTGAGATTCAATCACTTATTAACGAATAACGATAACTCTGGCGGGTGGAACACTTCAAAGTTTAGATTGCAGTGGCCCAGCCATCCACCCAAGTATTTGTTATCAAGAAGTTTGCTTCAAGACTTTCTCCTTTGACAAAATGTCTTCTGATGCTCGCAGAGAAGTAAAACTACTGAGTGGGTTTGGATAAAGTTAAATTGCTATTCTGACCATATTTTTTCATAATAACTCTAAATTTTTAGCTGTAACGCTGTTCTTTTTTTTTTTGCCAACACTTTACTGTACAAATGGCTCAACATTCAAAACTTGAGTGAATTTTGGCACATTTTATATTGCAGGTTTAAATTACTTAACTAGTTCATTTTGACAGAATAAACTTGCAATACAATTAGCAAGGTTTCTATCATTTTGTTGCTAAATTTTTTAATCTCTAACAAGTGCTCCTAGAGCTTATTTTTATCTATGATCCGGTCGAAGAGCTACTTGCGACACGCATCATTTAAACATGAGTCAGTACAGTGCATTGTCATGGTCAAAAAAAGTTTCATTTCTCGAAGATGCTATTCTTTTTTTTGCAGCAGACACTTGCAATATTACTATCCATTTTGACGTCTTGAGAGTACAAGTTCTTTGTCATTTTAATTTTGAAGTCCGGAGTGTGGTTTTTATAATCATAGTCACCAGTGGGTCAAGTGGACATCTTTGACTTTTTGGTTTGTGCTTCAAGACGGGTTCTGTTGAGTTTTAGCTTGAGGCTTGCCATATTCTGGAAAGTTCGGTGCTTAGAACTTGGAACGGACGCCACATTAAAATAAAATACTTCAATAGTATCATTTGCTAATGTAAAAGTTGGTAACGTAAAGCCCTCTATTACGAGTAATTTAGTAAGTGTGTAAGGAGTCTCTGGCTAGTGAGTAGCTAGGCACACACTCTAAAACACTAGAGTATGTGTCTCGATAAGGTGTAAAGATCATTTTTTTCTTTTTTTTTAGCTTGTGTTAGTCCACTGCTGAACGTAGGCCTCTTTCAAACTGTTCCATCTATTTTGATATTGTGCGATTTTGTGTTTTTTTTTTTATATCGTATATCCACCTTTTGGTGATTTTTCTGTGTCGCGAGTGGTGCTTTGGAATCCGTGTCAATTTTTTTTCCTCTTTTGCTACATATCCTACCCAGCTTCACTTCAGATATTTGTTAGAATAGACTTTAGTGCTTTTTTGGATATCTTTGTTCTTTCTTATTTCTCTTAGATTTACGTCTACCATGCCACTTAGCATAGCAAGTTGACAAATTTGTAGTTGGTTAGTAGTAAGTTGTGTCAGGCAGTATGCACATATCACATAATGTATACTTCAGTCTAAGACCGTTTTATTTTGTATGTTGGCCCAACTTTGTCTAATCCGTCTTGTATTTGGTATTGATCAGACTTGCTTCTTCTACATGTGCCATTTCCTACACGGAGGTTAGCAATCAACATGACTATTTTTACTTTGAATATTGCTCTAAACAGGTCTTTCTGAACCAGTCTGTAAGGTTCTTCATCCAGGAAATCCGGCGTCGACCTAAACTTCTTTTTCCTTCGATTTTTCCTTGCATTATTAGTTGCAGTACCACGCATGGTATGACCTAAATATTCCAGTTTCTTACTTTTAATGTATTTCCACATTTCAAAAGGTTGTAGTTTATTTGTGTCTATTCTTCCATGCTGTACAGTAATATTGGAAAAACATAGCACTTCAGCATTCTCAGTCGGAGTTCTAGTGTTAGATCGCGATTGCTGAACATTTGTCTCATTTTAAGAAAGGTATTTCTAGCTAATTTTGATTTCTATCGTCTGCTCTGTGGTGCTAGTTACCCATGTCGCAAGATATTTGTATTTGGATATTCTTTCAATTTGGGTGTTTCCAATGATAAGGTCATCATTGGGTATTCTTGATTTTAAGATAATCATATATCTGGTTTATTTTTAATTTGTATTTCGAGCACCATTCACCTGTTCACCATTCTTTGTAGATCATGTTGGTTATCTGCTAGACTTGCTAGAACAGGTGAATATAGTTTCAAACAGCGTTGGGATCATTTATTAAATGTAAATTTACTAATGTGATTGTATTGCCTCTAGTAGATAACGAGCATCTCATCATTTTATTTTGTCTTAAAGCTTGGAAGAGTAAGCAAAGAATAAGATTCTTTGAAGTATTGCTTAATAAAATAGAATAAATTTGAAGAGAAGACTATCTTATATCATAACATATCCGTGAAAATTTAAATATATGTTGACGCAAAGCAAAATGACTTGCTACTTTACAACATGATCATTTTAAATTTTTAAGTAAATATGTATGAATTGGTCGCATAGAACTTTTGACTAGATTTAGGTCAAATCGTTTAGATCATTAAATCTCATTTAGCATTCTGCACTTCTACAAATTTAAATACGAATTGATATTTTATCAGGGGAGAAAGTAATCCGGAACTCCCAAAAAACTCGTGTTCCGCTAAAGAATAATGAGGTATAACAAAAAAAAATTAAAACTTAAATCTATGATCCTTGCATCCATGTATTTTAATATTGAATATCCTATGCTACAAACTGTAGTAATCGGTCAATAGTTTCTTAAATTATTTCTATTTAAAAAGTAATCACAATATTTAGCTGCAGATTTCGAACTTTTTACTTCTCATATATATTCACATAACATTAAAAATGTAAAATTAAATATTTTCATCTTCCCCCTTTCCGTTTAGTTGTTTCTCAAATTATAAAATCCTTAAATAATTTACATTCGGCTTAAACTTAAATCCAACTTTCGTTTTATGAAGGTTATTAGAGCGTCAGCGAGGGCTTATCAAGGACGAACGTGCTAGTTAAAACTGTTGATCCCTAGAGAACACGGGAAAGTTTTTCCCGCACCGAGCTATGATTAAAATAAATATTAATACTTTAATTCATAAACTCGGTAATTATTTTTCAATTAGGGAGAGAATGGAGTTTGAGAATAAAATAAATTAGTTGAAACAAAGCGTGAATTAAACAATTTACTGTACTTGTTCAATGTTTTAGATTTATAATTAATATTGTTTCCGCTGATATGATGAAATATGTTCATTGCAGATATTATTATGTATTATTTAAATTTAAAGTTATAATAGAATTATTATTGATTAAATTGGGAGAGATTTTTTATTAATGCATTAAGCTGTACACATGCATTAAATATGTATTTAATTAAATGATTATAAATTGAGTATGATTAATGAGTCTATCGTTAACTAACTTATAGATATAGTTTTTAATATATTATACTTAATTAAAATCCATCTATCTATTTAATTATTTTCTAAAATATTTAACATTATTTAGTATTCTACTTTCAAATGTTACAGTTCGCGTCTCTACTGCGTTGAACACACTTGCTTTTCAACCAGTTTGTACATGTTGTTATGAGTTATTTTCAAAAATGCAAATTAGAGGAGGTATTTAATAAAAAAAAAAACTTTTGATGATGTGAGACAAAATAAACTGGAGAGTGGTTCAGTTAGAAGAACTGCACATAAATTGTCGCAGCTCCGGCAGAGCATTTTAAGAAATTTTGCATTTATTAATTTACGACATAAGTCACATGATTGGTATATACAGCGCCTCCATTTTCTCAATTAACGGGTTCGGTAGTATATATTATGTAATTAGTTCATGAGTACATATTGAAAGGCAGCTGTGATTTAGTAACACATGCATAAGCACTAAAATATTGACTCATGTACCAAAAAAAAAGATGGTAATAAAGTTAAGATTCTTTAGCAAGAGTTTACATCTATGGACACCAACAAGTGAAAATAAAGAGCTTAAGTTTAGGAATTTTTTCGACAGTTTTGGGATGACACTATTCCATTCATAAAGTAGCATAGCAACATAATCACATTGAGGTCATTAGTATTATATTGCGATACCAGTCTCAGCCTTCATCTTTAATTTATGCACGTCTTACAGGAGGTATGTAAGAAGATCCATAGAGGAGTTAAAGTTAACTGCGTTAATATCAGTAGTCTGTAAACTATGCTAATGGCATCGTTCTCATAATTAGCAGCCGTTTAGTCAGTCAAAAGTCTCTGCACCCGTCAACACTCATAACTGATTTGATACAATAGCTGTGGGAGCTGTTGAGAGTATAATGATCAGAAATTATATCAAGATAGCCAGATTCTTTGGATTACTGTGCGGGTTAGAAGCTGACAAACAAATTGCTTTGGTTGTAGAATCTTGTTTTCAGAATCTACGGGAGTTATAAGTCCTCTACATTTTCCTCAGTGTTAAATTTAATGAGAACAGAAAACGTTTTTCATATGAGCCAGGTGCCAGTCAACCTGTGATTGCAATACAATAAAATTAGAAGAACATTAATATTAAGCCAAAAAGTTGTTGATGATCAACTTTTTTTATCCAAATGGAATTTTTGTAATGCTGCAGCAGCAGCGGGCTTCAAAGACTGGTTAAATTCAATATTATTAGATGTAGAAACATCAATAAAGTTTTGCTGTTTTGATCTTATAGGTCTAAGGTTAATCAAAACACAAAGGTCACTTTTTGAATATATTAGATAGCCAACTTCCAGCTTTCCAAGATGCAAAATTTTGCAAATATCGCATGATAAATTCTAATGTTTAGTATGTAGTCAGAAGATTCAAAGAGAATTGATTGCTGTGCTTTATTGTCTTAGTTTTATTTTTGTCAACTCTGGATGGTTTATTATTTGTTGCAGATGATATATTCTTCTTCTTAAAGTGTCGTGTCTTTAAAGAACGTTGAGGACTACCACGTATATTATTTGTCTATATAGATCTCTATTATATGCGGTGTTGATTAGTTCATTAGGCGTGGGGCCTATCCAGTGCCGCAGATTTTTCAGCCATGACATCCTTTTTTGTTCTATCCACTTGTTTTAAATTCTTCTTCTTTTGGTGCATCTTCATTACTGAAGGTTCGTGACTACTTCACTAAAATGCTTCCTATCGGCAGCCGCGTGGAACAATTGCCCCACCTCCATGCCGGCCCAGGATATTGCGTGACCAGGAAAGTACTCTTCTGCCAATCGATCTTTTACCTTTAATGCGGCCTTCCATTACCAACTTTAAAATATTTTATATTTGGTTGCGCAGTTTTCCTTTGCTTGATAGTTAAGAGCAACTCTCTTTTTTTACTCATTTTCTGGAGTACCGTTTCATTCCGGACCTTTTCCGTCCAAGATATTTTCAGCAGCCTCCGATATAACCACATTTCGAAGGCCTCTAGTTTATTTAACATATTAGTTTTTAGGGTCCATGTCTCAACTCCGTATAGTAACACTGACCAGACGTAGCATTTGACCGTTTGGCAACGTAATTTTAGGCTTAAACTTCCATCGCAAAGTAAGTTCTTTCATTTCATAAATGTATTTTTGGCCTGCTCTATTCTAGATCTTATTTCTTGTTCTGGGTCCCATTTTTCATTCAACATTATTCCCAGGTATCTGAACTTTTTGACTTGTTTGATTTTACTACTGTCGAATTTAATGTCTATATCTCCAATACTTGTAGCGGCTCTCCTTACTGTCATTACATTTGTTTTAGCCTTGTTTATAGACCTGCTGCGGTACTTTCAAGTTCAACTCTGTCAAGCATATATTGTAAATCTGTTTTATTTTCCGCCATAATGCAGGAATGATCCACAAAGCGTATGTTATTAATCCATCGGCCATTAATTTTCAAACCCTTGTTTTGGTCCTCTAAGGCATTTTTGAAGATTTTTTCCGAGTAAGCATTAAAGAGCATTGGGGACAGTAAACACCCTTAGGGAACCCCACGTTTGAAATCTATCTCTTTTGTATCTTTGCCTTCAAGCGTTATAATGGCTTTCTGATTCCAGTATAGATTTTGGATGATACGGATGTCATTCCCATCTAGTCCTAAATTTTTCAGATCTTCTATGAACTTGTCGTGTCTTACCCTATCGAATGCTTTTTGATAATCTATGAAGCATAAACAGACCTCCATTTGATGGTATTTTTGCACAAGTATTTGTAATGCAAAAAGAGCTTCTCGTGTTCCAAGGCCGTTTCAAAATCCGAATTGCACGTCACTATTCTCTGTTTTTGATTATGCCTTTGACTAGTTTTATTGTTTCCGCATGAATTTCGTCTGGTCCGCTTGCTTTGACTATTTTTGCAATTCTAATTGCATATTCAACTTCTGTTCGCAGTATAGGGTGGCCATTTATTTCATAAGTAATTTCCTTGTTCGTTCGATTATCTGCAAAGAGTTTGGTGATGAAGCTTTTCCATGTTTTCAAGCGTTTTTCTTTATCCAGGATTATTTTCTTGTTCTCGTCTGTCAGAATCGTTGTAGGTCTTTTTTTATTTATTCTACTTGCCTCTTTAAGTTTCTTGTGGAAATTAAAGCTGTCATGCTTCTTTTCTAGCTCTTCAATTTTTCTGCATTGATCTGATAACCACTTTTCTTTGGCTGCTTTTATCTTTTTTTCGAATGTACTTTCCAGTAGTTTTCCGTATCTACGTTTTTACATGCTCTTCTCTTTTTCATCAGCTCGAAGATTTCTACAGTGATCCACTTCTTTTTTGTTAGCTTTTTGGGCGTGCCTACATTTTTTTAAATTGAGGATTAAGAAATTTACATCTGGGTTTTCTAGTCATATAGGCCGAGGTACTTTAGTTTTCTACGTTTGATAATGTTTAGCAGCAGCATATCGTGGTTCATTTTGCGGAGATTTAGGGTTCTATTGTAGTTGTTTCTTTTAATATTAAATGTTTTCTCTAGTCGGTATTATATTATTAATTAGTTTTTTGTTGTACTTGTGTCAGTTTTCTTAGTGGTCCATGTAGTGTCGATTGGTTCTGATTGGATGTCTAACTGAGGGTGACTTTAAAGGCGCATTGTTTGCATGTTTTATGTCTAACTTTGGAGGTTCTGTAATTTTTAGTCATCAGATATTACGTCAAGTTAGGTGATAAACTGTCTGTCTGTAAAGCAACTATTAGAAGAATGTCTTATGGACAGAAATGTTGTAAGCTTTGATGGCAACTTTGGAATGGATTTATCTGTAGATTACGACGACTTTGCATATTATTGATATATTCTTCTTCTCGTACCACCTCTCAGTTGTCTCACGATACTGACGACCAGCACTCTTTCCATCTTTTTGGTGGTCTGCCGAGTGGTCTCTCACTATCTTGACTATCCGGTGATCTTCCATCCTTGTTACATGCTCATATTATGCTCTTTTTATTTGTCTTATCCATCTTGTGTGTCGCGTTTTTGTCGTATTTCAGTACTTGGTATTTGGTCCCTCAGCGTATGCCCGGTTATTTTTCTTAGGGCCCGCATCTCTGTTGTTCTAAGTATGGCTTTTGTTTTCGTGGTTTCTGTTCGAGCTTCTGACGCTTACGTCATTACTGGGCGGACACATGTTTTGTATATTCGTACCTTGGTCTCCCTGTTCATTGTTGATATAATATCGACAAATGATGTGGACGGCTAAGTGGTTTTAATTTTGTAATATGATATTGAATTGCGTACAGGAAGACTGCTTTACTTGGAGCGGTTTTTGCTCCTCAGTAGTGGAACGTTCCTGATTAGTATTTTGCTACCGATTTGAAAAGCCGAATTAATCAGTAGCAAGCGCTACCACTGTAGAAGTTTTTGCTCCCGCCTTTCTGGACGCTCCTATTGATATAATTTTTATAAGCATGAAGGTTTCCTGCCTGCTAGCGGTCTAAAGCACGATTGCTCTAACGCAACTATGCTAGTTATACGAGGGCAGTCTGAAATGTTCCAAATAGTAGTTATTCTGTTACTCTAAAAAATACGTCTACGGTCGTTCATGGTTTGTACTCCACTGTTTTGACTGTTATTTGTCACATAAGTTAGAACCATCTGTTGTGTTTCTGCAAATAAGAAACATGACAGAATGACTGACAAATGTCATTCATTGAAAAGAGGGAGGTGACTTAACTAATTTCTTAATGACAAACTCTTTGGCGGGCAGGCGGAAACACAGTTTATTAGTATTAAACCGGTAATTTGATATGGTGTTCCCCCCACGCGCCCAAGTGTTTGTTAACTAAGAATTAAATACAACCAACACCTACCGTGTTTCTGCAGCTAACAAACATGACCCATTAACTGGCATTTGTTGTTATTAAGTCAGAGGGAAAGTATGACACACTTGGGCGAGTGGGCGGGTACACAGTTTGTGATTAGTGGGCCGGTAGTTTGATATGGAGTTACCGCCCACCCGCCCAAATGGTGATTATTAAGAAATTATAAGTTAAACATTTGTAAATGTGATGGTTTTACTCTCACGAGCGCGAACTGGTTAACACCCACTCAAAACTGTAAGCAGAGAAGAGGCGAATGCGCCACTAATGACACGTAAAGTGGCTGGTTAACCACACTTACATTTAATATGAGAGTGTGGGTCAACTAGATATTAGGCTTTGTTAGTATCTACTGTGTTTGTTTGCAGGTACATATTTAAAGGTAGTAACACAAGCGTGGAGAGCGTGGCGCAGTGGTCTAGGCATCCGGCCGCTGTACCGAAGATCGTGGGTTCGATTCCCATATACCGTGATATACTTTTCACTTTCTATACGCTCTCCCACTCCCCAACCCGCCTTGCCAGCGTGGGGTTTCACGGCTAAAACCTTCTCTGAGGAGTGATAATTCTCTCCAGTGGTTCGGAATCCACTTAAAACTGTAGGTCCTTTGTAATGTAAGTTGCCAGCATTACAAGCAGAGAAGAGGCTAAGACGCCAGCAGTGGCGTATAAATGGCCGACGAAGCGAAACACAAGCGTAAGCCTTAAATACCGACTCTTGTACCTGATCATGTTGATTTGTGTTATCTAAAAGTAGCATTTTGTATCATTTTACTGACATTAGAGAGTAGTCACCGATGAAAAAACACAAGTGATCAAAGTTGACTTTTTGGAGAGTTTGATCACGATTTGATTTTAGATCAGACAACAAACATTCACTTCCGATAGTAAAAATACGTACTATAATAGTGTAGTAGTGTACTAATCTAATATTGGAAGACCCTGTAGTTAAATAAATGCGATCGTGAACAAGAAAGCAATTCTTTAGCATTGTGGTCATTCTAATTCGCCTGGTTGTTCCGATGTAGAAAAATTATCGTACGATGAAATTACTGAATTGAATGACGGATATTATGTGGACATATAGATATAAAAACTGTTAAATTGGATTGTCATCTCGGATTAGGCCTAACGCCTTCATTTGAATCCTGATATACTATCTTTATTGTAACTTGGGACTAAAGATCCACCAATTGAGAATGAAACTCACAGACATGAAGAACATTGAAACATAACAAACATCCTTGTAGAGGGTTGAGAGATCATGGAGAAGTTTACAAATTTTACTTTGCTTATTTTCTTCAATTTGGAAATTAAAGTTTATTTAGTTTTGACATAAATTATCGTGGAAACATAGTTTTTAAAATACCTATCCCGAACCACTGTCAATTGGCGATTTATTGTTTAAAGAACGTTTATAGTCCGAGGTTTGATCTCCCACATGACTAAATAAAAACTTTCTCTTTATTTGCCAGGGTAATTTGGAAGACACTTAATAAGCTAGGTAGGTCACAACAACTACCTTCAAACTAATTTGCTCTGAGTATTGTATTGATGTAAAATAGCCGTAAAAAGCACTTCTTCCTTTCTTCATCAGCAATTGTGTGTTCACTTCCATTTCACTTTAGGTTTTGAGCGGTCCGGCGCCAGTGTACAACGTCATTCACATCATTCGACCGCCCAGGTGGTGTAGTGGTTAGCGTACTCGACTGCTACACTAAGGGTCTCAAGTTTGAGTCTATCCGGAGGGTCAGTTTTTCTGGTTAAAAAAAATGTGTTGTGATGAGTACGCCTTCTTTCGTATAAGAAGAAAAACTTTAGTAGGTCCCGTGTACTGCCTCGATATTGCGTGCACGTTAAAGAACCCAATAATTTAGATCGGAATTCCTAAATTTGCGGCAAAATTCCTAGATGTGGTAGTCTTAACCTCTGGCGTCAGTGATTAGCACTGGCGCCAGAAATAGACGTTACATAAATGAACTAACCTAACCTACACATCATTCGTCCATCTTTTCATGAGTCCTACGCTTCACTTAGGTTTTCTTGGACGCCATTCTGCCACTCGTCTTAAGTTAAGTCTTGCCGGCAAACAATTCCTACTCAGTTCCATATTCCATTTGAGGCTATGTTGTTAAACATAGTTTAAGAATAGTGGGCCGGTAATTTGATATGGAGTTACCGCCCAACTGCCCGAGTGCTTGTTATTAAATAATTGTTAAAAGCTGCAACCTGTCGTGTTCCTGCACCTAAGAAACATGACAGATTGACTGACAGATGTCATAAGTTAGAAGGGAGATGTGATGTAACTAATTACTCTATAACAAACACTTTTTTGCTTGGAAGAAAATCTTCTTAAAGATTAGCAAATGCGTTGGTTTAACTCTCACAAGCGCGAGCGGATACCGATTAATAGTGAATCTAAGTTACATTGGCATTGATAAATCGTCCCAAACCGCTTAAGTTTTGCATTGGAAATGTTCATTTGAATGATTTTTAGATTCAAAGTGAGCAAGCACAAAACCCAGCGGACAGCTTTGTTCTGTTTAATTTTTCAGCCAACATATGACAAACGCGTTCTTTTGTTATGTCCACAGCCTCGTTATCTATCTAACCTTGATTCAACGGTTGTCCAGTACGATTTGATGAACTTTTTTCATGTTATCTTGTCACAACAATCACTTTCAAACTAAATTGTAGTTATATTTTAATATTTTTGATGTAATTTTGTTTTGTTAGATTCAATTCTAACGTTAACTAAATCTTAGTGACCTAAAACTGCGGTAAACGAATATCAACTAAGCAATGGAACTGTTTCCTGATAATGGCAATTGCAGATTTTTTGCTTGGCCAAACTTCAAAATTTTGAAACATTTTCAAATACTGATGAAAAATCTCACACTACTTAACCAAATGTTACCAATTTAGTTGTTTATCTTTTTTTTGTCCATGACTACGTTAATCTTGTCGTCTAATTCCGATTGAGATCTCAATCGAATTATTGATTGTCAGTTCAATTTGCGAACAGGCAGGAACTGACATTCAAGTTGCTTGGAATTCTAAAGTTCATGCAAATCCACGAATTAAACATGGTCTTTACGTTCACAGATATTTTCTGTCGGTTGTCATCCGTCATTCTAAATTTTTTCTAACTTTATTTTATTTTTGTTAATTTTATTAAAATGCGAAGTGATTATGGTTCGATATTAAACTTGTTAGTCGCTTGGTACTTTACTTATTTTAAATGTGAATTTGTTTATGATTCAAATTCTTTACATAAAAATAAGCGAGACTTTTTTAGAAAACATCAGGCAAATCATGATATGGAACATCCTTCGGATATATTTATATACTTGTTAGGTATAAAAATCATACTCTTGAAGTTTATTCCACACTCCCCCTGTTTCAATATATTGCTATACTTTTTTTCTCTAATCAATGCGACTTGAAATTACAGTTTAATTCTCTGACAGTTTAATTCAATCGAAATTAAGCAAACCTATGATCTTTGGTTGGTCATAATTCTACTATGCCTATTGAACTACTTCAAAATGCGTCAAGAGGCGAAATTGTTAAGTTCTTACCATGTTCCATCGTTTATGTCATTTAGCATTACTCTGTTATCAGATAAGTGTAATAAGAAAAAATGAGTTTTGAAAAAAAGGTTTTGTGTACTAGAAAAATATTCAGGTTTTCTTAATAAAGAGTGACAGACTACGAATAAATCGTAATAGTTAAAACGAAAAAAAAAAAATATGATTTTTGATCACCCTGTATATTTGAAATAATGTTTTAAAATAAAATTATATATCAGCTTCACTCTAACTTTTAATTTTTTTGTAATTATTGGATCACTCTGTATATCTGAATTTGAATTTATATTTTTACAACTTGTTCAAATAGAATTATAATTTAGTATCACTCTTAAAAAAAACTTGTGATTGTCTGATCACCCTGTGTATCAAAATTTGAATTTATGTTTTTACAAATTGTTGAATTAAATTTTAGCTTTACTCTAAGCTTTAAAAAACTTTTTTTTTATATATAAAAATTAAATTTTTTGTTTTTATATTTTTTTTTTTTATCATCAAAAAAAAGTTATCCATTTTGCTTTTCTTAATTGTTCATTTTTGGCATTGATTAATTTAAATAAATCCAACCTTAGAACTTTATATACAATAATTCCTGTAAATATTCAGTAATTTTATTATATTAATTACCCTTGTGGGCCCAATTTGCACTCGTTTCAACTGAGGCCCGTAGATTGGCATGTCATTAACTCATTGAAAGTTCCTATGTATAAAATCCAACCTTTGCGGTAACCTACAAGCCACGGACTATCAATTCATGACCATTACATGGATAATATTGTATAAGTTAAGCTTTCAACGTCTGACCTAAATTGAAATAACAGCTTTAAGCACTTACGAAGCAATGTTAGAAATTTATTTAAATAACTAATAAATTAATTGTCTTGAAATGGAATCAATCCTACTACAACCCTTCAAAAAGATCATCCGATACATTTATATACATTCTGATTGGTTTTTGTAGACGTTTAAAGTTTTCCCCAAGTTTCACCCTAGACTTATCTCATTATTTTTGTATCGCTAGAAGTAACTGAAAAAAAAGAAACTTTTCCGTGGAAAGCCTTGCACATAACTAAGATTCGACACTCCAGCGCCATAAAATATGTATAAGCGTGTTATTCCCATTTTATGTGCCTATAAATTTTACACTAATCCAGTTAGCTTCCAAACGCCTTTGAACTACAGAATGTTATTGGGGCTTTTGAACTAAGAGCAAATATTGTTTTGCTTTGTGGCTTAATTTATGATCCAATTTGGTTTCTTAATTTATCAATAATTTATTGCTATAGATATATTTGGTATCATAATTTGAAGCATATAACGAAATAGATAGATTATTATTATATTGATGTTGGTAAATGGAAATATTTTATTTACAAATGTGTTGTTCGACTGAGTGTAATATGTTAATGTAGATTATAGAGCGGTATCTTACTATTACTTAGTAACTATAATAATAGTATTACATCACGATCGATTGCTGGAGAGTTGCATTCGAATAGGGATAACACCTCTTTATATTTGGTTTAAGTGATTGGTTGAGTTATAGTATCTTTTAACGAGAACATTGATTTTTTCGCTATTCCCCTACTGCAATTAATTAAAAAAACTTCAAAGATTTACTTGAATTGAATAATGAATACCTGGGTTAATGATTACTGATTTGTGAAAATTCAATTATTGCAATAGCGACTGTTTAAGCATAGATAATATTAGTGAGAATATTATTCATATATTACGTCATTTTTTTGGTATTTACGTATTAATAACTGACAATGCAACGCCTTTGATAGCGAGGTATTGTTTACCAAAATATTTAGTAAATACGGACCACCGTTACTCTGCTTTGGTAGATGAAAGTTTTAGATAACATTGATCAATTGTGTATTGAAAGTGGATTTCTGCTTTAAGCTCAAGAAATCTTGTAGTGCTACCAAATATCTTATTTTTGGAACTAGAAAGTTTTGGTTTTTGGTATATTAGCCTAAAAAGACCATTGATGTCGATTTTTGTTCCAAATTCATTTCTTGACTAATCAAAATCCAAGGATTGTGTCCAAAACTGGTTAATGGGAGGGAAAAAATAGTCTTTTGAGACTTCAACGAGTTTGGAGCAAACTTGCAAGCAGATTAGGGATGAAGCTTGTTTGTAATTAACATTTACACAATAGATGCATAAGTCACTTTTTGTTTAATGCAAATAAAAAAACCTTATCAACAATTTTCAAATCAGCATTTCAAAAAAAAAGATAAGCAAAAATTCTGCTGTTAAGCCCTGAAATTTCCGAAACAAATATCGGCTTGTTAGAAGTTAACAAGAACTACCAGTCTTGCTTCTTTGGATAAACTTTTTAGTGGAGATTGGATTTTTGTATATTAGTCTAAAAAGACTATCGATGTCGATTTTTTTCCAAATTCATTTCTTGACTTATCAAAATTCAGAGATTGTATCCAAAACTGGTTAATGGGAAGGAGTTAGCAAGTTAGACTATAATAAGTAGATAGGGTTATTGATTTCATTGTCCTACTTGTTTGTAATTAACATTTACACAGTAGATGTACAAGTCACTTTTTCGATTAATGCAAAGAAGATAAGCAAAGATTCTGCAGTTAATGCCTGAAATTCTAGAAACAAAGATCGACTTGTTGGAAGTTAATAAGAACTACCAGTCTCACTTCTTGGGTAAACTTTTTAGTAGAGACCTTAAGAGCACAACATCTTGCTTTTGAGTTTAGGTTGTCCAAGGACTTGTCACGGTACATGGATTATCTGCTATTTGTGACAGACCCGTTATAGGAAAATTTATTACGAGTAGACATTTCAGGATTAGTCTGTGTTTATATAACCACAGTTACATTTAATACAAGAATGTGGGTGGACCAGATACTGGTAATCAATAGCCGCTGTGAGGTGGTAACACAAAACACACAAAAAATCAAAATCTTGGTTTCATGACCGAAATTGTTTAAAAGAAGGGAGTTAGCAAGTCAGGCAAAATTAGATAGGGTTTTAGATTTTATTACCCCGCTTCTGCAAAAAAAATCGTCTTCTGAGACTAAACGAGTTTGTAGCAAACTTGACGTTTTACAAGCTGATAGCGGATGCACTAACAGATTATGACAAAGCAAAAACTATGAAAACTTGAATCTGATGATCTGCTATTTGTAACACACTCGTTACAGGTATATATTACATTTTAAGTAATTAGATTAATACTAATAAGGAACAACAATATCGTTCAATACAATGAGAATGTTTTTCATCTTCGGGCTTAGAACTGCTCCATTAGTGAGCAAAAGTTTGCGAAATTATTGTTAGTGCCTCAACTATAGGGATGAGGCCATAGACACAGCAATCTTACTAGTGTAGGTTTAACATTGATGCCGCTATAGCCCAAAAGGCATCTTCTGTATGTACGGGAAGGCAATAGTTTAATATCTCTATATTACTGGCAAAACCTTGGTCAAATTTAAACTTATCGGACTAAAGCAGCAGGTAACGTTTCTGAATGCTGTAACTTCGGCAAAAATCTAATATTGGGCCATCAATGGCTGAGAGAATAAAATGCCAAAAGCCTACTGGATCTAAGCAACGCACTAACAACGTGCAGAGCCGGTAATGCGAATAAAGCATGATTTTGCAGACGTGTTTGCCAATCACAACATTGAACTTTTGGACAGATCACCTGTTCACACTAGGCTTTACATCTACAGTGCGGTTACGAAGACCATAATAAAAATGCGTAAAGTACCTCAGGGTACTAGAGACAATTCTGTCAGTTTGCTCAAGAACTAAACAAACCTTGAATGACGCAAGCGTATTCTTCAAAATAGATCCATAGGCCGCTTACTGGAGCCAAAAAATCACTATTTTACCACTCTTGCCACTCCAGACGACGCTTTATATCACTTCAGAATAATGCCTTTCTGGCTAAAAAAAACGCCCAAAACTGTTAGCAGGGTGGTTACTTTAGTACCTTGAGATAGAATTAGCAACAAATTAATATCAAGACAAAGAATTTTTTCTTCGTCAAAACAATGTTTACTAGAGGACATATGCGCCCTATAGGCTGAGGGAAGAGGGTGAGATTTTAATCGTTTGATTAAATGGGCGCTTGTGTCGCGAAACTTCCTTGTCTGGCTCGCCGAGGCGGGCCAGATTAGGATGGGAGTGAACAGCGAGATTGTCGAAGTACTTAGCGGTCAAAGCTTTGATATGTCTGCGTAATGGAGGAGTCCCGAGATCGCTTTGGATATCACGATTTCCAACAAACCATGGAGCTCCGATGAGCATCCGCAAGGTCAAGCCTTGAAACGATTCTAACCTATCAAGTTGCATTTTTGCGGCGGTTCCCCAGATGGGGCACGCTTACGTCATCATGGGCCTGATGGAAGACGTGTATAACCGGACTTTATTCCGGAGAGAGAGACTACTGTTCCGCCGTAGCATCGGAACCAGAAGATTTTTAGCTAGTTTAGCCTTATTGAGAATTGACTGGACGTGCAACTTGTACGTGAGCCCCTTGTCAAAGGTAATCCCCAGATACTTAGCAGAATCGGAGCACGGTATGGGAACCTCGCCGAGACAAACGTTCTCATGAGGTTCGTTCCGTCGCCGTGTGAAGAAAACGGCTTTGCTCTTATCTCCGGATTCACTTTGACTAGCCATCTAAACAGCATTCTAGATCAGTGGTGGCATTTTGTAGCCTAGAAGTGATAAACGTAGTTGACCTTGACTAGTACAGGAGCGCTGTATCGTCTGCGTATTGTGACATTCTAATTCTATGCTTCCATTCCGAAGGCATTTCCGCAACGAAGAAGTTATAAAAAGGACCGGAGCGAGAATGGAGCCTTGAGGGACCGCTGACGTGATATTCCGCTTGGTAGAAACGTGTTTTTGAATCCTGACAGCCAAAGTTCTAAGACGTAGAGGAAATTTTTGACTGTGTAGTTTGTAGAGAGACCCTTATGCCAGACTTTATCAAAGGCTTTTTCCACATCGAAATAGACCATCCCTGTGGCCTTTTTCAACCTAAAGCCCTCAACAATGATATCAGTCACCCGATTTTACTGGTGGACCGAAGAATGTTTCAAACGAAATCCATGCAGATGTAATGGAAGTAAATGATTAGAATCAACGTGATCCTGAATAATGTCTAAGATAAGCTCCAACAAGACCGGGAGGTGGTAGGAACTTATTTCGTTGACTCGGATGGCGTGGTCAAAGTTGACTTTCCTGAATACAGCCACATCAAGAACGTCCCCTTGATATCCTGCGCTATGATAGTAGTTAGGTTCCTCTGGGCCCACTACATGTAACCCTTTTTGCTAAAACTAGAGGCGGTTTTTGACAAAGATAGGTCAACTATTAGGAGCAGTTTGATTTAAAATTAATCGCAAAGCGACATACTTTTTGTTTTTTTTGCGTAAGGAGGCACATTCAGTACTTACATCGTGTGGGGCTTCAGGAAATAGTAGGAAAGTGTAGAAGAGAAGAGAAAAGAGAAAGAGTGGGTAGTCTCATTGCCAAGGCAAGGTTACCGTGCAATGGTGTTGGTCCGCGTTGATCCTATCCGGCAGCGGAAGCGGTTACCACATTTTGCTACCTCCAAAATTTGGAGTCCGAGAAAGCCAAGATTGCCAATTATATTTTAAAATTACTTAAGATTATTCTCTATGACGTACAAGGACGTGCATAACATTGTTAATGGAATGAGAAACATTACTATAATCACTATCTAAACTTCTTGTTGCAAATTCGACTACCCATACATCACGTGTTTTGATGTGGTTTACCAGAATTTACGCTTACAGGTGTTGAGGCGCAATGCGAATACATTTATACGTATTCGTGTATGCCACTCCTATAGATGTATATATCTTTGAGTCTCGGGATCGATTTGGAGAGTCTATCCCCAAGGTTTGGAGATGGCGGATTGGTAGCTAGTGTGTGAGGAGGAAAGATACATCTATAGCAGAGGCATACACGAATACGCTCACATGTAGGTATAGTACAGTAAGCTGAAGAGAATACCAAAGAAGCAAAAAAGGAAAACAGAAAACTGATGATAAAACTATAAAAATCTTCTTCATTAGTCGATACGCAAATGAACTTTTAAACCAGATTTTCTTTCTCTTCTTCTGCCTATCCATTAATAATGTTTGTGATTATCTATTTCGTTAGTTTACGGTTTTTTGTAATGTGAAATAGTTTTTGAACGGACATCAGTCCAGTCCATTTACAAATATTCAGCAACCACGACATCTTGTGACCTATTCTTTTCTTTCCTTCTATGTTTCTCTTGATCATAAGCTGTAGGATTTCTTGCTTTGATGTGACTGAATTATGCAGTCCTTTAATGTTTTATTTGTATTAGTAATACGGTCTCTGCGTATTCGTAGTGTGTACCTATGTTCTTTTACAGTCCAATTTTGAATGTTGAGACATTCATGGTAGTCACTTTTAATGTCCCCGCCTCCATTTTGTAAAGCAGTGCAGAACATACATCGAATTTTTGGATCTAAGTCAATATTGCTGTTAGTTTATATTTCATGAAGGCAGTTCGGGCTATAAGGCACTTTATATCACTATCTAAATTCCATTCATCATGTAGCTAAATGCCAAGGCTAACTTTTTTTTTGTCGTCAATTATCAAATAACACTTGCTTATATCACAAAATTTAATAATTATGATTAATAAATAATATTAGTTAATTAAATAATTTAGAAATGACGTGAGACAAATGTTATATACAAGATTCATAGACATTTTGATAGAAGTGCGTAAAAATGTGTTTTTATATACGTATTTAAGACCAAGCTTTTTGCAATATACGGGTACTTGCCCACAAATGACGTCACACGCACCCAATCATGTTGGCTTTACCGCACTTTTTGTTTCCTTTAATGCCTTTCTTGGCGCTATGTAGTGCCGCTCGAAATATTACCTCCGAATACAAATTGAATAGTATTGACAAAAGAATTAATCCTTGACGTACTCCTCGACATATTTCTACTAGATTAGAGTTCGGAGATTTCAAAGAATATTTATAATAATACATCATTCCTATGTGAAAATATACAATTAAGTTAAAACGAATGAATTTCTAAAACAAAGAATTCTCATATTTAAAAATTGTTTTTTTCATAACAATTTGATACCAAGCACAAGACACGTGAGCATGGAATGGCAGGAGTGGTTTGCCTAACGGCTGACTTAAGAAAATTCACGTTATTCCAGCAACAAAAATAAGACCAATATTTTCCGATATTTCTGTTGCTTTTTGGTTTTAAATATTGCCAAAGTTATATTTTTTATTAAATTTCATCATTTTTTATTAAATTTCATCATTTTTAGAAATGTAATTTTTAAGTGTACTAAACTGCAATATCGGTTAGCCGAATTTTGTTTATCGTTCTGATGAATTCACAATCTTTTTGATAAGAAAAAATTTGGTTCCGTGTACTACATGTAACTGAAGTATTTGATCAATTTTGGTAAACTATCAACTGGCAAAAACAGCATTTAGTGTATGCAAATTCTTCTTCTAAATTGGTGCGTTATTTCTGTATCTATAGTCAAACAGTAAATCCAATTAAAATAGCGTAGTTTTCCGTTGAGTAATTCTTACTTAATCTACTGGATGGACGCTTGTACAATACGAATTGTGAATAGTATGGATTTAACTTAGCAATTAGCACGTAATGAGTATCCGACAATAATATCTACTTTTAACAATCCCTAACAAGTCTTTGCATTTAAGAACGAGACACTCTACTTGTTGCTTGTGTCATTATACTTATTCCAACTGAAACCTCTTTCGAATTATCTAGTTGTAGCATTAAGGGCAAAAAAACATGTTATTGTACCATTTTTTACTGATAAATTAGTCCAGTTACATTTACCAATGTAAAACCACTGAATTATTTATTCCGTGCGTGTGTTGCTTGTCAGTGCATAAATTCCATCAAATATAAAACAAAATCGATTTGTTCTTATTTTTGTTTGCAATTCATTATTTAAATTGTGTAGCAACTTTTATTATTGAATATAAATATATTTTATTAAATTGAGTTATTAATAATCAACAAAGGAAATCCTGTTACAATAACACGGTTAGAAATTAAAAATAACTTCTCCCAATCTATTAATACAAGTTTGAAAAATCAATAAAGCAATGTCTAATAATTTCTTATTAGAAATGACGATATTAAGTTCTTCACACATTTAATAAGTTTTCACATAATGCAGAAAGTTTTACTATGTTTTATTTTTATTTCAATTGTAGGTCATTTCCTGTCATAGCAAAACAATGTAGGTCATCAAAGCAAAGAAAAAACTTTGAAATGAAATTCAACTTCCTTGATTTGTTTTGTTCACTTCTAATATGATATTAAATTGCATGTAGAATAAATATGTAATAACAAATCGCGTTTCATTAAATATTAATTTTAATTTGTAATAATACAATTTCTATAATTTGCATCAAATGTAGGTGCATAGTATTTTTCAAGTTTAATAATTTTTCATTTGTACATATTTTGATTTTACCATTAATAATTTACTCACGTTATTTATATTATCTTATTAATCGAATAATTAGTATTCAAACCATTTTAATTATCGAATGATAATCAATTTGTCATTTAAATTTAATTAAGGATGTATTTTATGTAAAATTGCTTCTCCGCCCAGTGTGAGACACGATAGTGTTTCAGGGTATGCACTCTTCATTAGTGTACCGCGGAACTCACTTGAAAGAACACCACCTTGCAAATATCAGTTTGTGTTAGTGGTGTTCAAAAAGTATCTATCCGAGGTGATTCGGAACTTACTTACTAATCCGTTGATTGAATAGCGGCATATTAGTTCAATGTTGCGGCCCCATTTACGAATGTTATATTCTACTTATCGTGGCGGGTAACTGGAATGTTTCTTGGATACTCTGTCAATCGCACCATTGAACAAAGATTTGCTAGTTGCGTTGATTGATATTTGGGGTGGTAATCCTAGATTTGCGATGGTGGCAGGGGGGTAATGATCCACGAAGGATGGCCAAGTCAGTTTTGGATAAGGCCATGTTGCCGATGTCGCTCAATAAATTTAGGTTTAAATAGTTAAAGAAAATATATTAAGAAAGTAAATTAAGTATCACTTGAACTGGTCAACGAGATAATCGAAGTATTCTGCGATCAAGAGCCAGATTCAATAAAGCGAAATAAAATTGATGTTTTCTACTTTCTTGTTTCAATTGCGAAATAAAAAGTTTGGGGGGGGGGGGGGGAGAAGTAGCCAGCGTCTTAACGGAGTAAGAGGTTTTGGGCAATTTTGCTGGTGCGCTAAGCAATAGTGAGACCTATTGTTACTGCGCTTAAGGCTTAACAAATAACTGGCTTGTAGTGCCTTTAGAAACTTTTAGGCAAATGCTAGTGATACCGAAGGGTTGGGGCTCTCTACGAAGTTAAAAAAAAGTATAGGTTCTTGGTCTTACAAATATTGCGGGTTTCGAGTTGTTTGATGCTTTTCTTTTCGTTTCTGGTGGCCAGACAATACTTAGGTTTTTGGTTCAACAAACTTTTCAGCAGTGGTGTTGACGTTGACTAGTTGGGGCTTACTACGGAGGTTTCTTGGCCGAAGTCTCACTAGTGTACTAAACAGAAGCGAGACCCATTAGATCTGTTGCTCCAGGAGTATGGAGATCTTAAAGCAAAGTCAGCAATCCCTTTCTAAGAGAAATCATAGGTTTTTGGCATTATAGATGCTGCGGGTTTGTAGACGGTAATGAGTAAATAACTTTTGTTTGGCTCTTTTCTTTTTGTTTGCGGTGGCCACACAATACTAAGGTATTTGCTTCAACAAAATTTTGAGCGATTGCTGTTGACGTTGAAGAGTTGGGTTGACTACGGAGGTTTTCTCGCAGAAGTTTCACTAGTGAGTGCACTAAGCAGAAGTGAGACCCATCAGATATTTTGCTCTGGGAGTATGGAGATTATAAGGCAAAGCAGCTTGTTGTAAGATAACGTATACCGATGATGCGGGTTTCCATAGTAATTTGTTTGTTTGGTTTTTTTCTTTTCGTTTGTGATGCCCAGACAATACTTAGGTGCTTGGTCCAACAAACTTTTGAGCGATTGCTGTTGACGTCAAATAATTAGGTAAAAACTTTTCTTGGCAGAAGTCTTACTAGTGCATTAAGCAGAAGTGAGATTTGTAGTTCAAGGAGTATGGAAATTTTAAGGCAGTCAGTCCCATTCGAGTTAAAAAAATGGATACATTCTCAGTATAGGTGAATAAAATAAAATTAAATTGTTAAAATATCTTAAATTAACGAAATAAAAAAGTGTCAATTGAGCTGGTCAACTAAATAATGAGCTATAACTAACTATACTTTTGAAAGCGGTTGGGTCCTGTAACGATGTTTATAAATATTTGAAGTATTCTGCGCTCAAGGGTCAAATGCGACGAAGAGATTTATCACATAATTATGTTTTTTATTTTTTTGTTTCAATTGCGAACTAAAAAGTTAATTTTGGGAAAAGTAGTCGGCGCTTGCGGACTAACGGAGTAAGTCCTACTGGTGCACTAAGTAGGTGTAAGATCTATTAGATTAGACTTTCGCTTTCTGCGTTCGAGAGTTAACAAAGAACTGGCGTTTGGAGAAAAAAAATTACCAAAGGGTTGGGGCTAAGAGGATGCTAGGTTTTTGTTCCTACAAACTCTTGAGCGACTGCTGGTAACGTTGAAGAATGTTAGCTTACTACGAAGGCGAGAGAAAAAAAATGGTTTGATGTATTTGTGTTTACTGTGCATCGGTGCACAGCCAACTTCTTGTATCGTGGGCGCTGTTTGAAGGCAGGATACAATCAACGTAAGTGACAGCTAGGACGTCTTCTAAACTTGGAATTTTTCTATCCCTCAATGGTGCTTGATGTTAAGATTTCTGTATCTAGATCCTTCATAGCAGGATAACGATCAGTAGTTTGGACAGGAGTAGCCCACCCACCCAACCAAGTCTTCGTTATCAAGAGGTTAAATCACGACCTTCTCTTCTGACAAAAATGACTCGCAGAGAGGTCAAACATCTAATCTCTTGAACGAACACTTGAGTGGGTGGGAGACTCCATAGCATGATAATGAGTCAGTAGTTTAGACTGGAGTGGTCTGCCCATCCACGTAAGTGTTCGTTATCAAGACGTTAGAGCACGACTTTCTCTTTTGACAAAAAATGACTTCTGACGCTCTCTCTTGAGGTCAAACATCCAATTTTTTGATAAAGAACACTTGGATGGGTGGGTGGGACACTCCAAATCATGACAACGAGTCAGTAGTTTGGACTACAGTGGTCCCACCCACCTACCCAAGTGTTCGCTATCAAGAGGTTAGAGCACGACTTTCTCTTTTGACAAAAATGACTTCTGACTCTCGCAGAGAGGCCAAACACTTAATCTCTTGATAACGAACAATTGGGTGTTTACGTAGGACACTTCAAAGCATGATAACGAGTCGGTAGTTTGGACTGGAGTGACCCACCCACCCACTCAAGTCTTTGTTTATCAAAAGGTTAGATCACGACTTTCCATTCTGACAAAAATAAATGACTTCTGATGCTCGCAGAGAGATCAAACATCTAATTTTTTGATAAAGAACACTTGGGTGGGTGGGTAGGAGACTTCAAAAGATGATAACGAGTTAGTAGTTTGGGCTACAGTGGTCCACCCATCCACCCAAATCTTTGTTATCAAGATGTTAGATTACGACTTTCTCTTCTGAGAAAAATGACTTGTGACGCTCGCAGAGAGGTCGAACATCCAATCTCTTGATAACGAACACTTGGGTGGGGGTGGGTGGGACACTCCAAAGCATGATAGAGTCAGTAGTTTGGTCTACAGTGGCCCACTCACCCACCGAGTCTTCGTTATCCAGAGACGTCAAACATTTATTCTTTTGATAACGAACGTTTGGGTGGGGGAGGGTGGGACACTCTAAAGCATGGTACAGAGTCAGTAGTTTGTTCTACAGTGGGCCACCCACCCACCTAAGTATTCGTTATCAAGAGGTTAGATCACGACTTTCTCTTCTGAGAAAAATGACTTGTGACGCTCGCAGAGAGGTCAAACACTTAATCTCTTGATAACGTACACTTTTGTGCTTATGTGGGACACTTCAAAGGTCAGTAGTTTGGACTGGAGTATACAACAGACATACAATTTCTTGATAACGAACACTTGGGTGGGTGGGTGGGACACTCCAAAGCGTGATAACAAGTCAGTAGTTTGAACTACAGTGGCCCACCCACCCACCCAAGTGTTTGTTATCAAGAGGATTGATCACGACATTTTCTTTTGCCAAAAATGACATCTGACGCTCGCAGAGAGGTCAAACACTTAATCTCTTGATAACGAACACTTTTGTGCTTATGTGGGACACTTCAAAAGTCAGTAGTTTGGACTGGAGTGCCCCACCCACCCACCCAAGTGTTCGTTGTCAAGAGGACGACTTTCTTTTTTGACAAAAAAGATAAATCTTAAATTGATTTTTATTCTTAAAAATTGAGTTTTGTCGATAATTTATAATTCTGCAGAACTCTATGGACCAGAATGAAGTGAAACGTTGCCGCTAATGCTCGTTAAGTTTAATTCTGCATTTTTTCTAATCTAACCAAGATAATGCTTGATGTTGAGATTTCTGCGTATAGATCATTGTTTATTGTTTGAGAGAATGCCAGGTGATTTAGAGTCCACCTTGATGATGTGACTCAGACTTTGAGAAAATTCTGCGGCCGAGGATTATCAAAGGGTTTTAAAAAATTATGGACAAATACTGGAGGTACTAAAAGGGTTGTGGCACTCCAAGTTAGTATAGATTTTCAGTCCTACAACTGCTGATCTCTAAACTCTGACGAGTAACTTGTTTTTTTTTGTGGTGGCCAGACGTTACTAGAGGCAAAGAGTTTGGGTGTAGGCTCGACATGCGATCATCGTGTGGTGCAGAATCCACCTCGATTATGTGACTTGGTGGAGTTTTAATTAAGAAGGTATTCTGCACCAGAGGGTTAATAAACAAGTGGTTTGGTGATTTTTGGCGATTTTTGGTGATATTAAAGAAGAGGAGACAATGTCTAGGTTTTTGGTCTTAGATAGCTGTTACTTGGTTCCCTTCTTTTCATTTTTGGAGTCTAGACTTTAATGAAGCAGACGGCAATGAGTTTGTTTGTTAAATGTGTAGCCAAAATGATGATTACTTTGAAGCTTGACAATTTTAACTGTGTGAATTGTTTAAGTCATCTAATCTGTTAAAGTCAAGTGTTCTGCCAAGTTATTAAACTGCAAACAAAAGGATAATACGTTTTGTATGTGGCCCATGCATAGTGTAGATGCCTTGTCTGGTTTTCCACTTTGAAAGAGCATTTGATTTCTTGGACGATTGTCGTAATATCGTATTTTTGGTTTTGAAAACCAGGTTTGCGTGTTATTAATACCAGTACTCTAATTTTGCTTACAAATTCACAATATCGGCACCAACTTTAAAAGCAATATCATCAAAGATTTGGATTTTGGAACGCACTATTTAAGAAGTGAATATAGCACTGGCATTCAAATTTTCACTTTTTTTAATTATTTTGTATATTTTGACCTCGTATAGACCTCCAAACATACACATACACATGTCTTCTCTGTGGCTCGGTGTGCCCGAATCCTTGATTGCCTATCCCGAAAGGGAAAGGCGTGACCATGATAGCTTATTTAACCAGAATATATCAAATCGGGCAACAAACTAAAAGATTTTTAAACTAGAAACTGCACTATGATCCAAATTAGATTTTGTTTCCTTAACTGTTCGTATAAACTCCAAACCAATCTTTTGATTCATTAGTTTTTTCTTTTGCGCACATTTTTAGCGATGAGGAATTGTGTACACATTTTAATAATTTGAATATCAAACTATTTGATCACATCATTGAAATAATTGTTACAATTCCAAGAAATATAATTCCGTATTGATTTTCCGTATTAATAAAGAGAAGGGTGGATTATATTTTCACAAAAAGAATTATTATGACGTATATAAAAGAATCTGTTGCATCTTTATGTGTCTTTCAGTACTATTGTGTAGAAGAACACAGAACCTAAATTAATTTCACAAATTTGCTAAAATATCGCATCTCCCCCTTTGCAATATCTTAAATAATATATAAAGTTCTTCAACTTTAGCTTTTAAATTATGAAAAATATAAAAATTTACTTAATTGTAAATTGGGGTGCATATTTGATGTACAAAATATAATTAATTGATTAAACTTAATTGAAATTATATTATACATCTCTAATTAATTAATTCAAAACAAAACAAAACAATCCGCCAGTAGGATTTATAAATTTAATTTAGCTAATGTTTGCTGTATTGTTATCAACCAGCGTACAAAAACAAAAAAAGAGAAACTTCCGTATTTATAATTACGTGTTTATTTGCAGTTTAAATTTAATTTAATTGAAATTCTCTCATTTCTGTTTGTTTAATTTGATCTCCTTTGAGGAAGGCTGCCTGCGTGTAGCGTCAACAGCTCCCTATTTTGTTCCCAAACAGATAATACTCTAATTATATAATAACATTTATATTGAAGCTAAAATCACAGTAATGTAATAATAAAATTTAAAATGCAATATTTATATTGTGGAAGCCGTTGAACTCGGGTAGTTTGCTATAAAAATAAGTGTGATTGTCAATACACCTACTTTTCCCATGTGTAAACAAACTTGCATGCCAACATGCATTAATAATAATTAAAGAACGGATTTTTATGGACGGAATAGGCATAAAAATGTTGTCTTTACAACATTGTGGGGGATATTTATTAAACAGGGAGCATCAACCTTCGCCACAGACTGTTTTATAATGCTGTTAAAGAGTTTAGCGAATTAATCATGAATCAAAAAGTATATTAATATTGCGTAATTTGATCATTTTAAATATATTCGATTTTTTTTTTTAATATATTTTTTTAATGATTAATAAATTTAATATTTTCTGTTGAGCTAACACTAAGTGGAATGTACTTCCTAAAAATATATAAAAACTGTTAGAACATTGCATGCTTAATAGAAGTTTTCAATGTAGGTACTAAGTGCCAAAGTACTACAATATAAAAATAAATACTTTATCTAATACTATTATCTATGAACTTAAAATATAAAATTTACTTTTTTGACAACATAAACAAACAAAATAGTTTTTTATCTGTCCACTCTGATAAACGTTTTTTTGGTCGTTTTATTGATCGAAAAGTGAAGCATTGCGGCCCTAAAATCATTTGCAGCGGCTCTAGGGAGGTAAAAAATAAAAAAAAAAAATGTCTGATTTGAAATATTTTGGTTTTTTATTTTGAATATTAAAAAATGCATTTAAACAAAATACCTTACCACGGTGACATGCAAAACTTTATCGTAAGAACCACCGACAAGAAAGCATTAGCAGCACTTCGATGTCTGGCGCCCTGCCCTCTGTTTAAAGAGACTAATACGATTTAGAATATTCATGAGAGAATGGTGGCAGTATATAAAAAAATAGCTCATCCTATTTTCAAGTTGAATATTGGTTCAAGCAGTTAAATTGGAACACGAAATCCAGTCATGATGACCCAAACTTTGGAAGATCTCTACAAGCACGAACTGACAAAAACAGTGCTAGAGAAATAGGAACATTGCCTAATTCAATAGGCACGATGAATTCTTAAGACAACAAATTTGCGATGAAAATTTGACTACTCTAACTGAAGGCTTCAATCTTCTATAGAATTATAACTAGGAATGAGATTTGAGCTCATTGGGATCTTCCCTCAAAACAATAGTCCATGGAATGGGTTCATAGGGTACTTGTTAGACTTCAAGACAGCTACCCCTAAAACCGGGCAAGTAGGTTGGCCCATCCTTTGCTTTGAAATCTAAAATCATTAGCCGCATAGAGGCAAAGGAGCCAAAGGTACCCGTAAGAGTTCATGTCGGAGACTCATCCAACGTTGCCTAGAAATCTGAAGTACTGTGTTGTTTGTCATGAACACTCACACCGGGATATGGTTGTATCTCATGGCCCTATCCCTGGGAACTAGATGCAGATTCTGCCCGATCCCAAAATGTTGGGTAAATGAGGAAGCACTTAGATTACGCTATGTGAGGTACAGGTGGCGCAAGCTACCTGGATGATTACTGATCACACGTGACTTTTTTTTAAGAGCCCGACGAAGGATGCAATTTTTGCGCGAAAATGGCTACGGTTTTCTTGGACACTAAAGGAATTTTTTTATTTGAGAATATGCCACAAGGGACTACAATAACGGGAAATGTAAGAAATCGTTGCTTTTGCACGACAACTGCATGGTGCGTAAAGCACAAATTGTTCAAGAAGTAGTCAATGATGACTTGGAATAAGCAGTAGAATCATATTTTGCAAAATTACTAAAATAATTTACGTTACTAGAAAACTATAGTAATAAGTGTGTTAGTGTTAATGGTTTTACGTTAAAAAACATTTTTTTTTTTGAAATTCTGTAATTCTTTGTTTTAATAGCTACGTAGATAAAAAAAAACTTCCTTTTGTACTCTAAATGGAAATTAATATATGTCAGCATATTATGAAAAGAAATATCACATTTGAGTTTGAGTTACTCAAACTGTACACAAAGATCATAAAAATGTTTGATGTTAGCAACTATATAAAAGTTGGACAAAATATTCACTTACATAGAGCACATACATGAAGAAGAAAACACTTTTACGGCTGAGGAGACAAATTGAATTGCACGATGTTTGTTAAGTGATATATAAGTTCATAACTTTTTGACAGGTTTCGGTGATATTTGACGGTTTTAGGTATATTTTTGACAGTGTTTTGTGTATTTTTGAAAGTTTTAAGTAATATTTTTTACAGTTTTTGATATATTTTTGACAATTTGAAATCTGTTTAATTAAACTAAACAGTCTATTTCTGACGGTTTTTGGTATATTTTAGACAGTTTTTGACAGTTTCTCGTATATTTTTAACTGTTTTTAGTAAGTTCTTGACAGTTTTTGTTATATATTTTAGTTTTTTATATATGTTTGACAATTTCTAATCTTTTTGACTGAAATAAACCAAATTCCTGAAGGTTTTTTTGTTATATTTTTGACTGTATTTGGTATATCCTGACAGTTTTTGGTATATTTTTAACAGTTTTTTAACATTTTTGTCAAATTTTACTATATTTTAGTATATCTTGACAGTTTTTGGTATTTTTTTGACAGATTTTACTATATTTTGACAGTTTTTAGTACATTTTTTACAGTTTTTGGTATATTTTTGACATTTTGAAATATCTTTTTGAAGGTTTACTTTACTTCTGACGGTTTTTGGTATATTTTTGACGGTTTTTGGTATATTTTTAAGAGTTCTGTATTTTTGACAGATTTTATTACATTTTTGATAGTTTTTGGTATATTTCTGACAGTTTCTCGTATATTTTTATCAGTTTTTAGTAAGTTTTTGACAGTTTTTGTTATGTATTTTACAGTTTTTGATCAATTTTTGACAATTTTAAATCTTTTTGGCTGTTTAGTCTATTTTTGGTATATGTTTGACAGTTTTTTAACATTTTTGTACATTTTTGACAAATTTCACTATATTGTTAGTAAAGCTTGACAGTTTTTGGTATATTTTGACAGATTTTACTATATTTTGACAGTTTTCAGTGCGTTTTTTACAGCTTTGGTATATTTTTGACAATTTGAAATATCTTTTTGAAGGTTTAGTCTCACTTCTGACGGTTTTTGGTATATTTGAAACATGTTTGTATGTTTTTGACAGATTTTACTATATTTTTAACAGTTTTTTTTTTAATTTTTGACGTTTTTGGTATGTTTTTAACGGTTTTTATGCATTTTTGACAGTTTTTGGTATATTTTTAACAGTTCTGTATTTGTAACAGTTTTTAGTACATTTTTGATAGTTTTTGGTATATTTCTGACAGTTTCTCGAATATTTTTAACAGTTTTTAGTACATTTTTGACAGTTTTTGGTATATTTTTAACATTTTGAAATATCTTTTTGAAGGTTTACTTTATTTCTGACGGTTTTTGATATATTCTAAACATGTTTGTATGTTTTTGACAGATTTTACTATATTTTTAACAGTTTTTTGTAAATTTTTGACGGTTTTTGGTACATTTTTAAGAGTTCTGTATTTTTGACAGATTTTAGTACATTTTTGATAGTTTTTGGTATATTTCTGACAGTTTCTCGTATATTTTTATCAGTTTTTAGTAAGTTTTTGACAGTTTTTGTTATGTATTTTACAGTTTTTGATCAATTTTTGACAATTTCAAATCTTTTTGGCTGTTTAGTCTATTTCTGACGGTTTTTGGTATATTTTTGACTGTATTTGGTATACCCTGACAGTTTTTGGTATATTCTTGTTGGTTTTTAGGTATATTTTTGACAGTTTTTTAACATTTTTGTACATTTTTGACAAATTTCACTATAATTTTAGTATATCTTGAGAGTTTTTGGTATATTTTGACAGATTTTACTATATTTTGACAGTTTTCAGTGCGTTTTTTACTACTTTGTTTTTAACAGTTTTTTGTGAATTATTGCCTTTTTTGGTATGTTTTTAACGGTTGTTGATACATTTTTGACAGTTTTTGGTATATTTTTAACAGTTCTGTATTTGTAACAGTTTTTAGTACATTTTTGATAGTTTTTGGTATATTTTTGACAGTTTCTCGAATATTTTTAACAGTTTTTAGTACGTTTTTGATAGTTTTTGTTATGTATTTTACAGTTTTTGATAAATTTTTGACAATTTCAAATCTTTTTGACTTTTTAGTCTATTTTTCACAGTTTTTGGTATATTTTTGACTGTATTTGGTATACCCTGACAGTTTTTGGTATATTTTGGACAAATTTTACTATATTTTTAGTGTATTTTGACAGTTTTTGACAGATTTTACTATATTTTGACAGTTTTTAATACATTTTTGACAGTTTTTGGTATATTTTTGACAATTTGAAACACTTTTTTGAAAGTTTAGTCTACGGTTTTTGGTATATTTGAAACATATTTCTATGTTCTTAACAGATTTTACTATATTCTTAACAGTTTTTTGTAAATTTTTGACGGTTTATGATAAATTTTTGACAGTTTTTGGTATATTTTGAACAGTTCTGTGTTTTTGACAGTTTTTAGTACATTTTTGACAGATTTTACTATATTTTGACAGTTTTTAATACATTTTTGACAGTTTTTGGTATATTTTTGACAATTTGAAACACCTTTTTGAAAGTTTAGTCTACGGGTTTTGGTATATTTGAAACATATTTCTATGTTCTTAACAGATTTTACTATGTTTTTAACAGTTTTTTGTAAATTTTTGACGTTTTTTGATAAATTTTTGACAGTTTTTGGTATATTTTAAACAGTTCTGTGTTTTTGACAGTTTTTAGTACATTTTTGAGAGTAAGTGTAGTACATTTTGACCGTTTTTGGTATATTTTTGACAATTTGAAATATCTTTTTGGAGTCTACTTCTGACGGTATGTTTGTATGTTTTTAACAGTTTTTGGTATATTTTTGACTGTTTTTGGTTCATTTTTGACAGTTTTTAGTAAACTTTTAAAAGTTTTTGATATTTTTGACAATTTGGAATTTTTTTGATTATTTAGTCTATTTCGGACGGTTTTTCGTATGCTTTTTGACGATTTTTGGTATATTTTTAACAATTTTGTGTATTTTTGACAGTTTTTGGTGTATTTTTAATAATTTAAAAATTTTTTGACAGTCTAGTTTTGATGGTTTTTGGTATATTTTTAACATTTTTTTATGTTTTTGACAGATTTTGCTAATTTTTGACAGTTTTTGGTATATTTTTAACAGTTTTGTTTATTTTTAACAGTTTTTAGTACATTTTTGACAATTCGAAATATTTTCTTGAAGGTTTTGTCTACTTCTGACGGTGTTTGGTATATTTTTAACATTTTTGTATGTTTTTGACAGATTTTACTATATTTTTGATATGTTTTTAGAGTTTTTGGTATATCATTAACAGTTTTCTGTGTTTTTTTACAGATTTTAGTAATTTTTTGACAGTTTTTGGTATATTTTTGTCAATTTTAAATATCTTTTAGAAGGTTCTACTTCTTACAGTTTTTGGTATATTTTTTAACATTTTTTATGATGTTGACAGATGATACTATATTTTTGACAGTTTTTAGAACATTATTGAAGGGTTTTGGTATATTTTTAACATTTTTAACAGATTTTACTATCTTTTTGACAGTTTTTGGTATATTTTCAACAGTTTTGTGTATTTTAGACAGTTTTTAGTACATTTTTGACAGTTTGAAATATCTTCTTGAAGGTTTCGTCTTTTTCTGATGGTTTTTGGTATATTTTTGTTTGTTTTTCACAGGTTTTACTATATTTTTGATAATTTTTTACAGTTTTTGGTATATTATTACCAGTTTTCTGTGTTTTTGACAGATTTTAGTAACTTTTTGACTGTTTTTGGTATATTTTGATAATTTGAAATATCTTTTTGGAGGTTTCGTCTACTTCTGACGGTTTTGTATGTTTTTGACAGATGTTACTATATTTTTGGTATATCTAAAGGGACTTTCAAAAGGACGCACGAATTTTGTAAGGCTATAATAGCCATGTTGTTATAGTAGCATCTTTGAAATTTGTTCAGTACTGAATGGTAAATAAAATAGTAAACTTGAAAGGTTATAGCGTCATCAGGTTTCTCTATTAAAATAAGAGCTCCATTCGAAAAAAGTTCCACTCATTACGTGCTTTTATCCTCGCCACAACCGTCCTGATGAGTCGCCTATTCGTCGTTTAGTGGCCAAATTTGAGTCATCCAGTTCGATTAAGTCACAAAAACGCAAGGTCTGCTGAAAACTGATTACTGCTGTGAGAATGTCAATTTCTCGTTGTTTACAAGAACTTGGTCTTTCTTCGACTTCAATTTGATGAATTTTGTGTCGGGACTTGGGTCTGCGTCCTTATAAAATCCAAGGACGGCTTGCTAAACAGCGCATGCCACGATGGACATTTCTTCATTCTGCACAAGCGATTTGAGGACATGGTTATCTCGTTCGGCGGCGACGTGAACTGGCTACCAAGATGGTGCGATTTAAAGCCTTAGACTTTTTCCTTTGGAGCTATCTTGAATCATAAGTCTTTGCGAGTAAACTACAACATTGAATTTCTTGATGACGAACACTTGGGTGAGTTGGTGGAACATTCCAGAACATAGTAACGGGAAAATAGTTTAGAATGGAGTGGCCACCCGAGTGTTGGTTATCAAACGGTTGGATCACGACTTACTTTTAGGACAAAATGACTTATGACGTTTGCATAGAAGACAGACATACAATTCTTTGACAACGAACACTTGGGTGGGCGGGTGGGTCACTCTAGAACATGGTAATAAGCTAATAATTTTAAATGGAGTGGCCCACCCACCCGAGTGTTAGTTGTCAAGAGGTTGGATCACGACCTTCTCTTCTGACAAAATGACTTCCAACGTTTTCATAGAAGACAAACATAGAATTTCTTAATAACGGACACTTGGGTTGGTGGGTGGGACACTCTACAACATAGTAACGGGCCAATAGTTTGAAATGCAGTGGCCCACCCACCCACCCACCCCAGTGTTAGTTATCAAAAGGTTGGATCACGACTTACTCTTGGGACAAAATGATTTCTGATGTTTGCTTAGAAAACAAATATTCAATTCCTTGATCACAAACATTTGGGTGGGTGGGTCACTCCAGAACATGGTAACTGGCCAATTGTTTAGAATGGAAAGGCCCATCCTACCCACTCACCCGAGTGTTAGTTATCAAGAAGTTGGATCACGACCTTCTCTTTTTACAAAATGACTTCCAACGTTTGCAAAGAACATAAACATACAATTCCTTGACCTCGAACACTTAGGTGGGTATGTGGGTCACTCTAGAACATAGTAATAAGCCAATAATTTGAAACGGAGTGGCCCACCCACCCGAGTGTTAGTTATTAAGAAGTTGGATCACGACCTTCCCTTGTGACAAAATGACTTCCAACGTTTGCATAAAAGACAAACATAAAACATAGAATTCCTTAACAACGGACACTTGGGTGGGTGTAGGACACTCTAAACAGAGGTGGCCAACCCGCGGTACTTATGCGGGCCACCTTGATCATTTTTTTGTATTGCGAAATTTATTACACATTTACGATACCTATTTTATAATAGTGAAAACTAACTGAACGCAGCTGCTGACTACCGCTTGGTCATTGTTTACTGGCAAGCGCTAGTCATTTTACTAATCAAACTTTGAGGTTTGATTGCTTGCTTTTGTAGGCGTGTGATTTGGAATGATGTTCTCATCCTACCCACTCGATTGTGTTTTTCTGAACCACAAACACTTAGGTGGGTTGGCGGGAACTTTAAATTATTTGGGCGTGTGGTTTGGATTGGTGATTCCACAAAAGCAAAGTCTCAAAAATAGCAAAATCCAGCTATAAAATATGGAAAATATTGTTAGGCAGAACCAAAATCGGCCATAAACTTTCGAAAGGTACAAAATTATATTCATAGAATGTTAAAAATAGCAAAATATGATAATGTCGTCAGAAAACACCAAAATTTGGTCATAAACTGTTGAAAAATTCAAAATTCTATTTATGAAAAATCAAAAATTGTAAAATCCGGTCATAAAATATTAAAATAGTTTTAAAAACAACAAACAACCGCCAAACTGCAAAATTCCGATTATAAAACCTCCAAAATAGCAAAATTTGGCTTTGAAATTCTAAACAATTGTCAGAAAGCATCAACATCTGGCCAAAAACTTTTAAAAAGTGTGAAAAAATTTATGAAATTTCAAAAATCCAGCTATAATATCTGAAAAATTGTTAAATAGTTCTAAAATCCTGTCATAAACCCTTGCTCAAGCCAAATAACATTACAAAATGTTATAAAATAGTATTAAATTTTGGAAATATATTAAATATTGTAGTTAAGTAGGGGCTTACAACAATCTGAAATAAACCGTTCAGGGGGACTCAGCTGCTTATCTCTGATGGATAACTCGGCGCACCTTTACTGAATCTTAAAACATGCGCTATTAACTAAAATATTCTGAATCGATCAGAAAAATTGTCGAAAAAAAGAATTGATATTTGGTTACATGGAATAAATCTGATTAATTTTTGGTCTAACATACTACTATAGACTTATCCAAGCAGATATTAGTTAGTCAAGCATGTAACCCAACTAAAATAACTTGAAGTAGTATTTCCGAGTATGCACCTCTCACCAGTGTCTCTTGCATAACAGTAAACAACCGCTTGAAACGATAATTCGCATAAAAACTGAGCAGTGTTTATATAAATCGCAAGATAAGCATTATTAATAAAAACAGGCATCTACCCAAAATAGGTATTTATGATAATAGAAAAAATGATTTGTTTTATATGACTCATGAACATAATGTTTCCCTAAGTTTAGATATAATCTCAAATAGGCAGTTTCGTAAATATAATAATTTCCAAATATCCGCTCCATAATCTGTCAATTATGTTTTATGTGCCAATCGATTCTATATTAAAAAGATAGAAAACTTTATTATTAGTTTTGTTGAAATCGATTATAAAAGAAAAAGCTTAGAAACTTGTTATTGGATCGTGACGAAATTGTTAATATATTTCAATGGAAATAATTTGCATATAAATATTAAATTCATTTGGGATTAACTACATATATGAAGGGAACAATTTCCTGCCATTTATAAATAAATTTTCCCGAATTAGCCAGGATTTCAGAGAGAGACCCCTATTGCGCTTCCATTTTCTGGAAACCATTTTGATGATTAATTAATGTTGTATACAAAGAGGAATTTTGATTAGGGCTGTCGTCAGGAGTCCGCCCTCAAAGGGTTAGTTCTCTTACTGTCCGGATTTTCAATGTTGCTTTATTAACCGGAAACACTATTCTGTTTATGTTGTAGCTAATTTAAATGAATCATTTATTTATTTAACGAATGCCTTTTGAGCATAATAAAATATGATAATCAAGAGTGTCATAATTACGGAAATTGAATTAATTTTTACCCTAATGTTCACATTTATATTAATGGGTTATTTAATTTAGGTTCGATGTTCTTGTGAATGGGGGCGGAGCAGTTACACTTCAATTCCAGCGATCTCCATTTAGGCCATTAACGCGTACGGTGTTTGTTCCTTGGAATCAGATCGTTGTTTTGCCGCCTGTACATATGCAGCTGAGCGACGATAGCGATTCTTCGGGTTCGCACACCAGGTAAGAGCTAAATAAATTCAATATTTACCATTCCAATAACGCAATGTTTAGTTTCCTAAGTCGGAATCCTGCTATCAATTTCCCTGGGGTATCACGCTCGCTTTTTGGAGCGAGTGGAATCCTTCCAGCAACATGTGATGAACACGATCCTGAACTTCTGAAGCCAGTAATAACGGGCACTTGGATGCCGGAAGGCGTAGGCGGATTGCCCGGCCAGAGCGTTATATTCGCTGAAACTCAAATTGTACAAGAATCGATTCCCATACCTGGCTCCGATTTACACCTTATGTACCAAAGTTCTCAAGCTACTGGATATTATAGCACAATACATATGCGTTTAACAGGATCTACTATACCTAAAACATTAACACATGTGCATGTCCGTGTAGAAGTGGAAGGTTCGTTGAATGTAAAAACATATGAAGCTGATCCGGATTTGAAGCATACGTTCGCTTGGAATAAGAGAAATGTTTACAAGCAAAAAGTGTACGGAATAGCGCAAGCTAAGGTTTCTGTGGGATATCAACACTCATCCTGCGATGAACCAGTATGGGAAACGCAAACTGCCAACTTAAAAGGCTTCGACGTTGACATATCAGATATTGGAGGATGGGGTCTGGATATCCATCATCATTACAATTTCCACGAAGGAATTTTACAAAAAGGGGATGGATCTACACTACACTTGAAACAATACCCTCGCACTGTAAATGTTATCATGGGTACAGGATTACAAAGAACTTTAGATTGCCCGGGTCAATGCGGCGGATCGGCAAAAGACGCCAAATTGCTGACGCCAGGTTCACTAGCTAGCGGCCCAGATGGAAGCATATACGTAGGAGATTTTAATTTAGTCAGACGAATCACCCCTGAGGGAAATGTATATACAGTACTTCAATTACGGTAGTAGTTTTATTGGATTATGTAAAATAAATTGCGTTATAATTTTGTCATATTTTAGGGCCACTCAAGTAGCATATCAGTATTATTTAACAGTGTCTCCTGCAGATGGGCACTTATATGTATCTGATCCAGAAAAACATCAAATTCTAAAGGTTATATCTTTAGATCCGGTTTCTGATCCCAGCATTAACAGCGAACCAGTAAGTTCAATTTATTTTTACTGTTATTCGATAAACGATAAATGGATTTTGTTTTAGGTGGTTGGAAACGGGGAGCGCTGCATACCGGGAGACGATAATAATTGCGGTGATGACGGCCCCGCTAAACACGCACGATTAGCTCACCCTAAGGGCATTGCCATTGCAGCCGATAAAACAATGTATATTGCGGATGGAACGAATATAAGGGCAGTGGATTCGCGCGGTATCATCCATACACTTGTTGGTTCTCACGGGCATCATAATCATTGGGCTCCGATACCTTGCCAAGGTGCCATTCCAGCTGCTCAGGCTCAGCTACAGTGGCCAACGGGATTATCTTTAAGTCCCTTAGACGGTTCGTTGCACTTTATAGATGATCGGCTCGTCTTGAAGCTTACCGCTGATATGAAGATCAAAGTTGTAGCTGGAACTCCTTTACACTGCCATACTAAAGATGATAATACAACAAAAGCTATTCAGAATGATGATATATTAGGAACTGTTCTCGCACTAGCATTCTCGCCAAATGGGGACTTATACATTGCTGAAACTGATACGCGTCGTCTAAACTTTATTAGAATGGTTGATTCATCCGGGAAAATAACTCATTTCGCCGGCAAACCACAAGAAAAGTTAAAGAATAATTGCGATTGTAATACTAGCATAACAACTGCCAACCCTAGAAACAACCAAGAACTTCCAACTGCCTGCCTTTGTGGGACAACAGATGTTACTACAAGTAATGCGGAAACACTTTTATCTTCCAACGCTCGATTCCAAGCAATTTCCGCGCTCACAGTATCCCCCGGCGGTGTCCTACACGTCGCTGACCAGGGTTCATTACATATCCTAGCCCTCGAACATTACCTGCCCTCACATGATGAGAACGGAGAATTTCACATCCCATATCCAGCAGCCGGCGAAATATACGTATTTAACCGATACGGACAGCACGTCGCCACGAGAGATTTAACATCCGCAAAAAGCAGATATTCGTTCTTATATTCGAAAAATACGAGTTTCGGGAAATTATCAACAGTTACTGATAGCTCTGGTAATAAGATCCAATTCTTAAGGGACTATAGCAATGCAGTTAGTTCCATAGAAAACACACAAGACCATAAATCAGAATTGAAGATATCTGGAGTGGGTTATTTGGTGAAACTGTCGGAAAAGGGACGTTCGGAAATAGAATTGGATTATGATATGAACACTGGGTTATTGACCAGCAGATCTGGGGTGAGTCAACTTTGAATTTAATAAAATTAGTTATAGGATTTATTCATATAAATTTATTTTGTAAAATTACTAAATTCTAAATTATTTTAATGGAATAAAATTATTGATAATAGCTGATATATTTAATTTATAAAATAAATATATTTTCAAACGCACTTTCAGAAGGCATTATAATTGCGATATAATCAAAATTCACCACGTTTACAAGTAAAGTTTGAGGATGGAATTATACCAGTGAATTTTTTATTTATTATTTTTAGAGAAAACCGTGTTTTACGAAGAGCTTTGCTTATTATAAAGTCCTTAGCCGCCAATGGAATGTATGATATATACAGGGTGATCAAAAAATAAGAAAACTTAACATTGTGTTTACACTATCTCTCTGAAAGTTAATATTTTTGTCTTCCGATTCTTATAAAACTTTACATTTCTTTGGGCAAGCTGATTGCAAGATCATTTTACAATAGGTTTGTTACAACTGCCGTTATGCAGCACCGTTCTCGAAATGTACACGATCATCTGTTTTATAATAAATATACTTGAGTTATACAAGGAGCAGCGCATCGTTTTGAAGATTGTGATTCATTATATAAGTAATGGAACATCTTGATATAGGCGTCACGTTGTTTAGAATTTTTTGTGTGCACAGTCCTCAGAAAGTGTTCTTTAAGCCTTGCAAAATTTTCTTTAAGAATCAAAAAGTACGTGTGGCACTGCCTTGGAAGTTTTAAATGTTACAGAATGTTACAAGTTTGACAAAATCAGAAAAATACGTACGCTAAGTCATTTTAAAGGTTTTCTAAATTACATATTTTTCCTTTATTCAATTATTTCTGCAACGCTTTGATTTGTTCATATACTTACACATGAACACCTGAAACAGTCCTTCGTTGAATTAAATGATTTAAGACTCTGTGTTAGCGATTTTGCTTTGGAGGTGGTGGATAATGTTGTACGTTTTACAGCTTTTTACAACGCCCCAGAAGTCTTACGACTTGTTTGAAGGGGTTTGATGAGACCAACGGCTTATTAGGTGACTTTCGAATCATTCTGGTGGATAAAGAGCAAGGTTATTATTTCAGTCATATTTCGGGGATCGAACCCCGGACTGCCAGCGTGCTACGCTAACGCTCTATATTTGAGCTATCTCACCGTCTTCTCCATAGTCTCAGTAAACAATAGTTTGATAGTTGTATTTACTTGAAATCACCATTAGTTGTAATCTCATACTGCCATGGGTGTCCAAACTTAAGTCATCGCCAGTGTGTAGCCAAAAATCCTTTGAAGAAAATGAGACCTGCTGCAATGGTTAGTTTGCTTAATTGGTTTACATTTTAATGACAAAGCCTTGACTTTAATTAACTAGGCCGATCACCAATATATTTTGAATAATTTTTGCCGGCTTCTGCCAAAACTGTCTGTTTTGGCGAAACGACGAAAGTTATTTGTGATATTTGATCATACCTTAAAATCTCACAAAAGTGACAGATTATACTTAACTTTGGAATTTCTGAAACAATATTTTTATTTGCAGCAGGCAACAAATTATAAGCTGTCATGTTTTGTTTTGTTCATGTTGTGGTGGGTGACTAAGATTTCGTATGTACTTTTTCCGCCATCTTAGAAAAGCGTTTTTTGCAATAACTTGGCTAACCCGACGTGATCTAAGTTGTGCAGGCCTTTGAGGACGCGGATACTGTAATCGTAACCACAGCAATTGAAGAGGCATAAAATTGTTGGCGAAGGTATTGATTTTATTTCTTCTTTTATTTCGGAAAACCGGTAAATGGACGAGCACCAGCAACAGTTTACTCTTCGATAAGTGTTTAACATGGTGAATTTGTTCTTGAAAACTTACTTTTCTTCCATGCTTTTAGCGGCTATGATACCATATAAATCTTTTTTTCAAAATTGGCAATTCAAAAATTATCAACACTCTCGAATCATCGGTGGAATTGTTCAAACGAGAAAAAGTCGTTCCGGAAGTTTTGACGTTCATAGAAGAACGATTCCTCATTGCTTTATATGGCGGTGACACGTAGAAACAATCTACCAATGGCTTAAGATTCAAGTACTTTACAAAATCAGTCACAAAAATTATCTTCAACCTCTCACTACTACCATCAACGAAAAGCGCACCACGGCAGTATATCTTTCGCTTTTAAAGCTTATATATTGCAAAGCTGCTTGTGGGTGCTGAAAAGCAGGAATTGTGTGTTACATTGCAGAGAACAAACATGCAACAACGTTGCAAAAGTCGACGTACTGCTCTAAAACTACGAATCAAACGATTAGGATGATTCTACTATCCAAGAAAATGTGATTGAAGAATCTTCAGATTTCGAGCAATATTTTTAGCAGGATGGTCCTGACAATGAAAAAAAGAAAAATATAAATACGAAAAACAGATCGTAGATAGAAGAACAAAACATTATATTGTCGTAATTTTTGAGAGCCGAAGTTATCGCAAATACGCCTTTTTTAAGATGTCAGAGAGAAAGCTTATAGAAATTCTTAGTCGACAACTTAAGGTTAAGTTTTATTATCCCTCCTTCGCTGCACAGCATATAAAATGGGCAGCTTTGATTCAATTGCGTTAACTAGTCCCACCATGAAGATATTTTGAAGTGATTTCTTGAATGTAAAACTAGTTTTTTTAGCCTGCCTCTACAGAAACCATCTATTTTGACGACGAATGGGGGTCTCTACTATTGCGTTTACTAATGTTCATACAAACTACTGATTCGACGGCTTTGTAGATTGGACGTTGATAAAGATAACTGTCTCACCTGGTTTCCACTAGCTTTGCTCTAACGGGTCATCTACAGTTCTTGGTATTGCGATTATAGTCGCGATTGCGTATACGTGTTTTCTGCTTCAATTGAGTAACGTTTTTCAAGTTACAAGCTCTAGTACTATTTATTGTGCCACCGGCTACAGAAGTTTTTGCGTTTTTATTAATTATGGGTAAAGTTGAGCTGTGAGTTTAAGGGCCAACTCTGCTGCTACCTGAGTCTTGGTTAATGAAAGTAGTCAACGCTCGAAGTCAAGTGGAAAATGAAATATGTGTTGAAGTCCCACTACTTTGCTGGTGATATGACAAATTTGTAATATTTCTAGTTCAGATTCACGTCGGCTGCTTGAAAATCTCATGAGTAAGCAATAGTTTGGTCTTGCAAGAAAATTTGGTTTCATTTGTTCCACGGCAATACAATTTGGTTTGGGAATGTAGTTGCGGAGAGTTTAGTGGTTTTATTGTAAAGTTGATGGTTAGTGGTTGACTATCTAACATAAGATGGCGTACCTTGCGTGTTATTCCTGTGTCTCTCTAAGTGTGTATTTTCTTCGTGGCTCAAATCGCATTTATCCTTGAGGATGCACTTATTTAAAGGACAGCGACTATTTTATCGTTCGAAATTTGGGGTTATAAATACGATAACGGCATAATTGTTCCTACTGTAGACCTAACATGAAGTTCTTTGCCTTAGTCAAAGTGTCAATATTTGTAATTAATATATTCCGAAACGAGATTTCTTCCCTTATTATTTAGGCTTGCACCAAACTGATGTACATGTTTTGACCTTTTTAGTTAGCAATCCGCATGCAATCAGAGGCTGGAAATGTGCGCCAATGTCTTTGAGTTTCGATTTTCAATCTGAATGGAATTATTTTGACCGACACACCCCGCTAGCCCTGATTTCCTGGGGTTGGGTAGTTCGAATGGGTACTAGTTCTGTTGGATGAAGAGAATTTGAAGATCATTCCTGGACATTTTATTAGTTGTGTTACGTTTTATCGTAAGAATAATTTAGGAACAGTTTACAATACTTCCTTAGGAACAGTTTATTTTTTGAGGTTATTATTTTGGGAAGTTTACTAATATCATAGTTCGACAAAGTTTGACACTAATGACAAGTTGGGAACAATTCATTATAGTTCGGTAATTGGTGATTTAGCTTAGTTTAGGAATGTTATAAGCGTTTAGGTACGTTTTTCCATATTTGTGAACATTCTATGACAGTTCAGGACCATTTTACGATACTTATTGAATCTCAGAAATGTATGTTTATGATAGTTTAGGAGCAACATTTATTTAATTTGAGAAGGCTTTTTTAATTGTTGTAGAATATTTTATTTTGACTGATTTATATATAACATGATAAAACGTTACTAAATATAGCATTTATCTAAGAACCTTCCATGACAATTCAGAAATATTTAGGGAAGATATGGTAGCTCTACATTTTACGACACATGTAACTCAGGGACTTGTGTAAGCTCAAAATCATTTTAGTTTTAGAACAAACACTTTTGTATTCTATGTAGTCTAGGAACATTTAATGACAGTTTATACACATTAGAAATGGTGATGGCAGTTCAGGAACATTATGTGATAGTTCTTGAACCTATTTGTCATTTATGAGATCTTGTGAACATTGTATGATAGTTCAAGAATATTTTGTTGGCCAAGGATCGTTTTAGCGTGTTCAATTCAGAAATTTATTTATTCCAAGAACATTCTATTCTTCTTGGGGAACTAAGGTACACTTTGTGAGTAGACACATTCGTGATGATTTATAAACATAATAAGTTAACGCGCTGTGCTCTCTAACAAATTTGTTGATTTTCACTGAATACAACTGAATTTTTAACTGTTTGCTATCTTTAGTATTTGCATCAATTTGCTTACAGCTTTCGAACTTTGTAAGGGCTAAATACTTTACTTCAGAAATAAATTATTGATGTATTCAATCTCAATTCAACATAATCACAGCGTCCAAGCCCAGACAATAGTTTTGGTTCTAAAACCAGTCAGTGTGCTTGTATGGCTACTTTTATTCAGGTATTGGCTGTTGAAATTGTGTTGATTCTTGTCGATGTATAGAACTAACAGAAAGTTCTTAACCATGATCAAACATGCGGCTTTTTTGCTTGGCAGTTCCAAAATTTTATGACTTCCGTTTGTTTATTAAGATAAAGCATACTCGCATCAGATTATTGAAATAAAATCAAATTGCAAGAAAATCACTCCCACGGTTTGGACCGAAATCCACTCATTTGGAATTCATCCAAATCCATCGAGTCAGATTCTAGATTTGGCATCTTTTAGTTCAAATTTTAGAGTTTAATAACTTGTTTATTTAAGGAGACAAAAGATCGGGTTTGTGACCCGAAGTGTAGGCCTTATTGAACTCTCTCTTCTTCTTCTTCGGTTTCCTCTTGGCAGAGGAGCTGTAGTCATGTTTTTCTACTGAGTAGGAGTAGCTCTGCGAACTACATCACGCCAGCGGCTCCTCTGTTTGGCGTCCTTGGTTGCCTTGTTTACAGTGGAGCTCGTTAAATCTTTTATTTGGTCCGACCATCTTTTTGGGGAACGTCCTCTTGGTGTTGTGTCTTCCATTTTTCCCTGGACTATCATTCTTTCGAAGTTGTCGTCTTCTCTCCTTGTTACGTGCCCAAAGTATATCAGAATTCGAGAGTATACAATTTGTGAGAGTCGCACAGAACATCCACTCTCATTAGTAATTACTGTACCCAAATATATAAATTGATTAACCACTTGCGTTTGTCCAATATGTATGTCGGGCCGGTTGTTATTTAGGCGGTCTACAATCATGACTTTTGTATTATCGTGTTCAATCTCTAGATGAAGGATGACGCTTTGTTCTAATTTTTCCATTAATTATAACAGTTCTTCGGCCGAGTCAGCGAATAATACTGAATATTGAACCCTACAAATCCACATATTGTTTGAATTTGAAACCAACTCGAATTAGCTAGGGGTTGATTCGCAAGTTTCTACTATAGTGAGATCTAAATAGAATCCTTGTACATTGTTTGAAGTTTTTGCATGAGTTTGAAGAGGTAGATCTTCAAAAAACACTGGGCAACACGTACTGGCTTTTAACGTTTTTACTTGTCGCCCTGCACTGCGATCCTGCTAGTTCTATTGTGCATCTCTGGTGTCGTTATTCTTTTAGTAGCTCTGTCTCTTCAATGAAGAATCTTTTAATAAGAGATTGCTTTCGGTTAGGTTATGTTTCCCAAATGAGGCTATGCGTTGCAGATTATAAGCTATTCACTAAGTAAGTGTAGCGGGGTTTTTTCTTTTTTCATATACACACGGCTATCTTTATTACTTTTCTATGCATGTGCTCGTATGTTGCAAACATAACCTAACCGAAGGAAATCCCTTGGTAAAAGATTCTGGATTTAATCGAAGAGACTGAGCTGCTAAAGGAATAGTAAGCCGTCAGTGGTGCACAACAGAACTGATGACTGATTTAGATTCCTCTGCAGATTTTTCTCAGACTGCTGTGTGTTGCGCATCAAGTTTGCTACGGATTATTTCTTTTCCGGTCACGAATGGGAGATCCTGAAAATAGGTTTGGATCCAGTAAATGTTCACTTTTCATCATCTTTGGCGAGCTGATTAGCTATGAGGTTTCTTTTTATTTGCTGGTCTTTTGATATCCCGACAAGGCGAACACTGAGATTGTTGCCAATGATTCCAAACTATTGATCCAGGCCATAACCAGTTTGTAATTTTGTACTGGGGACTCCAATGCCGCTCGATAATTTGACATGATGGTTATTGATCTCATTCCGATCATGTCCCTGGCGCTTTCGAGGCTTATTTGTCCAGGGGTAGCGAAGTTTTCTTCCCCACTATTGCTATTCTGGTCATTGGTCACATATGTGTATAGTTCCCTTAACTGTTCACAGGTATTTTGTTTGTCCATTCGTCTTGCTTTGGTATTATCACATCAAATGTCTTTTTGATGCAATAACCTTTCAAGTCCGACCTCATCATTAGAGTTTTTTTCCTCATGCAACACATTTGTTGTACTAGGTCTGTGGGTGGGTTCCGAGATTTACAATGTGATCTTTTACGTGTAGTCTGTATGCTGCTTGTCTCGCCTCCGTCATTAGAATTAAGTGGCGGTAACGATAGTAGTATTTCGCTACTGTGGGCGTCGTTCTCATTGCCTCCGTTATCAGCAGATATGCTAGCCTTTGAATTTAACCTAGTTTGTTGGCCGTAGTCTTTGTTGGTTTTTCCCCCATACGAGTTGTGCGAAGTTACTTGTCCTTATATTCTGTTCTTGTACTCTGCTGTTGATCGTCTGTTGTTTTTTTTATATTATTATTATGTCTTAAATTGCTTTTTTAAAATCACTCGTTAAAAAAAGAAAGAACACAAGTGATAATATCATTAATTTAATTCCAACTTAGTATTAAGCAAACTAAAAGTCTTTCTATTTATTTTTAAAATCCTAGGAGATTTATGTACTCATGTAATTTATCATATTTATAGGGTGGTGAAACATTCATCTACCAATACGATTGGCTAGGCAGAGCTACAGGAGTAACTCTACCCAGTGGTGAAATACTAACACTTAATTCAGAACTTTCACAAAACCAAGGATTAGTTGTATCTGTCACTGCACCACCATCAAAACTAATGATTACTGGAAAATCCAACAAGAAAGTTATCATTAAAGATGGTAAGTAACTAAAAAATCTTTATAAAGATCCTAAATGATAAAAATTTGTTTCAAATTCAGGTCTTGAATTATCCGAAGCTGTAAGTCTAAGAAATTCAACAGTAGCCGTCAAAGCAGCCTGTGGAGGAAGCTTAAAAGTATCAGCCATAGAACGTCATCCATTACTCGAAGCTGCTTTACCAGTAGAAGCAGAAATGTTACCAGTATGGTCAGAACAAACAACAGTTTTTGGTGAAGGTATTACCAACACCATGTCAACAAAATTCAGTTTAGTTGGAGATGTTCGCAACCCACAACAAACTCTAAATCGCGAAATATATGTAAACAATAGTAAAATCCTCGGAATCGAATTCGACCAATTTACAAGTAAAGAAACATTCTACGATCGAGACCGACAACCTTTATTAGCTATAACTTATGATCCTGCTGGATTACCACAAGTGTTTGTACCTAACGGTGCCGAACCGTTGAATATATCGTATGATGGATTCAATCGAGTCGATGGCTGGAAATGGGGACCATCCGAATTAAAATTCAGTTATGATAGACATGGATTGCTATCGGAAATTACAAGTAGCTTAGATGGTACACAGATATTTAGTTATAATGAATTGAATATGATTTCTAAGATTACATTAGCGAGTCAGAGAAGTTTTGCGTTGGCCTATGATGATGCCGGTGGATTAAGACAGGTGACTTTACCGAGCGGTACCAAACATTCATTCAGTTTACAACCGTCTCTTGGTTTCATTCGTGTTACTTATACAGCTCCAGGTAGTACAAGAGCATATTTACAACATTATTCGCATTCAGGCCTATTATTACAAACAGTCTGTCCTGGTGAAGGTGCTAGGGTTGTTTATAGATATACAAGTAATAATCGTTTGCAAGAAGTTGTACATGGTGATGGTAAAATTTTATATCATTACTCCACAACGACAGGATTGCCCAGTCAGGTATTGCATACAGAACCTGATTTGGAATATAAATGGGATTATCAATATACTGGTGGATTATTAATGGAAGAACGTATTGATTTTGGAGCTAAAACAGGATTGAGCAATGCGAAATTCACTTATGATTATGATGGTAATTACCGGTTAACTGTAGTCCAGGGAAGAATTGGTGGACAGAATTTGCCTCAACATAATTTAGCTTACAATCAAAAAACCGGTCTATTGGAATTAATTGGGCCTTTCAAAGTGATTAAACCGAAATCAAATGAGACAAGTGTTTATGATGGTACTGCTCTATTTTCACGCACTGTTGATGTACGTTTCTTAGAAACACAAGTTGCATTAACAATTCATGGAATGGAAGTATTTAGAATGGAATTTAGCCATGATATGCATGGTAGGATTTCACAAACACGGACTTATACAAGAAACGTTGGAGTTAATACATATACAAATATAAAGAATTACACTTGGGATTGTGATGGGCAATTGTTGGGTGTTGAAGCGCAAGAACCATGGGGTTTCAGATATGATGATAATGGTAATATGTTGTCACTAACATATCGAGGAAATACAATACCAATGGAATATAATGCAATGGATAGAATTATTAAGTTTGGTGAGGGTCAATACAAGTATGATAATAGAGGATTGGTAACGCAGAATGCGAGGGAAGAGAAGTTTCATTATAATGCCAAAGGATTGCTTACTCGTGCTACTAAACGTGGAAGATTTGATGTTAGATACTATTATGATCATTTGGATAGGTAAATATAATTTTTGTTAATGAATTGTATAAAATATTAATTTGTTTATTGTAGATTATCAACACGAAAGGATAATTTCGGAAATGTAACGCAATTCTTCTACAATAATCAACAGCGACCGAGGGAAGTCAGTCAAATTTATTCACCCAGAGATGGTAAATTGATGTCTTTGGTGTATGATGATCGGGGTCATCTTATCTATGCACAGGTATGTTTAACATTAATCACTTTCTTTACAACAGAACATGCTGGAATTTCAGAAAAGCCAGTTAGTTCTTAAATTTGACAATTGTAACACTATTTATAAAATTAATACCACAAAAACAAGTTTCATATAAAAAAAGATTACTAAGAAAAACTAAATGTTTTAAAAACATAATGAAAAACAAATATTTCTATTAAATTTAATAAATCTAAAGCTGCGTCCAGATTGGTAAATATTTAATATGGAACAGGCTTTAGAGGGATGGTCATTAGCCAAATACAGATTATGTATATAAAATTTAAAAGATTTAAGTGTTAAAAAAATTAAGAAAAATATTTGACTTTACATCTGCAAGTCAGCTTAAACTATACATTTATTAGTCAAATTATTGATCAATGGCTTCAAAATTAGGGTGTGCGAAAATATAGTAACTTTTACAGTTATATACAGTTAACAAACAGTTCCTAAAATTCTATAACAATTTTTACTTGATAAAGTTTTTGTCACATTTTTGCAATACATTTTGTGTAATATTATAAGGTTATGTCACAACAGTTTTGACAATTTAAAGGTTATAAGATTTTTATATTTTAATTAAGGCTTTTGGACGCGTTTCGGTCTCGATTTTTTTAGTGACAAACATACGGCCAGCCACAAGAGTGTGCTGTGGATCCAAGGCCAGGCTCTAGTCTACAAGATTTTCTATTGTGTAAAATTTAAAAATAGTTTATTTACTGATAAAAAATGTTTTTATAAATATTCTCTGGCCCCACAAAGAAACTTACATCTGTATTTTGTAGTGTATCCTTTGTTTAAGTCTTTTGACTACTTAGAATCCCTTTTGGTACTAACTCCACTGTAGTCCTTTTTCTAAAATTTACTTTATTTACCAGCAAATTTAGTTAAACCATTTTAGGTATTTCACAAAATGGGTTTTTTGTTTTTTTTTCATATAAATAATCAATTTTTAAAGTTTTTTCCAGAAATTTTGTTTAGAAAACGTTTTTTTAGAATTTTTTGCAATTTAATGCAAGTATTTTTTAAGGGATTTATAAATTTAAATCATTATTTGCAAAAAACAAAAGCAATTTTTGACATTATAGTCTTTTTAAAGTTTTTCCGATGCATTTTATTTAGAAATCGTTTATTTTTCAGTTTTTTAATTGTTATTGTTATATTTTGGGGCACTTTTTTAGATTTTTGTTTTTTTTATTGTATTTTAATCATTAGATGTGCAATATTATAATTGTAAAAGCGTTTCTAATGAGTTTTTGAGCAAAAAACGCATCTTTTTGAGCAATATTTTACATTTTAATTGATACAAATTTGCAAGTTGATAATTGTGTTGAACATAATATGAACTGTGAACTTTTAGTTTTGAAAATATTGTCATATAAATTGTTGATTTGTCAAGTGCCAAGTGCCAATTCTATAAAAATTGTTGAATTTTATGTTGTGAAATTTTTTATATAACAACTTTCAACTGTCTGACATATGAGTTATCTGGCTTATACATACATATGAACTGTTGTCTCACGTATAAATTGTCAATTTTGTCTTTCTTTACAAATTTGTTTTATAAACTGTTAATTTTATTCTACAAATTTGTAGTATGAACTGTCATTTGCCAACTTTCTTTTTGATCAATGAATAATTATAACAGTTTCTAATGCTCTATAACATTTTCTACTTGTTAAAGTTGTTGCGACATTTGTAAATTATGTCAAAACATTAGTTGTCACATTTTTGCAACCAATTTTATCTTTTAAGGTTATGTCACAACATTTTTGACATTTGAAGGTTATAGCATTCCTACATTTTAATTAAGGCAGTTTTGAACGAGTTTCTACCGCAAGTCACTTGTGGCATTTAGAGTAGACTGTTTACCATCCTCTTTTAATCCTGAACAAGCTCTCTTGCAAAATGTCCGAGTTTAGTATCTTTTTTGTTGTTTGTTCAATATGTCCTCTTTTTTAAAAATATAACCTTTATGGCACAAATTGATTTGAAGCATCAAGAAAAAGGCCAAAAATGTTATATCATTTTTAGACCATATTGTCTGCTATGAGATTTTTTGAAATATTTTGAATGAAACTATATTATCTAGTACAATATTTATAGCCTAAGATTTGATGCCAGAAATTTTTTTTACAATTTTTGGTCTACAAAATTATTCATTTCCAAAAATTTAAAAAAAATTAAAAAGTGACAAATAAATTATTTGCCATGAGAAAACATTGAAGAAGAAGCAAAAAAATTAATAAGATTTTTTTTGGAATTTTATATCTGTTCACATTTTATGCTCGCATATATTATTTCCAAAAAAGATGTACTGCTATTGTATGTAGGCTTAAATGGAAGATCATTCCATAGACATTTTTGTAAAAAGTGCAAATGGAACAATATTTTTAAGATTTCCACATATTACACTTATTTTTAAAACTTAACACTGAGGAAGGACATTAAAAAAAATGTTTTTGATTTATTTTGTTGAATTTTATTTTTTGATAAGAGTTTTCACTTGAGAAAAACTCAAAAATCTGATTTTTTTTAATTTTGTTAAGAATGCCAATTGATTTCCAAAAATTGGGACTTTGATACATTCAAGAAAAGGCTTAAAAACTAAGATTTTTTTATATTAATGTGTTTTTTTTTTTTTAATTATATTACATCAATTTTCAAAAATTAGGACATTAATATATTGAAGAAAAACTAAAATTTTTTATCATTTTAAAATTTGAATTATGTCACAAAAGACTTTTTTTAAATTAATTTCCAAAAATTAAGAGTTTTTACATAGAGGAAAAAGCTCAAAATCTCAAGTATTTTTTATATTTTAAAATTTAAAGCCTTAATTTAGCCACAAAAAATGTTATCAAATCTTTGATAAGAATTATTTTATTACTTCTGCAATATTTTGTTCAGTATGCATGGTTTATATAACATCTTCTTCTTCTTCTTGGCGTGCTTCATCCGCTCCGGATATTAGCGATCATCATCACGATCTTCTCCTTGTCCACTGCACTGCGAATGTTATATCAAACCACTGGCGTAGATTTTTAAGCCATGAAATTCGGTGTCTATCCGGGCCTCTTCTTCCCATCAGCTTTCCTTCCAGAATCAGTTGGAGTATTTTGTATATATCACTATGTCTCATTACGTGCCCGAGATATATTAATTTCTTAACCTTCACAGCTTTCAATACTTCCTGTTCCTTGCCCATTCTCAGCAGAACCTCCTTATTACTAATGTGCTCTTTCCATGAGATATTTAGGTTATGACAATATGTCCATAGTTCGAAGGCCTCCAGTTTTTTTTTTGTATCTTTTGATAGTGTCCAGAGTTTGACGCCATACAATAGTGTTGAGAAAACGTAGCAGCGCAACATTCTGATCTTAATTTGCATGCTCAAGTCTGGGCTGTTGAAAACTTTTCTCACCTGGATAAATGTCGTTCTCGCTTTTTCTATCCTGCATTTGATTTCTACTAAATGATCCCAGAGTTTATTCACGCATGTGCCTAGATATGTGTATTTGTTCACTTGGTTTATGGTTTTGTTGTTGAGAAGTATCGTCCGCTGTGATGGATTATCTTTACTGACAAGCATATATTTGGTCTTTTTGAGATTGAGATCGATTCCGTACTTTTCGCCGACTAATTTGATCTTATGCATCATCAGCTGAAGTCCTTAAGCTGTACTCGCCAATATAACAGTCGTCCGCATACCTTAAGTTGTTAATTATCTCGTCGTTGATCGATATTCCTTCCTCCACTCCATTCAGCGCCTTTTTAAATATTTCTTCCGAGTATATTTTAAACAAGGTTGGTGAAAGCACACAACCTCTGCTAATTTGGATATTTCCCGTGCTTTGGTCTTCAACTCGTACTTCTGCCGTCTGTGGCCAGTAGAGGTTTGCTATAAATTCTTTGTGTTTTACTCGATCAAACGCTTTGTTGAAATCTATAAAACACAAGTGTACCTCGCAGTTAACGTCTCTGCATCTCTGGATTAATACATTAAGCGAAAATAGTGCCTCCTTGGTACCCAACGCATTCCTGAAACCAAATTGTGTTACTTCAATATGGTCTTCGCATTGTCGGTATATAATTTTGATAAACTTCTTAAGGGCATGGCTCATTATGTGGTTTTGAGCCATTCTTCGGGTTTCCGGTATCTTATACTGCATTATATAGTTGAGTAAGCGTATTTATGGCATTTTCGTTAAAAACATTGAGTATTTCTGTCGGGATGATATCTGGGCCTACCGCTTTGTCATTTTTTTTATGTGTTACGTATTTCTAACCTCCTTTGTTATTTGAGGTCCAGTGTACGCGTTTTAGACATTCAGCTCTCATCAGTTCTTCCTTAGCATTCCTGATTTTTTTCCGTATTTGTTTATTTAGTTCTTTGTATTTTTCTTGGTCTTTTCCTTTAAGAAGGATGCTATCATTCATCATTTCAAAATATTACATCAAATTCTAAAATATACGACTATATTTTAAGCATAAATTAGACCACAATTTTTTTTTTTCAAATTTTTAATAAAAATTATTTATATTTTTACATACATGTATGTATACTTTACGTTATCTCATAATTTTCACTTGTTTAGTTTTATCCGAGGTGTTAACAACTTGGGTGTACAAAATAAGAATAATCATAACAGAACCGAATATGAATTATTTAATATCTGTAACTATTACATAATCAAATAATCAGGTAATAATTGCCTATTCAAATCATTACATGACCAGGTAGAAATTACATATTCACATAATCTTGTAATAAATACGTGCAATCAAATAATAATCACATGTAATCAAATATTGAGTACAAGATTCAAATTAAATATTGACAACAATACTTGAATATTTATTACAGATTAACGAAATCAGTAGGAATCATGTATCATTACATAACCACGTAATAATTATACAATCACTTAATTATTATGCATATTCTTAATCACTGTTGTTAACCTCAGGTTTAACCAAACAGTTATTAACATTTGAAAGTTACATCAACACATTTTTAATTATAACTTGGCATTGAGGTTATGTCATTACATTATTATGGAACGAAATCAACGCCGTAGCTAAGGCCCCGGGCCCTGCCGAAAAAGTATAAAATACATGCTATTTTCAACTCTAGGGGGCCTTTTTCAATATCTTGCGGGGGGGCCAACAAATTCTAGCTACGCCACAGAACGAAATTATACTTTTATGTTGAATAAATGTTATATCATATTTTTTTAAGGTTTACCCAAAATAAAAAACAAAATCCGGCCAAAAACGGTTTAAATGTGCAAATTTATATTTTTTGCATGGCATTCTAGCTAATCAGAAAGTTAAAAAATGTTAAATAGAAAACTAAGCCAACTATGTCAGTTTTAGTAAATTAAAAAAAAATAATTAAATTTGCAAATTTTAAATTTTTTTCAAAATTTCACAAAATATGAAAAAAATTAATAAATGTAATATTTTGCCTACATAAGGTTCTAGTTAATATATCAATATAAAAAAGAATTATTATAACCGCACTTAGTGCAACCTTATACAGGGTGATTCAGAGGAACAGGATGTTTTTAAACACGCAGTACACAGCAAGTATAAGAGTTAGAGAAACAAGTATAGTGTCATTCAACTCCTCAGGTAATGCCATTTTAGTCATGGCACATTGGAATGTGCAACATCGTGTGTTCGTGTACGATAATTATGTTAAAAGTGGTGAGTCTGTTCAAACACAGCGCTGGTTTGGAAGCACATAGCCGTAGTTCTGTAAAACGCATTTTACGACTAGATTTAAAATTCCATATGATAAGATAGCAATTGTCAAAGAGTTAATATAAAATGAAGCGCAGTTCCACTTAAACAGTTTGGTTAATAAACCAAACTGCCAATATTGGGCCATGGATAATCCACAAGTAATGTGGTGTAATCAGCCCTTATTTTTTTAAGAAACATGACAGCCACACAGCAAGGGTTTCAGCGAGTTTTTAGTACAATTTTTCAAGAACGAATTATTTAACATTTTGACATCTCGTTCTCCTGACCTAACGGCTTGTAAGGTTTTCTAAAATCCCATGTCTATGAATATAATCCCCAAACATTTAAGTGATGTTATTTTTCACACTTACTTAAACAAAATGGCATTCTGTAACAAAGATTTTAATAGTTGAGTTGATCTTGTGCATATATTTTATTATATAGGTTATGTAGGTGTATTAAAATACTTTTATATGCTGTAAAAAAAAATATATATTCATATTCATAACATCACATATATGTAATTCACAATTTTACACCGACGATGGCCTAACAGCCGAAAACCGGTCTGAACAATGAACAACTATACAGCATATAAAAGTATTTTAATACACCTACATAACCTATATAAAGATATGTTAATAAAAAAAAATCATGTAAAATTAACCGAGTTCTCTTATTTCTAAACCATGCGGTTCCTCTGAATCACCCTGTATAAATAGATTTTTTAAATTATAGTATTATGCCAGTATGACACTGATCTATAATTCTTTATTGAATTATATATATAAAAATATTTAAATCTTAAAAAGTCTGTAAAATGCACAAATAATCATCAATCTTATTGTAGATTGAAATTTTAAGAATATTTTTAGTTTTTCTTTAGAATTAACACAAAAAATGTACGAATTAACAGTTTTTTAAAAATAGTAAGGTTATATTATAAATGCTATTACTCACATGTTATGTGTTAATTATAAAGAAAACCTAAAAATATTCTTAAAATTTCAATCTACAATAAGATCGATGATGTTTTGTGCATTTTACAAACTTTTTAAGATTTAAATATTTTTATATATATAATTCAAGATATAATTATTGACAGTGTAATACGGGCATAAATGTGAATTTTCTCATGGTTTATAATCTATATATCAATTCTACATACATAATATTGCAAATCAAAAATAATTTATTTGAATAATTTGCACTGTATAATTCAAAAACGATATTAGTTAATATTGCTTTTAATAAAAGCTGTGAATAATATAATATAATAATTTTCTTTTACAGGTGTACCGACATAAATACTACGTAGCAACAGATGCATGTGGTACCCCAATAATGATATTCAACCAATATGGTGAAGGCATTAGAGAAATCATGAGATCTCCCTATGGACATATTGTTTACGACTCCAATCCTTATCTCTACTTACCTGTCGATTTCTGCGGTGGCTTACTGGATCAGGTTAGTGAATTTTTTAGAATATTGATTATTTATAAATATAAATTTTGAACAAATAATAAATTTATTATATTTTCTATTAGGTTACTTCTTTGGTCCATATGCCAAATGGTAAAGTTTACGATCCATTAATTGGTCAGTGGATGTCACCATTGTGGGAAAATGTACTGGAAAGAGTCGCTACTCCAACACATCTACATTTATACAGATTTAATGGAAACGACCCAATCAATATTGGACATGAGAAGAATCATCCTAAAGGTATGTTTTAAATATGAATGTTTATTTAATTTAAAAATAATACCAAGTCTGGAGGGTCTATTTTTTTATAACATCTGTGAACTGATATATGTTGATTAAATTTCAATAAAATATCCGATTTTGGATGTATGCGAGATATTTAAGGTTAATTACTTAATTTTATAATAAAATAACACTTTTTACTTTAGAAGTAAATTACTATACAAATTACAATTTAAAATAGTAGATAATAGAATAGACAATACGTTTAAGCAATAATAAGAAAAATATAATTATAATCATTTCTGATATTATGATATAGGCAACCCAAATAGCTTACGACGTAAAGTTTAATGCATATAAAATAGAAGTATTGACTGAATTATCTTATTTGAACAGAATTGCAGCAAATCCATTTGAGATTCATACTACATTATTTAAATATTTTTATTCAGAAAATTAAAAAAAATTATTATTTAAAGTTTCAGATCTCTATAAGTATAATATACAGGGTGATTAAAGATAAGTGTAAAAATATAGACAAAATATTTATTTTTGAAATAAAGATTTTTCGAAAAACTTTTTATGCATAATGAATACTTAAAAGTCAGAAAACTGTTTTTTTTTTAAATAGTAAATAGAGGCTAAATTATAACTAAATTTTAAACAAGAAAAACATACAGGGTGTTCCAATAAATAGATTCTGAAAGATTCATAATTATGGGCGAGTAGTTTAAAACTGACGTTACCCTTCCACACGCCCCAAAAGTTTATAATTAAGGGATTGAATGAATGTCTTGCCCGCAGACGTTAATAGTCACTAAATTGCAGAAAAGCGAGTGAAATCTAATTTTTTTTTTCACGATCACTTGGGCGGATTGCCGGGGTACTCTTAATTCATAATTACGGACGACCAGTTTAGAATTAGTGTTATTCGCCCAGCCGAAAGTTTGTAATCAAGAGATTGAATTTTGCTTCGCAGACGTCAATAGTTACCAAGTTAAATAATTATGGACGAGCAATTTAGGATAGGAGTGGCCACCCGCCCAAGTGCTTGTAATCAAGAGATTGAATACTTGTTCTCCTAGCAGATGCCAGTTACAAAAAAGGTATTGAAATCCAATCTATTGATCACAAATTCTTGGGAACTGGAGTGGCTCGTGAAAGTATTTGTAATCAAGACATTGAAAGCTTGTCCTCCCGCAAACGTCAGTTACTAAGTTACAGAAAACAGAGTGAAATCTAATCGAATCGGCACTGCGAATCCGTATCCGCCATCGAAACGGTCCAAAAACGCCCTGCCTAATTAGTGGGGGAAAATCTCAAAATAATTACCAACTTCGGGATCTTCTTTCAACGCCGACTTCTCTAATCCAAAAACCGTAGTTGCAAAAAACTGCGTTTTTTGCTCTTTTGCATAAAATAGCTCTTCCAAAAGATTTGAGGTCTTTTGTACCTTCTTCAGTGGTAACCTCTTTCTGATTTCAACACTAAGCAAGATGTTGCTTGGAGTGTTTTTTATGCTACCTTTATCAGCGATATTTGGTCATCTTCTACACATTGGGCTAATGACATGCATGTGTTTTTTTAATGTCCTGAAATGCTCTGCCGGAGCTGGTGCTCGAACCTGCGACAATTTATGCGCCGAGATTCTACTTAGTCGCTTCACCCAACTGCACGTCCCGGTTGGAATATTAATTGTCCCGGTTTGCAAGACGAATTATATGGAATATTAATTTAGCCATGTTTTCATCATTTGTAGGTCTCCGAGCCTCTGCTATAATATCTGTTCCAGTTATTGCGGTTTTCTCGTAAAAAATATGGATTCCGATAACGAAAAGTGCGGCCTTTGCTCGTTTATTCGTCATCAAAGGATTCGAAGTTTATCAAACGTCAATAATCACTAAGTTATAGGAGAAGATGTTTATATTACATTCCTTAAGCCCAAATATTAATTTAAAAAACCTACCAAAAGACAAAAGAAACATTTCTGTTACTCCGAGCCCGTTTGGATGATTACCGATCTGGATTTTTTCTTCAAAAATTCAAATTGCATATCCTTGGGACAATCGGTTAATTAATCAATACGCCCTCTTCCCCTCTGATATAGCAGAAAAGTGACGATGGTTTCAAATCAAATTAATATGTGACGTCAATTGGGAAGGGAATTGAGGGGAGCTCAATGGTTCGAAATCGAACTTTTCTAAAAAACTGCTTCCGCCCGAAGCGTTGTGGTGAAAAATTACAAAAAATCGACTTCAGATTTTTTTTAATTTCACTTTTTCGAATGAGACCACGCCAAGTTTTTTTAATTCCAAAAACTGTACTCTCCGCAAAAGAAGTTTTAGTCAAAAATTGCAGTTTTTAATTTTGGATGAAAGGAAATCTTCAATAGCCACATATTGGTAGGTTTCTAAGACTCCTGATGATCGCGTATTTTCGTTTTTTAAAACATTATGGATAAGGAAACGTGCGGAGTAGAACTGTTACCGGTTCAAAGGGTTGCGGAGGCGGCAGGTCCAAGTCTGGAAGCGACGCGGCTGCTCTCGGGGTTGTTCTCCAGTGATCGGAGGTTGATGTGGGGTGTAGCATGTTTTTAGAACGCTACTAACGCTACCCACACAGGGCGCAGTTTGGTAAGAACCAGTGGCAATCCTGGAGAGTGAACTACTGTTAGTTGTCGACGGAACCAGGTTGGAGGCCGTTTGCCTGGAAGCTGTAGTAGTAAGTCGGCACAGGGGTCAAAAACGAACAATCTTGTCAATTGGACTGGCCTGTAGATCTGAGTTCCGCTCTTGTTGGTGGTTTGTGCTCGACTAATGCTCTACCTACTGGCTGAATCAATTGCCCTCAAGTTCCGGTTCTAACTTGACACGGTGTTGGTGTCCAGTTGACGTTAATTTGGTTTCGGCACTATGGTACGGGAGGGGAGCAGTCTATAAACGAACAAGTGTCCACTGGGGTTTCACTATGTGTCTTTATGGTGCAGGTTCGAATTGTTTAAAACACTCGCGGCATGGGAGTTCGAAAACCGGCTATGTTCCGGATTCCGGTGGCGGTCTCTGGGGTTCACTGAGTTAGTCGTTCGGTGTTTCAATAGCTTGAATGTGTACGGATGGTGACGACCACTGTTTCTTCCGCGACTTTGCGAGTGGATCCTCATCCAATTTATTCCTTCCGTCAGAAAGCTGGCAGCTTGGAGTTTACACTCGTGCGGATGTTTGTGACGGAAGTGTTCGATGGTGATGGTACCATCAGGGTCATTGGATATAACCCTACCGTGTTCCGGCGATGTGATCTCTGGTTATTAAGTCTTTATGACCTTCGTTTGATCTTTGGATAAGGGGTCATTGTCGTACCTCTCATCGTTGGCAAGGTGTTCTGCCAAGGAATGCGTTTCTGAATGCACTGCTTTCCATCGCCCAACGGTGGGCGCCGTTTGTTACCGGCTCGCATTATCAAGGGGTTGCGGCGGCGGTAGGTCGTTGTGTTCCTACTAACGCTCTCACGCAGAGAGCTTCAAATTACCCAGAACGCTACTAACGCAACCACACATGGCGCAGTTCGGTAAGAACTTGTCTATGTTTTGGGGTTCGACGTGGTAATGCTGGAGCATCTACTAGTGGTAATCCTGAAACCATGGCGGTTGTGCACAGGGTGAGTTTTTATGGTCTTCCCGGACAATCTGTGAACTATTGGTTGTCGACGGCAGAAGGTTGGAGACCGTTTGCCTGAAAGCTGCAGCTGCGGTGGTAGGTCCGGCACATGGGGGGTCGAAGACAGATAATCCTGTCTATTGGATGGGCCTGTAGATCTGATTGTTGGTGGCTTGAAGCGGAATAGGAATGGCCGTTGTTGCTTAGAGCAGACATAAGTGATCACTAAGTTAGAGGAGGAGATGGTGATAAGAAATCTCTTGAATACTAATACTTGGCGGTAGGTAAGGCGGAACAGAGAACTGGATTGGACCGCCGTGTGTTAGTTTTCAAGGGATTTGATGTTTCATGTCCCTACAAACTTCATTAGTTACTATGTTAGAGGAAGAAAAGATGATATCCAATCTTTTAATGACCATAGTGCGATTATGGCGATTTTTAACGTTAAATTTTGGGCCAAATCAAATATTGCTTCAACTAAGAAACTTTTTAGGAAAAGGAACACTGTAAACTGCAAATCGATGCACCCTCATCGCTCAATGCAAGTTGCCAAAAAAACCAGAACCGGATCGGGCTAAATTTGGGAAACGAAAAAACGGAGCGTTTTTCGACAAAACTACGAAGCTAAACTTGATCTCTTTAACGTTTCAGCGGACGCGTAGCCGAAATTACGACCAGAAGGAAAAAGTTATGCGCGTTTAAAAAAAAAGCACACTTTGAGATTACTGGTAGTTGATTCATTTTTTTCCAGCGAATTCTCGTCCGGAAGAGTCAAATAAATAAATCTCTGTTCATTCACTGCTAAGATTTGGCCTAGTCTTTCACTCTCCACTAAATGGGACATCCTGTATGTTTTTTTTTTTGTTTGAAATTTAAAGAATCGTTTTTCATTTTCGTATAATTCAGCATTTATATAACATTTACAAAAAAATAATCTGTTTTTGACCTGGTGTCCTATTTAATCTGACAAATTAAAATAACTCTAAAAATTTATATTTCTAAAGAGGACATCTTCACTTGACAACATTAATTTTTTGTCCGGGACAGTTTTTTTGTACAATGCGTATTTTTGGAGTTATTTTAATTTGTCAAGTTAAGGAAATATGTTTTCAAATTTGTAATAAACTTTTTTCTTTTTATTACAATTATCTGTAAACACTCTGTATAAGACAGGTTTTTTCTCACCCAATATATGTTTTGAGAAACAGGACCTTTAATTTTTTTTTCAAAACTCAAAAATAAAGTTGTAGAGATTCTTTTTAACTAATAATATGTATTTTAAAAACCTGATATCATTTTAAGATTGTAAATTAATCATTCATTTTTCAGATTACCTGAGCTGGTTGAACAAATTGGGCTACAACTTAAAAAGCCTTGCCCCACAACTATATCCAGATGAACTACCCGGTGGTATAATGCCACCAGTATTAACTCAACCACCAGCATTCTGGGACCCAGTAAAAGAAAAATTAAGCAGCCAACTGACAATGCAAGTAACATCAACTAACGTACAATCCGGTATATTAGCCCACATATATTCAAGACGAATGACCGAAGCTACAAGCCTTTCCACCCCATCAAAATCAGCATTAAAAACAGACGTAATGGACCTTGTTCCTAAAAAGATTGGAGCCGCATCAGACCCACCATTCGGTAAAGGAATTTTAGTATCGAGAACTCCACAAGGCCGAGCAATTGTTTCCAGTGTACCTGCTGCAAATGCGATTTATCGAGATGTCTACACATCTGTTTTTAATAGATCGTATTTGTTACCATTTACATTTGTCGTGCATAGTGCTCAACAAGATGCTTTCCATTTTGTAAAAGAAGAAACTTGGAAGGCAAATGATGATAAAGGTCAATTAAAGCGATTACAAGGGCAGGTCAATACAACTTTCCATGAGATTTCGAAAGAAAATGGAAGCGGAAATAATTATTTTGATGTGAAAATACACGGTCTAAATGCTGTGATTAATTTAAGATATGGAACGACTTTAGAGAAAGAAAAGCAACGTTTATTACACCATGCTAAATTATCGGCAATTCGAAAAGCATGGCATAAAGAGAAGGAAATGTTAAAGAATGGATTTTCGGGAAGCGTAGAATGGACGACCAATGAAGTAGATGAGATTATGAAAGTGGGTTATGTTTCAACATATGAAGCGGAATACATACACGATGTGCAACTATATCCTGAATTGGCTGAGGATCCCTACAACGTCAGATTTCAGAAAAAAACAAGTGAAACTTCAAAGAAGAAGCGGAAGAAACGAGAAGCAAGGTGTTTAGATAGATGGTGGATTACATGGAACGATAGTTGCTAGTGCGACTGATATTAATAAAAAAGACTTACTATTATTAGTAAAGACAATTAACTAAGTGTGATGTACCAAAACATTTCAAATGTGAGACGTTTTATACCAAGATACCAAAGTCTATTTGTGTATGTATTTCAAAGATGCCAAAAAATGTATATTATTTATTTACAATATGTTACCTATATGTATGTGATTCAACATCAATGCTAGTTGTTTACGCAACACCATCTTTATATATTATAAGTTTAACTATTGACTGAATTAAATGTGAGCCTAGACAATATGCATTCGATGATTTTGTATATATTCGGATAAATGATTGTATGTAAGTATGGGTGTTAGGAGAGAAAGAAAGTTTAGCAGCAAATGCAAACCATTAAATGGTAGTGCCATAACATCTAAATAGGGTAAGTCATAGATTCATACAAGAACTGTCAAAAGATGCCAGATATAAGTATCAAAAATGTGTAAATATAGTCCAGTTATTAACTTTTTAATAATTTTAATTAAATGAAACGAATTTATTCTAGATAGGAGAAAAAATGAATGAGAATCATTACTAATGTATGTTGTGTTGCTTTACTTAATATTATATATCATTGTGACTGCTCTATGTTTGAAGGAAAAAAACTGATATAAAGCAGAATAATTATCCGCTGTGTACCTTGCAGATATTGCTATATTGCCACAATTCATAAATTATTTTATTGTAAAATAGAATTAAGAATATATTTTTTATCCGCCTGCCATGTAGTATATTTTGTGTGCTGTTGTTATAAGTATATGAACACAAAATGTACTAATTTAATGTTACTATATGTTGTCCATAGACCATATAACTCGCTGGTAATTGTTTAACAAAAAAAATATGAAGCTGTCTTTAAGATATCTATGAATTATACGATACTTATATTTCCATATATTTATTATTTGTATTGTAGCTTTTTTTGTCCATTGCTAAATTCGTTATAAATATTTTTTATTTAATTCGAGTAATTAACAAGTATTATAAATGTTTTTGAAATAAAGAAATTGTTTTATATATAATTATGTGAGTCTATATTTCATGCAATTTACTCTTTTAAAATATGTTACAGGATAAATACATACAAGAAAAGATTCATTTGAGCTCGAGATGTAAACAAAGGGCAGGATCAGGTTTAGGGTAAGTAAAATAATAGAAAAGATCACAAATTTTGTAATTGTGAGTGTCTGTAATCCATTTCCAACATCTGTTCAGCTGCTTTTTCTACTCCAATTGGATTTAATTGATCGATTATTCCTCTGATCAAAGCATTCCAATAGTTTTATTTATGTGACAAATAAAAATTATATTTTTTGATGAAAATTTTTCTTGAAGCATTCAAGCGTCTCGTCTTGGGCAAAATCATTCAAGCTAAATACGACATTCATCAAAGGATTAAATCTCTTAATCCTTTGACTTCTGATTTAATTAGATAAATATCATATTTTAGCTTGCATCAATTTTTCTAATTTCATGACCAAGCTAATAGCCGTATTCTGAACATTTTTTACAGCGATGTTAATTAACATTTTGAACGTTGCTAGGCAATATTTAAAAAACTCGTTACCTGATTGGTTAAAAATCAATTTCTACAGCGATGTTAGCTAACATCGATGTTAAAAAATGTTCAGAATCGACCTATAAATTTTAAAATCAATAATTGCATTGCTCTCTGTGTATTACCCCCGATTAAACCATAGAATTATTTAAAAACGATCTTGCCACAAAAAATTAATTAGTTTAAACTAATATATTGTGCATAAAAGAATACCGAATGTGTATCGATTAAACCAAAATTTGTACATGTACATGTACATGTTAATTCATATAAAGTAGTTTATGAGAGCAATATGGCCAGTGAATAAATTTGTTCCAAAAAGTTGACAAGAAAGTTAAAAGACTTATCATGGAATTCATTAAAATGTATTAAAATAACATTGAAATTGGTATTATTTATTTATTGTAGTTTACCTTCTAATCCAGCTCTCTATAAACAATGGTTCATTCCCATAAAAAGATCATTTTTCAAACGTTCTCAATTTTTGTAAAACTTTTATGATGCAGACCATGCAGGTAGACTATGCTCTGTGGCGTGAAGATAGCTCCAATTTGAACCAAAGGCCACTCCAATGAAGTTGCTTACACACATAAACATTTACTTATAAAGGGTGTTCACGGATAAGTGCGACGAGGAAAAAACTGTTTATTTTTGACTTTAGAATGCTTTGTATACAAATGCTATCTAGAAAAGTGAAAGTTTGATACATAGACTAATTTAGTTGCAAGTTTTATAATATTCTACGTATCAATCTGAAAAATCATAAAGGGTGTTCAAAGTGAAAAATTGAAAACTATGCCTAAATCTTAGTAGTTAAGTTGTTTTTACATTTATTAATTTATTGTTTAATTGTCACTTTTTGATCACTTTCTAGTCTGATTAAAAGATGTCCTATTTTGCTTCAATTTATTGTTGAAGTTAAGAGTTGGCAACCTCTACTACATAACTTTAATTTATTTAACAATAATTTTAAGTGTTTTATGTTAATCCATAACCGAATCAAACTCCGGTCTGCTCGCATGATATGCAAGGTCTCTATCATTGTTTTTTTTTTTTACTTTTTTAGTCCGACGAATGAGGTTAACTTGTTTTGGCTAAAAGTTTATGTTTTCCTGCAAAAAACTGATATAGAGATTGGTGTAATTTATAGTTTACACCAATTTTCGTGTTTTAGTTTTTCTATAAATGTCTTTGTAATTTGGTATGCAACAAAACTAAAAAAAAACTTTAATGAAAGTGACCCAAGTGTTGCCTTTAATGATATTATTGGTTCACCCAATAGCATAAAGATCTGCGATAAATACAGATAGGAGTTTACGAATCTGTTCTGTTTTTCCAATTATAGAATTGTATCTAACTTATACAAGGTGTTTTCTAACTGGAAGCAAAAATTAACACTTTAGATACATTTTTTAATTTTAAACAGAAAATCTAAATAACTTTTTTGTATATCTCGCTTTGTTTTTGAGATAATCGAAAAATACCTATTATTTAGAAAACTTTTCATCTAGCAAAATTTAAACAAAAAAACATTTGTAACAATTGTAATAACAAACAAAACAATATTACATTAATATGTTTTCAAAATGGCCACCATGAGCGTTGATGCAAGTTTGACAACGCACTAAAAAAAATTATAAACTGCTTCAAAATCTGTTGTGGTTTGAACGTGCAATTCAGCATTTGCAATTTTTTTTGTAGCTGCTTCACGTTTATTGGCTCCGTATAAAACAATTGTTTTATGTGTCCCCACACATAAAAGTCCAATAGATTTAGATCAGGAGATTTTGCAGGCCACTTCACTGGACTTCTTCTACTAATTCACCTATCATTAAAACTATAGTTCAGCTACCAAACTACATATCGCCTAACATGGGGCGGTGCTCTATCGTACTGGTACCACATCCTGTTACGTAAGGCAAGAGGGACATTGTTATCCAGAAATTTTTCATCTGATTTTTGAGAAATTTTGCGTATAAACCACTATTTAAACGAGGTGGTAAGATTTGAATTGGTAGTAGTTGCTCATTAAAAACCCCACCCCATATGTTAACTGAAAATCTTTGTTGGTAAGCTCATACCCTAACTGCGGATTTCCTAATGACCAGATATGCTTATTATGTATATTGTTAATGCCACCTCTTGTGAACATAGGTTCATTGCTCCACCATATTGCACTAAAGAAGTTAGGATCTTGTTGATGTCGTTGTGTTGTATTTTTTGATAACGGGTGAAGAATTATTTAAGGTTTTCCAGACAAAGTTTTTAGAAAGTTGTAATGAGCGGAAAGTCGCCTAACGCTGACCCCTGCTTCATCAAGAACTGCGTTCCTCTTCTGCAACGGTGTGCTGTTGTTGTGGACCTCCACTACGGCGATTTCCAATTCTAAATTCACAGAGCCTTTGAAATGCGTTCGAAAATAGGCGACAGAAAGGTTTTTTTCTGTCGGGAAATCTTAAATGGTAATTGTTGAACAGCATTTTTATCAAATTTTACTAACCGAACCAAAGAAAACGATTTTGACAAGTATCAAAAGCTTTCATCAATGCACACTTGTTAAAGTAATGTTGTTTTATTTGTTTTTTTTTTCTAATTAAAAAGTTTTCTAAATAACGTGTATTTTTTTATTATCTCAGAAACGAAGCTAGATAGTTACAAAGATTTTCTGTTTAAAATTAAGAAACGTATTTAAAGTTTCATTTTTTGCCTTCAATTAGGAAACACCCTGTATAGACAAAGACTGGATAGATAAATTGTGGACTGAACTACAGATACAATGTTGTTGGTAAGTCTAAAAACCTAGGTATTTTAACGTACCTTTTAGATACATATAACTTTGTGGCGACCGTTGAAACAAGGAATTAATATGATCAAGTTATTTGATTTTGGTTACTATAGAAATATAATGTTTATTAAGGGGATTTTGTAATTAGTGGTGGTAGTGACCCCGACGTGATGTGTGGCATGTGGTGGCGCAGTTGATCATTAGTTGATGTTGACACGTCGCACAGCAAAGATCTATCTGGTATCTTAATAAGCTTTAACTGCAGCATTGAAGATTTCTTAACTTTCATATCCCTTAGTTCTACATCCGCTTTCTGCGCCTTTGCTAAAGCTCTTAGATCTAGAATTGCCCCATATAATTAAGGTATCGGTGATGCCGCTTAATGGGCTAAGCCACACGGGCTAATCAAGGCGCACAACCACCTGCCGGCTGGTATAAAGCCTGCGCGTCGACGGCCTAACGATCATCGACCTTCAATGGACACGACACATATCCGCTGTCATAGAAAAGGCTGGCTACTAATATTTTAGCTCCAATATTTTACAAAAAAAACTGGTTTGAGGATTGAAAACAAGTTACGTCTCTACAAAACTATAATCAGGCCACAAATTCTCTACTTCTGTCCTATCTGGGCTATTACATTCAACTCCAACTGGAAAAAAGTAGAAGCCTGCCAACGTAAAACTTTACGGCGGCTACTTAATGCCCCATGGTTTATTCGTAATTCCACCATTCGTAAAGACCTCAAAATATTACCGATAAAAAAAACAATTACCAAATTAGCCCAATCATTCTTCACAAAGTAACTATCACATCCCAATCGGGAAATCAATTCTCTAGCTTTTATCGATTCCAAAGCAGCTAAGAATCTAAAATATCCAAGAGCAACAGATCTGTTGACTACGTAGACTAAATACCTACTTACATTACACCTACGGGTGCGTAATAACGCATCTAACTATCTTAATCAATATCCAATACGTCAGGAAGTTTATTGGCCAATGGCCTGCTCACTCCAATTATAAATATCATATAGAAACGGCACTAACAATCAGTCTTAACCACGCAGCGAAGCCGTAAGGAACTAATGGACCGGAACGATTCAAGCGTCTCACTTTCGACTACGATGCCACCACCGAATACCCTCTACGACTACCGGAATGATTTCCCGACCACTACTATGCCCCTGGACAACCCCTCCGGAATGCGACCAACTTACACCTCTACTTTGACGACCGTCTCGGGGATGTATCTGCACCGCGAACTGCACACGACTCACCGCCTTGCACCTACCGCCGTGAGCCGCTATTTACCTGGGGAATGGAACACCATTTCCCACACTAAAAACTCACTGACCTCCTTCTTGACGCCAACCCCTGCTATGCCCATGGTATCTTCTGGATTCCCACACGCACCGACAAACGGGCTAGAGGATTCACCGACTCCCAACCCTACCACCTCGGAGGCGGGGAGCCCGTAACATCTGAATTGTGGTGTGCTTTCTTTATTTCTCTCGCAAAAAGCATATGTGATCGGCTTATAGTTGGTGAAGATGGTAGAGTTTTTTGCTTCAATCATGTAGCAAAAATGTTTTATTGCTTTGTAAATCTCAAACAATCCAAACGGCGTCGTTATTGCTATTTTGGTGATGTTTTTGTCTGCAACTAGTATTTAATGGAAGGCTTTGACAAGATCTATTGTTGAAAAGATTTTTGCCTCATCAAGATTTTGAGAAAAGCTTGGATGTGCCGGGCTGGGTACTGGTCAGGTTTTGTTTGTGCATTTAATTCTTTATAGTAACTGTGAGGTAGCTCAGTTATAGAGCGTTAGCGTAGCACGCTAACTGTCCGGGGTTCGATCCTCGAGTATGACTAAAATAATAACTTTGCTCTTTATCCACCGGGGTGATTTGGAAGTCAAATAATAAGCCGTTGGTCCAATCAACCCATTTCATACAAGTTGTAAGACTTCTGGGGCAATGTAAAATAAAGAAGAGTTCCCACCGGGTTTCTACTTGTCAATTTGTTATAGTACCATGTGAAGTTTTTTGATGACCAACAGCTCTGGGATGGTCTGGCAACTTAAAGTTTCAACATAGCGTCAAATTATTTTTGAGCGGCTTTAAATTTATCTGGAGCCAATCCTTGTAGCTTGTGTGCTATCGGTAGGTCTGGAAACTTTGATAGAAGTTTGTGGAATTGTGTCACTCTTATAACTGTTTTGATGCTAAGTGTTCCCTTTGTTACTCTTGTGCAGTGAGTAGGGTTGTTGTGTTTACCAGTTTACGGTTTCTTGCATCTACAAAAAGGTTGTAGAGTGCGAGAAAATTCACTCCTATAACAGGTTTAGTCCTAAACTGAGTGATAACGTCACTGTGCCATATGTTGCTATTACCGTTCCGTTGGTCGCGGCAATTTTATATGGCGATTAATTTGGTGGTTTGGTTTGCATATAAGAGCGAGAAAACACACATAAATTAGCGCCAGTGTCTATTAGGAATTCTGGCTTTGTGACATCATCAGTCATGTAAATACGGCGTGATGTTGTCGGGCAGGTGTCGTCTGTCGCCGTTCAGTTTCTCTGGAATGAGCATGCTTGTGTGCACTTTGTAGCCTTGCGTCCAAACCTCATTTAGTACCAGCAAATGACATTCTTGTGTTGTCGATTATATGAAGCTGACCGTGAGCAAAATTTTGATCTATTTTGAAAACTAGCTCTGTTATTTTGTACTTTGGAAACTTCTTCTCTTATTGATGCAATTTCTTGTTGCAGTGTGATTGTGAGTTGCTGATGCTGTGCTGTTAAGTGGTCATTTATTTGGACTGGAGCTGCTGCTTCTGCAATCGTTGGTTATTGTGATGTTAAATCCATGATTGAATCAGCTAAATCCGCGATCTTTTCCATCGATAATTCTTTGCAAGCTGCGAGAATGGCTTGCATGAATGTCGCTAATCTTCCAAACCAAAGTGTCCAAAGCATGCTGCTCGGAACAGCTGACTTGGCAAGTCCTAAACTATGATTTTCTATTATTGAAGACAATTTCACGACTGCAGGAATTACAACCGACGCAACAAGGTAAGTAAATTAACCGGCAGTAAACGAGTATACAACGCTAGAAACCGAATTAATTAAATGCCTCAGCTTAGCGATAGCCAGTAAGCAAAAATCAACCGTCATATATCAACAACATCAAGCGCTTTCATCTATGAGATTTGAGCATGTACATATCGATATTGTGGTTATGCCAAAGTCGGAAGGCTGCAGGTAATGCCTGACCTGAGTGGATCATTTTTCCCGATGACAAGAAGCAATTTCTATAGAAAAACAAGAAGCTACAACAGTCGCAAGAGCCTTCTATGCACATTGGATTGTTTGTTGTTTAAACAATTGAGCCACCTAACAGGTACGTCTCACTTTAGAAACTGGAAAGATTTCATCAGCTATTAAAAGCAGCAATCAATCAGTCAGAATTTGTGATAACTCTGTGAGAACATATGCAAAATAGTCTAGGCATGGAGAAAAATTCACTTTTGTGTTTAAAGACCTCGCCAAACAGGTTTTTGTAAGGAAAGATGGACCAATTACCTTATGAATGTTTAATTACAGTGATTTCCAGAACAAAAAAAAAACATTATTGTAGACATCAGGAGAAGCAGTGTCACCGTCTCTATATTATCTCTAATTTATATTATATTTTATTCTATTCTAGGCTATCAGCCTGTCAAATTGAGAAATCTCAATAAATAAGAAGACATCATTTCGAATTGTTTGGCAACATATTTTTTAGTAAGTAATTTTTATTTGCATTGGCCAGACGTATGTTTTGTTTTTCGGTCATCTGATTCAAATAAAACGTGCCAAAAATGTCTTTGCTTGTCAGTGTAAGATTTAACTGTATTACGGTTCTCCTTTACACACAAGTAGTTTAGCGTTTCTCTTAATAGGAAGCATTGCGTTACCACCTTCGATACATTACTAAACATAAACTGTGATTTTATGTAAATTGTCTCTTCAACCAGTGAGATGCTAGGCACACTGATGATGGGTGCAGACCCTGAAACACGAGTGCAAGTTTCTCTTACTGGATGAAAAATTTACATAAAATACCTCGTTTATGAATTTTAAATAAATACCATAACATATGGAACTGCAGCGTCGTTTTTAGCATCAAGATGCTTACAATAATGAGCCAGTGACAATGCAAGAAATTAATCACTTGCAGCAGCTGCAATATACAAAGATTTTTTTATGTAGACGATTGCATAACTAGTTGTGACTGTGTTCAGGAACTTAAACAGCTCTATCAAGAACTATGCGGTATCATTGCAAATTGGCTTTTAAGGAAATGGCATACTGTCCACAATTGCTGAAAACAATTAGTAGTAGCCAAACAGACAAGCAACCTTTTAATAAAGCGTCCAGTTCAAAACCACTGGGATGTTACCAAAATTACCTATCATTTAAAAAACAAGTCAATCTTTGCACTAGGTTAAAAATGACAAAGTGAGTAATTCTCTCTAAATTATCAAAAATCTTTGATCCACTAAGACTTCAGGGATCAATCACAGTAAAGGCAAAATTGATAATGCAACAATTATAGGAGTTAAAGCTTGTTTGGGATGATTTCGTACCAATGAAAATATATACAGATTGGACTCAATACGTATCTCAACTTGATACACTCAACGTGCTGACAGTTCCAAGACTAGTGGCACCATCTAACAAATTAGAGCTGCATGGATTTTGCGATGCATCAGAAACAGCATATGGTGCAGTAGTCTACATGCGATCACAATTACAAGAAAAAATGCATTTAGTAAAGCTAGTCGTCTCAAAATCTAAAATTAAAATCAAACAACACCAAGACTAGAGCTTTGTGGAACAGTACTCTTGGCACAACTCATGAACTCTATAAAAATAGCATTAGGCATGCCACAAATAAAAAGCTGCTACTGGACAGATTCTATCATAGTACTAAATTAGATTCAATCCAGTTGTAGATTATACAAAATCTTTGTTGCAAATCGAATAAGCAAAATCCAATCTTGCACTGAAATAAAAAATTGGCGCTATGTTCCAACAATTAGTAATCCAGCCAATATTATTTCCAGAGGTTTAAACCCAGAAAAGCTGTCAATTTGTTCCATGTGGTGGAATGGTTCGAGTTTCTTAGCAACAAGCGGCGTAGATTGGCCACAACTCATACAACATACACATGACAAACAAGATGTACGAGAACAAAAAACAATTATGGAAATTTTATTAGTTACGGTGCCGCAAAGTAATAAACTATTTGAGAAATGATAATCAACCAGAAAGCTGCAGAGAACTATTGGCTACTGTCTAAGTTTTCTAAACATCTCAAAAACTCCAAAGAAACAACGGAAATGTGGTGCACTTTCGGCAAGCGAACTACATGATAGAATGACCAATTTAATTAAACTAGCTCAAAGTAAAAGATTTTACAAGGAGCTTAGTTTACTACGTGCTGGAAAGACAATTAAGCCTTCATTAAGCATAATATCATTAAACCCATTTTTGGGCACAAAGGGAGTGCTAAGAGTTGGAGGAAGATTAAACTTTGCTTACATTCCAGAAGATCAACGCCACTCTATAGTTCTTCAAAAATTGCACTCTTTGACAAATAGTATAGTCAACTTAGAACATTTGAAGGCATTGCACGGAGGTGCTCAGTAAGTCTTATCAAATCTTTGAACAAAGTATTGGCCCATATTCGGAAAATCAGCAGTCAAGAGGATCATTAAACTGCATAAGATATTGTCGAGTAAACCTATCTGCAGTCTAACATATCATGGGTCAGTTGCCTAGGCCATGAGTTACACCGTCCATTTCAACACTGTAGAATTGATTCCATCCACTTAAAACTGGTAACTGGACTCACAATGAAAGCATTTACTAACTGTTTTCAAAAATTTGCATTTTATCGGAGAACTCCGCAGACGATTTTTTTCAACAATGCCACAAACTTTGTAAGCACATGGAAGGAGCTCAAACAACTTTTTAAAAATCAAAAAGATCAGTTGAACACAGTATTAGCAGATAAACACATTGAATGGACATTCATACCTGCATGGTCACCACATTTTAGTAGCATTTTGGAGGCAGCTGTTTAAAACATCAAACATCATTTAAAACGCATAGCTGGAAACAATTAAATTATGAAGAATGAACACCTTGATAACAGCAATTAAAACGTGTTTAAACTCAAGACCAATATCACCGGTTTTTGAGGATCCCAAGGATCTCGAGCCACTAATTTCAAGTCATTTTTTAATTGCAACAACAATGACAAATCCACCAGAAGTTATGTTATTGGAAGCAAATCCCAATAAATTAAGTCATTGGCTACAAATTTGTCAAATGAAACAACATTTTTGGCAAAAATAGCCAATTTTAATCACTTTTAGTAAAGAAGTAAATGAACCAACCACAAAACTCTGCAAATTAATGATTGAGTATGTATCAAGGAAGCAAATCTACCTCCCCTACAATAGCAATTAGGACAAATAGAAGCAGTTTACCCAGGAAATGATGGAGTTACTCGGATGGCCAAACAAATTTCTAAGATGGCAACTAGAAACCTATGTTTGCTACCATAATCACCGTTTAATTAAAAGGAATACTTTTACGGTGGCCGGCATATTGGGGTCATCAATACTTCTGAGCAGAATTAATAAAACACGTAGTCGCGGAATCCAAATAAACAAACTAAACAAGATTTAAAAAAGTGTCAGCTGTCTATTAGTGCAACATATTTATATTAAAAAAAGTTATTAACTAGCATTGTATTAGCACTGTTAAAATATATAACATTATTGAAGCAATCGAGTTTTACTTTTGTGTCAGCAAAGTTATTAGGTGTGATCAATTACAAACCGAGCTTTTTAATTCTCTAACAAAGAATGACAGAGTCAACGGTAACAGCCATCAAGTTTGATTCAACAGATGCTAAACAATTTTGCGTTTTTGCTTAACAATTTTGCTCAATAACAATATTACTACTTAGCAATATGCATAGAGAATTGAACAGGATGATTATAAATGTTTGGGATTATGTAACCATCTAGTGTATGTTTGTGGCGCTCTAGTCTATTTGTATACATTCTTATAACTTTGCTTGCTTGACAGCTGTCAAAGTTGAACTGTCAAAACAAATAGTATAGTGGACAATTTAAAAAAAGCGGCATATTTAAAGTGATTACATAATCCCATTCATTTATAAATTCCCTGTTTATTCTATACATACAAATATTGTTTGTTCTGTTGCATACATGATTTTGAGTGTTTTAACACCTTTTTCTCTTGCGTTAACATATAGTATAGGGACTAAGCTAAAGTAGATTTACTGTAGACAATAGAACAAATATGAAGTATAACAATTTTTCAGTAGACTTACCACAAGATTAAAAGTCTCCAAGTACAAAACCGCAAAAACTAAATATATTTAAGCTAATATCAACCATTAAGTTAATTTTTAGTTTTCTGAATCAACGTTTCAGAAGATTATAGATCAGGTAAATACAAGTACAAGAAAATGACATAAGTCAAGTCAAGTAAATTAGTAATGATATAAAAATTAAATTTGTCTTAATTTTTATCTCAAAATCATTGACAAAATAGTTATCTTCTTCTTCTTCTTCAGGTGCATATCCGAGTTCGGATGTTTGCAATGAGCATGACTGTTTTTACTTTATTGGTTTTTATTCTGAAAAGTTCCTTTGACGTTTTCCCGTACCACGCCCTAAGATTCTGCAACTATAATATTCTCCTCCGTCCTGGACCTTGCTTGCCGTGTATCTTGCCTTGAATGATGAACTTGTAATACTTGTTCTCGTTTCTCATAATTTAATTCAAAAATTAATTATTTTGGAGATAAATCAATAAAAAAGGATATAACAACAAAACAAAAAAAAGTTTCTCATAATGTAGCCTAGATATTAAAATTTGCGGGTTTTGATGGTGTCTATGATCTCCGTCTTTTTCTTGGTCCTGCAAAGAACTTCTATGTTTGTTACTTTGTCCAATATATCCACAGGATGCGTCGATATAGCTACATATCAAAAGTTTCCAGCTTTTTTGTTGTTGCTTTATTGAGTGTTCAGTACTCGACTCTGTATAGTAGTATTGAGAATATGTAGCACCTCAAAATGCGGATTTTGGTATCAAGATAAAGTTTGTTGTTTTTGGAGAGGTTATTCATTGTATTGAAAGCGGCTCAAGCTTTTCCAATTCTATTCACAATTCACAACTGTGCCTAAGTATGTTGTCTGCCTCATTCTCTCTATTTGTTGATTGTGAGCGTATAGATTTACATTAGGTATCTTTTTTTTGCTGACCATGAACTTTGTTTTGTTGCTATTGATATAAGTCCAAATTTTTCATTAGCTACAGTTTTGTTTAATAGTGTTTGAAGTACTTTAAGAAAGTCAGCGAATATCATTGTATCGTCGGCATATCTGTTGCATATGTTGTTCCGCCTGGCTCTATTCTTTTGTGTCTTTTAGGGCTTCTTTAACCTTATTAAGGACAAATAATTTTGTAAATTTTCAAAATTTTAAAATACTTTAAAGATTTGTTTGGAGTATACATTGAATAGAATCGGCAAAAGTATGCAGTCTTACCCCTCTTGCTATTTTGATGTCTTCTACTTGTTCATCTTCAATTTGCAGGAATGCGGTCTGGTTCCAGTACAAGTTGGTAATGATTTGGAGATCTTTGGCGTCGATCCCTACTTGTTTTAATTATTATTTAATTTCTATCATCATGTGATGTTGCACTCAATCAAAAGCTTTTTGGTAGTCAATTAGGCATAAGTACTGAGAAAAGTGCTTCTCTTGTGCCTACAACGATGATAAAGCCAAATTGGTTTGCTGAGATTTGTTCTTTGCATTTGTTAAAAATTCTCTTGTATAATATTTTAAGGAATATTTTGAAAAGATGACTCATAAGGCTGATACTTCTATATTCCTCACATCTTTTTGCTCCTACTTTTTTTGGTAATACTATAAATTTTGACTTCAACCATTCTTTTGGTATGCTACCCGAGTTGTATATTCTATTAAATAATATGTTGGTAAGACTTTTGATGTACTCCTCATTTAGTAGTTTCAGGATTTCAACTTGTATGTTGTCAGGCTCTGTTGCTTTCCCATTTTTCATTTGTTTTATTGCTGCATCTAGTTTCTCTTTCAAGATGTGCGGACTTGTTTTTCTTTTGATGATTGGTGTTGCTATTCTTGCTTAATCTTCAAAAAGTTTGTTGAGATATTTCCTCTACGTTTTCTCCTTGTCTTCTAAGTTTATGATTATCTTTCCCTCATTGTTTACCAGCTTCTCAAGGTTTCTTTTGCTTGTTTTACCAGTCAATTCTCTAATTCTTTATTAAAAGCGTCATATCTTTTCTGCAGCTCTTCTATCTTTTGGCATGCTTCCGTTCTTTCTCTTTCTTTGGCCTTTCTGATTTCTTGCCTAATTATTTTGTTAATTTTTCTATATTTTTCATTGTTGTTCTTTTGACTTCTTCTTTGCTTCATTAAATTTATTATTTCATTTGTCAAGCATGATTTCTACTTTTTTTTTCTCTTCACCTTCTTTCAGATGTATTTTCTTGATATTTTGGATAATTTTATTGAAAACTGTTATTTTTACTACTGACTCCATTTCCTTCATTTCTTTACTGATTTTTTTTGTTAATTTCTTTTTCTACCTCTCTTTTGATGCTAGGATCTTTAAGTATTTGTTATTTATATTTGTTTTTGGCCTTCGTTTTCTTAAATCAAATAGCTATGATTATCTATAATTGTTGCCAAGAAACCATAAAAATTATATAATCAACACAAATCAATTAACCCAAGAAATATCAATAAAAATTAATTATTGTCATAGTTACCAATTACCTTAAAACATTAAAGTAAAATTACTGAATTAATATCAAACCTGGTAATGTGTATCAATTGATTAAAACTGACTAAACTGCATAAATAAAATGCACAAAGAACATTTAATAAGTTATCCTGCAATTGGAAGACACGCCTGCGACCTCAACGAATCCTTCTTGGGTTTACCTATTTTGTCACCACGAGCAAAATTCTATCAACGATTTTGGAGACGCTTTCGTAAATTAATGTACCCATCATATTTGTACCGTGATACTAGGTATTTATTTCGAAGTAGAGTACAAGTTAGAAATGAAATACACAACTTAGAGTTTCTTGCCAAACAATATATCATACACCCGTTGAGTATTATTGCACTCATACGTGAAATAACATTATTTTTGACGTATACATATGTTATATGTTTTAGATTGTTATATGTATCATTTTTACCACAATTTATATCAATAGAATATTCACTATGTTCAGTATGGTTGGCATCTTGCATATTTTGCATTAATATTATGTTAAATTTTATTATTGGATATAAAAATGACGATGGTACGATTGTATTAGATGAAAAACTAATACGTAGACGATACTTAAAAACATATTTTATATTTGATGTGATTGACGCAATACCATTTAGATACATCTTTAATAAAGGTTATGATTCTATTGGAGTATTTTCAGAAGCATTATTGGTGTTACATATAGTTCAATTGGTTAGATTAAGGACATATTTTAATTACTTTTGCACTACATTATTTATGTGCAAAATTACAAAACAATTTCATAGACTTTCGCTTTGCATACTTCAAGCCTTATTGGTTTTACATTTATCAACATGTTCTTTGTATGCTGTTACCAAATTTGTACATAGCGCTAATGATGTTGATGATATAGAACATTCGTATATGCAATCAGCACATTTCAAAGATAAGACAGCGCTTGAAAAATATATTTTATGTTTGCATAAAATGATAAATCATATTTTATCGAGTGGAACTGGTTATTATGGATCCAAAAATAATTATGAAGTTATATTGTTTACTATAACCCTAATATTTTCTTACTTTTTTCGCTTAAAATTGATAGTAAATGTTATAGCAATATTTGAAGCTTTAGGAAATTCTGGTCATAAATATGAAGATATGCATGATCAATTGTATCGTTATCTACAAGGAAAGAATGTCAATATAAAATTATTGTATAAAATAATGATGTATTTTAAATGCAAATATCAGAACAAAGTATTTCCTCAAGAAATGATTATGCAAAGCCTATCTACTCACCTAACATATGAAGTTATTTTAAATAATTGCTCACATTTAGTTAAAAGATTGAAACTATTAAGAGGTCTATCATTATCTAATCTTGGATGCATAATAGCTTCAATGCAATCTCAACTTTATCTACCAAATGATGTAATTTGTGCAGCAAATGATAGTTCTGGTGACATATATTTTATTGCATATGGTTCAGTAGCTTACTATCAAAATACTGGAATAGAAGTTTTCCATTTAGAAGACGGAGATGTGTTTGGTGTAGTAGGTCATTTTATTGGACTTCAAACATTCAATACTGTTGCTGTAGATTTTACCGAAGTATACGTGTGGCGTCGCAAAGAAGCTGAGAAACAAATGGCAAAGTTTCCTCAAATAAAACGTAAGATATTGCTGATTGTTAAAGAAAGGTTGAATTTATCGCTGGTAGTAGGAAAGCGGGTTTCGACGGATGTTGCTTCAAGGTATTTACATACTAAAAATATATTGGAGAAATTGGAACCTAGAAAGTGCAAAAAGCAGCAATATAAAGAAGATCTGGAGTCTTACAGGGAAGGTGTATAATGTTTTTTAGTTTGATTTATATTTAAGTGTTTCATGTTTGTTAAAAGTAATTGATTAAATGTTTAAAGTTAAAATGTTGGATATTTCTTTTGTTTGTTAAACTAACAAAAAAAAAACAAATTTCCATTAATATAATTCGTTATTGGTAATTGCAGCTAAAGAATACGCTACCTATCGGCAGATTTGTCAATGAATAAACATGTCAATCATATAATAAATATGTGTAGTTGAGTGATCTTGATCAACATGGAGTAGTTGATATTGCAACCACCATGGCGCTAACAACAAATGAACCCAATATGCTGCAAACATATAACTAAAATATAATATATTAATTGCAGCTTTTGTACTATATTAGGCACTGACTAGTAGCAAAAAAATAATGGTGCGCAAAAGGTGAGGCTAACACGAGCGTCAAAAATATATCAGCTCTGTTTGTATTAGCTTCTAGAAAGTTAGTGGAATAATTAAAATGTTGTAGTTTATTGGTGCATATTATAGTTAATTTCTTGTGTTTGGTAAAATGTTTGATCAAATTGTTATAGTTTGCGCTCAAAAATAAACGCAAAATGCCGTGCTTAATGATGCAAATTTTTCAATCAATATAATCAAAAAAGGGTTTGTCTCAACCACTAGGTACATTTTTATGTAGTTTTGGAAAAGTAGTCATTTGTATTTAGGACTGCTATTAAAGATTAGCAAAATGGATCATTGAAGTTTTAGGGTAAAGTCAGACTTTTTATCTAAGAGGTTTTGACCGTTTGTGCAATCCACCACCTTCCGTTGCAGAGAAAGACTTCCCTATTCGCAACCTGAAGACGCACCTGGTAGTAGTTGTGCGTAGTTCTTTTTGGCTTATTTATATAAAAGTTTGATTTGGTGGTGAAATTGACGGCACCAAGCAGATAGTTGTCCATTAGAAGCTACAAAGTTGCATCGGGATTGTGGCTTAGGGTGGCACAAGACGATGAATCCAGTCTATGATGTACATTAATAATTTTTTGATAAAAATCTAAAACTAACAATTTATAATCTGACCTTGGGTGTTGTTTGTGTGGTTTTTGATTTGACCCCAGTACTCAACTAATTGTTGGGGGAAAAAATTGAATATTTATAGCATTGAAAAATCTATCAGCCGCAATAAGTAAAAAAATTGTACTCCAGTCCAAACTACTGATTCGTTATTTTGTTATGGAGTGACTCAACCACCCACCCAAGTGTTTGTTATCAAAAGATTGAATCATGACCTTCTCTTGTGATACAATGTCTTCTAACGTCCGCAGAGAAGTCAACTAAAAATTCCTTGATAATGAACACTTGGGTGGGTGGGTGGGTCACTTCAGTCCAAACTACTGATTTGTTATTTTGTTATGGAGTGGCCCACCCACCCACCCAAGTGTTTGTTATTAAAAAATTGCATCATGACCTTCTTTTGTGATAAAATGACTTCTGACGTCCGTAGAAAAGTCAAACTACCAATTCCTTGATAACAAACTACTAATTTGTTATTTTGTTATGGAGTAGCCCACACACTCACCCAAGTGTTTGTTATTAAAAAATTGCATCACGACCTTCTCTTGTGATAAAATGTCTTCTAACGTCCGCAGAGAAGTCAAACTACAAATTCCTTGATAACGAACACTTGGGTGGGCCACGCTAGTCTAAACTACTGATTCGTTATTTTGTTATGGAGTGACCCACCCTCTCGCCTGTTATCAAAAGATAACATCATGACTTTCTCTTGTGATAAAATGATTTCTGACGTCCGCAGAAATGTTAAACTACCAATTTCTTGATAACAAACACTTGGGTGAGTGGGTGGGCCACTACAGTCCAAACTACTAATTTGTAATTTTGTTATGAAGTAGCCCACACACTCATCTAAGTGTTTGTTATTATAAGATTGCATTACGACCTTCTCTTGTGATAAAATGTCTTCTAAAGTCCGCAGAGAAGTCAAACTACAAATTCCTTGATAACAAACACTTGGGTGGGTGGGTGGGCCACTCTAGTCCAAACTACTGATTTGTTATTTTGTTATGGAGTGGCCCACTCACCCATCCAAGTGTATGTTTTCAAAAGATTGCATCATGACCTTCTCTTGTGATAAAATGACTTCATACATCCGCAGAAAAGTTAAATTACCAATTTCTTGATAACGAACACTTGAGTGGGTGGGTGGGTCACTCTAGTCCAAACTAGTGATTTGTTATTTTGTTATGGAGTGGCCCACCCAAACACCCAAACGTTTGTTATCAAAAGATAGCATCACGACCTTCTTTTGTTATAAAATGTCTTTTAACGTCCGCAGAGAAGTCAAACTACAAATTCCTTGATAACAAACCAAGATTTTGCATGAATTCTGAACGATACGGCGCATTACAATGCAGCACTCCTACCTCGTATTCAAGAAAAATCAAATACCAATGGAAGAGACAAGCAAACAGCACGCTTGCCGCACCGGATGGTAAAACTTACCAATTTGGTTGAAGTACGCCCCGCTATTGCTTTAGAAATTAATGTCCAGTGTGCAGAAAACTGTTTTATATGTGCATTTGGATAAGAAGAAATAGAATACCATAACTGATGTTATGGTATTCTATTTCTTCTTCTTCTTTATGGTACAAACTGATTTGAGAACACTTTTGACCTAGCAACAAGATAGCTCAGTTATAGAGCGTTAGCGTAGCACGCTAACAATCCGAGGTTTGATCTCCAAAATATGACTAAATAATAACTTGCTTTTTATCCACCGGGGTGATTTGGAAGTCACTTAATAAGCCGTTGGTCCCATCAATCCCCTTCAAACAAGTCGTAAAATAGCTGTAAAACGCAAAATAATGTACCCACCATCATAAATTTGCTTGACCCTTTATCCAGAAACCTCAAACATGAAATCACCAGTCAAGTTTTTTAAGACGTTGATAGGGTAGTACCACCCATCTCCATAAACATGTTGGCATGAAATCCGCATGCGGATACCATCAACCACGTTTACTGCGTTGATTGATGCTAACGGATTTGGGGAGCTTGATAGAGAACTTAGGGAACTAGTAGTTTGAACAAAGTTGGTCGAGTGCATCTTGGAGCTGTTTAAGTGGATAACTTGTTGGCTTTAGTGGCAGATAGCATTAGTGGTGTTGAAACCGCTACTTCCATCTTCAAGACGTAATTTACTGGATGAAAGGTACCCCTGCAACCGTTTTTACTACTTGTGACAATATCCAGAAAAAAAAACAACAGTAGCCCAAAGAAACTCCAAAATTATAAACTTATTCTTAAGCATCAACTCCAGCTCAGAACCGTCGCTAGCTACTTCCTTCAATAGAGCTAAACAACAACCTAGGGCAAATTGGAGTAGGCGTTCAATGTGGGTCGACTTAAAGTAAAAGCGCTCCAACGCTACAGACGCGTTACCACAAGGAACTCTCGATACATAAAGAAGCTTCTCGGCATTTTAGCCAACATTAAACAGTCTTGATCCACTACACAGAAATGCCTTCCAGAAGCTACTACCACTAAGAAAACATTTTAAAAAGTTAACAACTATCATATTGTACATCTTAGTTCAAATTCAAACCAAGATTAATATATTCTATAAAATTCCAGCTTGAGAAAAAAAAAAACTCCATCGGTTTTGCTACTGTAAAAGAGAATTTGCACATTAAAAAACGTATAACTATTTGTACTATCAATCCCCACTAGCTTAGGATAAAACCAACAACGGTTTTTTTTTGAAAACCGGATCTTTAAGTACTACTGTGAGAAAAGAAGCTAAGTTAACCCACAACGACAGCGTCTGACCCAGAGTGGGCGGCTGCAAACAGAATCTGTACTCAAAATGGGCGGCTGAAATACTACCTGAAAACTGGACTTGCCAACACGCGTTTAACTGCCATCGCCCCCGAAATGAAATGTCTGTTTCAAATACAATAATACCTCAAGTTGGTAGAGATGCAAATCCGGAACCCCACACTAAGAATTCAGTCAATTGCCTCAGAGTTTGGGGGAGACAAAAAATTTATAACAACAAAACATACAAAAATGACAAATCTATTTGTTGCAACATACAATATACGAACAATAAGATTAAAACAAGATCTGGAAAAACTAGAGAAAGAACTTAGTCAAATAAATTGGGATTTTCTTGGAATAAGCAAAACACGATTACCAGGCAAAAAATGTACAACATTAAGATCAGGGCATATACTCTATCAAAGAAATTCTGATACAAATTCTCACCTGGGCGGTGTCTCATATCTTGTCAATAAAAAAGTAAAACATATGGTAACTAAAACGTGTGCGATATCAAATAGAGTTATATATATATATTATAGTTAGACTCTCGAAAAGATATACAATCCAACTTATCCAGACATATACGCCAATGAAGACCTTAATAACTGGCGATCTAAATGCTAAGTTGGGCAAAAAGGACGAGGATAATATTGAAAATATCAAAAACTTTATATTAAGACTTAAAAACAAACGGGAAGTGAAGTAAGTGAATTATATGCAACAGGAAAACCTTTTCTGTATGAACAACTTCTTTGAAAAGCCAATGCAAAGAAAATAGACATGGATAAGTCCAAATCAGACAAAATAGACTTCTTCATTTCTAACAAAAAACATAATCAGCAATGTTTCAGTGTTAAATAAATTCCATGCCGGAAGCGACCACCGATTAGCAAGGGCAACCCTGAAACTTGATACCAAAGTAAAAAGATAAAAAACGATGAGCGAAAAGACTCTCCCAACTATTGACCACGTCTCACAGCACCAGAAAAAATTCAAAGAAGAACTGGATTAGAAACTAACAAACACAGACCTGAACTCTTTAGAGCTTGATAAACTCTCTGATAAAATCACAAATGATGTACAAATCGCAACCAAAAAAGTTCGCACGGCAACTAATATCCAACATAATAAAAAGATCAGTGAAGAAACTATCAAATTCATGGAAGAAAGACAACACTATGTAAAGATAAAAACAAATACAAATGCTTAAATAAGATCATAAATAAAGCAGTTAGAAAAGATGTCAGGACTTATAACACCCAGAGACAATTGAACGGAATAAGAATATGAAAGTTCTGAAATCCAAGTTACAAAATAGCAGAATAAGAATTAATCGAATGAAAACGGAACAAAGAGTTATTGTTACAGATACTGCAAAGATCGTAGCAGTCGTAGAAAATTTCTATACAAAACTTTACTCCTCCAAATGCCCGAGAGAAACGTTAGACACTGAACAAACTGTCTGTAATATGAACTTAGAAAAAACGCCAAATATTAGTATAGAAGAACTAAAAACTTCTTTCAAACAAATGAAGAATGAGCCAGCGCCGGGAGAAGACCAAATATCAAGTGATATTCTGAAGCTTGGAAGTGCAAACCTGTTAGAAGCGATCCGTATTCTGCTAAACCGATGGTTAGTCAAAGGAAAAATACGAAGGAATTGGCAAAATGCTGAACTAATTTTGATCCATAAAAAGGCAAAAACGAAAAAATTAAAAACTACCGTCCTATTAGCCTGTTATCGCATCTCTACTACTGACAAAAATTATTACAAATTGACTAACAAAGAAATTAGACTTTTACCAACCGGTCGAGCAAACAGGATTCAAGAAGAGCTATACCACAATTGATCACTTGTAGACAATCCGAACGTTAATAGAAAAAAGCGTAGAATATAATGTACTACTCTACCTGGCATTCATTGACTACGAGTAAGTTTTTGATTTGGTAGAATTATGGGCGATACTGAACGTAATGTCCGATGCAAGAATCGATTCAAGATATACAAACCTAATCAAAAACATATATGAAAATGCGACCTGTCGTGTCAAGTTAGATGAAGATATTAAGACTAACCAAATAAAGAATATAAGAGGCGTCCCCTAAACTATTCACTCTGTCACTTGAAAGTATCTTCAAAGAACTAGATTGGGACAAAAGGGGTATAAACATAGAAGGCAGAAACTTGACACACCTACAATTTGCAGATGATATTGTCTTTATGAGTAATAGCATTGAAGAAATACATACCATGCTACAAAAACTAAATCAAGCTTTCAAAAAAGTTGGATTATATATAAACCTGAACAAAGTAAAGGTAATGAGCAACTCTAACCAACAGATATCTATTGATTGTCAACCAATACATATACTTAAGCCATCAAACTATACTAGGCAAAGAAAATCAAACCACCAAGATTTTCAGGCGAGTAAGATTAAGTTTTAAGGGCTGCCTTTGAAAAACTAAGACACATTTTAAATAACAGAAATGTCCCAATGTGCTTAAAGTTCAAGACGTTCAATGCATGTATACTGTAATGAGCTACGGGTTAGAAACTACTAAATTGACAAAAAAGAGCGCCGAGATACTAAGAACAACCCAATGAACCATGGAACGTGCAATGCTTGAAATATGCTTCAAGGACAAAGTTAAAAATGAAGTGGTACGCACTAGAACAGGCGTAACCAATGTAATACACCGAGTGGCAAACCTCAAGTGGAGCTGGGTAAGGCATGTCGCAAGGCAAGACTCAGACCGTTGGACAATTAGTTACAGAGTGGAGACCACGCAGAACTAAGAGAAGCGTAAGGAGACCTCAGAAAAGATGGCTGTATGATGTAAAAAGACTAGTCGGCAAAAGATAGCACAAAGAAACCCAAAACAAAACAAAATGAAATAAATTTGGTAAAGCCTATGTCCAGCAGTGGACTTTAAAAGGCTGAAGAAAAAAAAGAAGACGTACTCAATCTGATCACGTATGAACTGATTGACCTAGACAACACAGCAGATCATTAGGGAGCTAAAACCAAACTTAGGTAAAGTTAGCCACCACTACTGGTCAATATGATTCCTTTACTTCTAGACGCAGACCTAAAACCCTATGGAACAGCATTAGAATAACCTTAGCTTGCTCGAAGCTCAAAACAAGTTCTCCGAATCAACAAACGTCGTTAGCAAATACCGAGGCAAAACCGGACAGTTGTCAACACTAACTCCACAATGAAGCAGCAATCGAATCCGGCTAGTTATACAAGCTATACGCCCGCAAAGCCCAGCAATTGTGAACTAAATGCAAGCTATAATGAGTCAAACCACAACCATTTATTAGTGACAATACTAAAAATGACACTTGGACATGATATATTCCTAAACGTATGTTCGGAAAGCTTGACTATTTTCTATTATTTGCCGTTTACCATAGTGCAAAACATTAGTGCACAACTCGCAATGCCCTAGTTGTTAAGGCGCAAAAGTACGGAAGGAAGGGACGCATACAGAAATTTGTTTCAGAATGTTTTGGCTACCCAGTTTATATTATTTGTCACAACAAACTTAGCTACGTCGACTGCATCTTGGCACTGAAAGTCACACCAGTCCAAGATCACGCGATAGACAAATAACACTTTGTATTTCTCAAAAGTAACATATTTATATTTCTCAATAAAACTCTGTTCTGGCTTGTAATTTTGACTTTTTTGTCGTACCGCCGCTACTGACAATCACCAAGGTAGATGGTCTTAAAGGTAAGAAATCGTCCAAAAAAACAGAAAGGCCAAAAGAAGAGAAAAGCTGCAGAAAAAATATAACGTTTTTAATGTACACCAAAGAATTAAAGTATTGACTGCTAAAACAAGAAAAAGAATCTTGGGAAGCTGGTGAACAATGAAGGAAATATCATTATAAACTTAGAAGACAAAAAAAAACGTAGAAGAAATATCTCAACAAACTTTTTGAAGATGAAGGAAAAATAGCAACACCAATCATCAAAGAAGAAACAGGTCCGCAAATCCTGGAAGAGAAAGTGAATGCAGCAATAAAACAAATAAAAGATGAGAAAGCAACGTGGCCTGATGACTTACAAGTTGAAATCCTGAAACTACTAAATAAAAAGCACATCAAAAGTCCAATTAACATATTTAAGTAAATATACAACTCGGGTAGCATACCAAAAAAATGGTTGAAGTTGGAATACATTGTATAGCAAAGAAAGTGGAAGCAAAAAAATGTAAGGCATATAGAAGTATCAGCCTCATGAGTCATCTTCTCAAAATGTTTCTTAAAATTCCTTACACAAGAGAATTTACAACAAATGCAAATAACAAATCTCAACAAACCAATTCGGCTTCATCAACGTTGTAGGCACAAAACAAGCACTTTTCTCAGTACAAAAGTTTTTCCAAACAAGCAGAGACGTCAACTACAAAATCTACGTATGCATCATTAACTACTTTTGATCGGGTGTAACATTACAAGATGATAGAAATCTTAAAACAAGTAGGGATTGACGTCAAAGATCTCCAAACCATTACCAACTTATACTGGAAGATGAACAAGTAGATGACATCAAAATAACAAGAAGGGCAAAACGGGGTGCATACTTTTGCCAATTCTGTTCAATGTATACTCCAAACAAATATTTAAAGAAGCCCTAGAAGACACAAAAGAAAGCATCTTACTGAATGAAGCTAGGCTGAACAACATCAGATATGTCGACTATACAATAATATTTGCTGACTTTCTTAAAAGACTTTAAACACTATTAAACAAAATTGTAGCGGCTAGTAAAAAATTTGGACTTAATATCAATAGCAACAAAACATGGTCGTAAGCAAAAAGAGATACTCAATGTAAATCTATACGTTCACAATCAACAAATAGGGACAGTAAGGCAAACAACATACTTAGGCACAATTGTGAACAAAAACTGGTACAATAGTCAAGAGATAAAGAATAGAATTAGGAAAGCTCGAGCCGCTTTCAATTCAATGAATAACCTCTTCAAAAACTACAAACTCCATCTTGATACCAAAATACGCATGTTGAGGTGTTACTTATTCTCATTACTATTATACGGAGCCGAGTCCTTGACACTCAATAAAGCAACAACAAATAAGCTGGAAGCCTTTGAAATGTAGTTATACCGACGCATCTTACGGATAGCTTACTAGAACAGAGTAATAAACATAAAAAAACTTTCGCAGAATGAAGAAAGAGACGAAGATCATAGACACCAACAAAACCCGCAAACTTCAATATCTAGGAGAACGAGAACAGGTACGCCCTATTACAAGCCATTATTCAAGGCAAGATACACGGCAAGCAAGGTCCAGAACGGAAGAGAATATCGTGGTTTCAGAATCTTAGAGTGTAGTACGGGTAGACGTCGAATGAGCTCTTCGGAATAACAACCAACAAAGTGAAAATAGTCATCGCAAACGTCCAAAATTGGATAAGCATCTGAAAAAGAAAAATCAAAGGCAAGAAGATTAGAAAAGTCACAGAAAACCTTTTGATTACAATACAAAAAAACAAAGGTACTCAATTCTCGCAGGTCTTAAAAGATGCAAAGAATCTTGGGTGTTCATTTAAAATAAGAACTTAAAACATGAGAAGCATGTACTAACTTAATAAACTACATTAAGGGTCTTTATGTACAATAGACCAAAAATATACATTATATGTATTTCTCGGGAAACAATCAAATCCGCAGATATAAAATTACGATTATACTAACAAAAAAATCAAAACAAGCATGAGCGTATTTGGCTTTGGTTGTAAATAACAAAATCAATGTTTGTTTTGCTGATCTCTAGAATGCGGCACAGTTGTACGCTTTAAACACGAACCCTGGTATTAATTTTCTTTTGTGGTTTTCTTTCCAATCTGCATCCACGTACCCGCACAGCACTTAACTTTTACCAAATTTGCACTCCAAGTTAAGATCTCATAGAACCTTTTACATACCATATCACTTGTTTCAATAAAAACCTAAATTCTTTCAAAACAATAGTTTAAAATCTGCTCCAAATAATTAAAGCAGCACAAAAGTCGAGTCTTGATCTTGACATAGCATACATCAGGTTGTCGATTACTTTTCTGCATTGTGTTTCAAATTCTGAGATTTTTTCTTCTGTTGCATTGTAAAGTTTGCATTGAGTAGAGTCTGGATGAAGTTTTTAGGCAAGCAGAACTGCAGATAAGCCTACACTTGGCTCCCAAGAAAAAAAACTAAAAGAAAAGCGGCACAAATACCGCCAAGCGTAGCAAAAGAAAGATGGAAACCATCATCCTTTAACATACGCCAAGATCATTAAGAACATAAAGAACCAGGTAACCGTAAAAGAAGTTTTAGTGAACAGCTTCACCAGGACGAAAGATGCAGCGTACGAATAAAGATCAAGACCAAGAAAGGTAAATCCACAAAGACCTTCAAGAAATTGCTAGGCCTAAAGTTAGACAGCATTGCATGCATGGAGATGTGGAGGTCAGAAGGAAGCAATAGACCTTCATGTTGATGGGCATTGACAAACACACCTTAAAAATAGAGATGACAAACGTCCTAATAGAAGAATTGGAAGAGGGAGCCAAGAGCCTGGGTAAGATAGCACTGTCAAAAAAAATAGAGAAGGGATAAAGCATGCCTACGTAACGCTTAACTCAGAATGTGCCCGAGACTTTGTCAACATAAAAAATGTTGGCAAGGGGTAGAACAGATGAAAGACGAGGGAGATGGTAGATTCCCAGCGGTGTCATAAATGCAAAAGTATTAGACACAAAACGGTCGAATGTATAGAAAAGGAAGACAACAAAGTCTGCCACAACTGTGGAGGGAAGGGGCACCTCTGGAGACAGTTTCAAAATAAAGAAACCATAAAATGCTCAAAATACAAGGATATCTGCGCAAAGTGGAGGACAAAGTGCGTGCAGACAAGATAGATATCCGACATAGAATCTGATGTTGCCATGCTAGTAAAGAAAGATTTGGAGATAGCGGACTAAAACTAAACCAAAAAGGGCTTTGTATGGATAGATGTAAGAGATTACGTCATCTACAGATGCTACTTCTCACCCAACAAGTCACCGAAAGACTTTGACAACTTCCTGCACAGACTATGCAACATCAGAGGACATAGACGCAAACACGTAATTGTAGCCGGGGATTTAAACTCCAAAGCCATGCTATTCCTTCAAGAGGAAAGCAACCGTAAATCCAAACAAGGCTGTTTAGTAGTGGTCTGAGCACCTAACCACGTTAAAAAAAAGTGCAACAGCGCCAACAGGAATAAGGCTTGGGCCACCAGTAAGAAGATCGACCAATAGCAAAAAAATCAATTGTGCAAAATCCTGGAAGATAAAACATAGGAGTTTAAGAAAACAATAATGTCAGCAAAAAAAAGGCTTGAAAAAAATTGCTAGATGAGGTAAAGAACGGAAATGAAAGGCAAATGGAAGTGGCCGAACAGTTGTTTCCAAAGCACTCGTTGGTGAGATGGCCAGCAGTCGTGAAAAAGGAGGTGACTGCACTCTTTACCCTGCAGAAACTACAAGAAACGTCCGCAAAGCTCAAACCCAAGATTGTTAAGGAAGTGATAAAGAACGCACCTGATATAATCCTAAGAGTGATAAACCAGGAATTTCAAAATGGTAGGTTTCCGAAAGTATGGAAGCAGTTAAAACTGGTGCTGCTTGGGAAACAGCAGAAAGACACAAACAAAGCCCTAAAGTATAGGCTAATTTGCTTAATAAATACCTTGGGAAAAATATAAGATCAACTAATTGCAAATAGATAGAGCAAGGAGATGGAAAGTCACATATCCGATAGCCAGTTTGGATTCCTGAAAGTGAGGTCCACCATTGATGCCATAAAGAAGCTGATGAACACAATAGAGAACATAAAGGAGAAAGCTTAGAAGAACAGGAAAATGTGCAGTTTACCACAATACGGACGTTGTGGTACGATCGCTGATCAGTATGGGAGTGAGTAAAAAGCTCATCAAACTAATAAAGAGCTACTTCCATTATATTTTTTAGATCGATAGAGTCTGTAATCTTTAATTGATACAAAATATTAGTAAATATTCAAACTTTTGAGTCAATAGAATATATTTTATTTATTTTGTATATTGAAAAAAATAGTGAATTTTTTTTAGAATACAAATATTTATTATTTAACTGCGTATATTTTACTATCAAATATATCAAGTTAATTAATTATATCCCATTGGCTAAGTCAACAAAATGATTTTTTATTTTTGCAATAATATTTATATATTATGTTTCAGAATTTTAGTAAATATTCAAATAAAAAAAAATGGTTTGATTTTTAAGTCGATAGAGTATATATTGATTTTAAAAACTGTAATAAATATGTAGTATTTTCTTTTCTTGAGTATAATATAGAGAAATACACAATCAAGCTACCTAGATTTGTATCTCTAAACACGAACCCTGATCGTATGCATTTATAGAATATTTACACCAATATTATGTCAACATTTAGAATCATTATTACAATCTTGCATCCTTATGTTTATAGACGACTGGATCAATTACTGTTTAAAATCACACCATAAATTGACATCAATCATAACAACGATACCATATCTAAATCTGAATTAATATTAAGCATAATACAAACAGCCATTTACACGGAACTACTTTTAGATACAAAAACAGCATATTACATAACCCGGGTACCACATGCAGCATACAATTTACATTTATCGTTAATTATAATCACCAAATAATTCTATAACTCTATAACACCAAAATGAATAATAAATTATTTACCTTATAAACTCACATTGTAATAGAGGTCATTAAACTCCCATCCATTTATCCTAAATTTCAATACAAATCGATGCACTATTCTCACAACACTCACTTACTATTACAAAATCACTGAAGTCAACACAATTTACACAAAATTATACCCCGAACCGATTAGAAATGATCAAAATTTAATTAATTTATGCACGAAATTAAGAACCGTCTATCACCGCAAGAGATGTCATTGGGTACTGACATTCATCCGCTTTGCTTTAGTATATAATAAAAAGCATAGTAATTGTGTTTATAAAATAACATCTTCATTGTAATACAGTGAATTATTATTGTTATCATTGATATTAAGAAATGTTTGTATTAATTTAAACGATTGAATATTGCTTTAAATTAATGGATGCATTATGGTACTATATTTCGATGCGGAGTCAGTCAGGGACCAGTACCAACATTGTTTAATTTTATTGAAATTATTAAATTTGAATAAGAAATAAATTGAAAAAACAACTTAAAAATATAAACAAAAGTTTAATTATCAATTCGGTAATTAAAAGTAGTAAAACTATTATAATTTTTTATTAGAACAGCAAAATGTAAATGGTCTAATTCCCAAAACTTACATTTTTGCTATGTATACATACTTTTTGAAGTCAAATATGAGATCACAAAATGTTGATAAAAGATTAGGTTTTAAATTTCTGTATCTAATTTGTTTGATGTAAATGAAACTTAAAAAACTCAAAATAATAACTTTTAATTAAATTATGAAAAAAAAAAGAATGTAAATAGAATAACCATTCAAAAAGTTTATATCTATTCTACATGAGAAAAGTGAGAGATAATTCCAAAATTTGGTTTCTAAAGTTTACATTTGATTTGTAGGATGTTTTGACAAATTAGTTTTTTGAGGTATATACGGCTGATGCATTAGAATTAGTTGTGTTTGAACTAACATAGTATGAATGACTAACAAGTTATAGAAGTGACTGATTTTTGTCAAACTTGTTAATATATCACAAATTGTGTCACACGTATAAATAGTTTCATTTGTTTTAAAATATTACACAAATCTTATATGTTACACACTGAGTCTTACGACAATGGACATGCTGGATGCAATAAGTGGTTTAAAAAATAAAATTAATTTCTTCTATAAAACTTGTGCCGTGGTAAAACAGGCTTGCAAATCATACTCATCAAGCAAGAAAACAAAAACTGAGAACCCGCAAAAATATTTTATTTAGAAACTGAAATTCAGTCAATGTACAGTCACTGAGCACTTCAAAATACTTTTTAATGTATAAAAATGAACGCACTGGATATTGTTTGGCATTCTTTATGCACTCACAAATGTCTCAACAATATTAAACCAAAGTGCGTCCGCTATATAAAAATGGCAGATCAACGTTTTATGCTAAAGATTTACCAAAAGAATTATAAGCTGAAACAGTGCAAACAACTGCTTGAAATATGACTCTTTACAAGAAGTGGGTTGGGGAAAATCCAAAAGTAAACCGCGTGTGCTTGGCTGTAATGCATACATAGAAGAAGATTGGTAAAAATGTAAGAAATTAGGTTTCTTGGTTATAATTGCAATTGTACTGGACTTAAGTCGTTTCTCAATACACCGTAGTGCAGATGCTAAGATCGTTGGAGATGATATCTGCGGAGGAAAGCAGGATTTTATTGTTTCTAGTGTCTTTTGCAAATTTATATTACATTGTCTAATAAAACAATTTTTTTTATAGATACAAAAAATTATTTGTATGTCCAATATGAAGCAAAAACTGAAAACACCGCAAATATTTTTTTTTTTCAGAAATATGCAATCCAGTTAACGTACAGTGACTAAGCAAAAAAATCCAGAAATAAACTACATGCGTATGTTTGGAGGTGATGCATACATGCTTGTACCATAAAAAACAATCAAGAAAAATAATAAAAAAATTAAAAAAACAAAATTTCTACAGCAATAATTAGTGTACTTTCAGCATTTTCTGCAAATCTAATTATCTAATATAACAAAAAATGCAATATAGATAGAAAAAATTATTTGTGAATCAAACAAGAAAGCAAATCTTATTTTAATGTATGATATCCAGTCAATGTCACTAACAAAAGAAAACCAGAAATAAACCACATGCGTCTGTTTGGATGTGATGCAGATAAGAACGTGCTATAAGAAACGGGCAAAAATAATGAAAAAGTAGAAAGTTTGTTGGCTATAATGTCAATGTCACTTTAGCCAATTCTCAATACACAGCAGAGCAGTGTGGTCCAGCAGGATAATACAGAAAATGCTGAAAGAAAAGAATGCTAGGGAAAAATAAGCACTTCTTACTCTCGACAACCCAATAAAATAATTTAAACATAGTTTTGGTTGCAAAAATTTAACTAGACATTGAAGCGGTACAGAAACTTCACCCCCAAAAATTTAACAGCAAGTAGAGGAACGAATGATATTATAACACCAATTCTAAGAAAGGAGTTTTGTAATCAAAGTTTGCTGCGTAAATCACATTTCTATAACTATTTTGGAATAGCATTGAATACAATGCCAACTATTTTCAAAGCTCACAATTGGATTTAGGTGGTTATTTAAGTAAAAGACGGTTTTAAGAGAAACATTTGACACAAGGTCAAAGTTGTGACTAAAAGCTCTGTGCATATTGAGGTTTTATCAATTTATTTTTTTAAAGATCTGTAAGTTGTTTTATTTTTAGTTTGTAAACAACAATTAAAAAAGGTTTTCTTACTTAAAAAAAATATTATTGTACGAAGAGAGTTTGAATATTAATAGTTTGTGCGATTTTATTAATGCAAATTATGCCGTTGTACATATACTTAAAAGTCTACAAGTAAATTTGTATTTTAGTTAAACTGCGTGTAATCTTGTATTATTATATAGTAATTATGAATAGGATTTAAAGTAATACAGTTTGTTTGTTTTTTGATAATCAATTGACTATTTAATTGCCTAGTAACAGTGTATTATCAAAGGATTAAGCACATCAACGTTTGTTTTTGCTTTGTACGAGATGTGAATGTCTACGTTTATCTTGTGGCCTATTCCAATTAAGATATCAGTTAAATTAATAAATTACTACTATTTTGCCATTGTAAATACTTTCTTAAAACTACCAGCAAGAAGGCTAAACCAAATTTTGTCGCGTACAAACAGCCGACCAGTAAAGACATAGACATAGCAGAATTGTCTAGCAAGGACACCTCGCTTGAGATGTCCAATGGCTAAGTACTGGGGATCTTATATGCAAATTCCAAAAACTAGATGACCAGCTTGAGAAGATGTTAGCCAAGCATACAAGATACCATTGGCAGATAGACGGTAAGGATGTCTCCATCGTGACGACAAATTTGCTTGTAACGCGGAAAACCCAATCCAGGTCCCCCAAAAATCAAAAAACAGGTTTATCCTCGCCTAGCTCCGGAAGGAGTTTAAGTTAGCTAGGCAGAGTGAGGATGTCTCCAATCGTGACCACAAATTTGATTGTAAAGCAAATTCTTGCTTGGCTACCTGCGGAAGACCCAATGTAGGCTTCCCCTAAGAAGATTGGAAAACCACCTACGCCTGCCAAGCCCCTCACCTCTAAAACCCCGAAGCATCAAGCTTAGACCTCCTTTAAAAACCCGGTTGACTTCAGCCCATCTGACCCCAAAGATCCAATATACACCTAGCTAGAGAACGCCCAACGAGAAGGGATTCAAGAGAGCAGTGTTTAAAAAGTCTAAAAAGCGCAAGAAAAATACGGGTCAGTCAGGTGCCCTTAGCGTCAAAAAGGCCTGCCTCTAAAGCCCAGCCGACCAACTCCAGATCGGTTATCCTTAAGCCCTATTTCACGTCCTTCAAACCCGCAGGCTCTCACAGAGAGCATTGGTTCAAGTTGCCTCTTTTTTATAACAATTTGAGAGAAATCTTTTTATCAAGGGCTTTTGGCATCCTTCAAGTCGCGTAACATCACCAGTTGATAATACCCGTTTGCGTTCCCTTACGCATTTTGATTTTTGTGCCGTGATAGAGCACCACCTACCTACCTCCAATGTAATGCTTTTCACATACCAAAAAAGGTCTGAAAATACCCAAAAATACGTAGTGCAAACCAAGCTTCTTGCTTGAGAGTTTGAACCATAATTAGTCACACGCATAGGTAGGATTGAAAAATTCTTTCTAATGCAGTAGATTCACCTTCCCCATGGAGTTAAAAGCAGAGAGATACTGTCTTTCACTGAGATATGCGGGTTCCGTTCTACAATTGAGTACAAAAAAAAAAACCGCAAAGATTGAACAGTGCCTTCGTTGCCAGCGTTATGGCCACACGGCATCTATGTGTGTGTGGCTCATCCAAGCTTCGAGTGCACGTTTTCCAAAAAGTCTGGGCATGTAACCACATGCACTGAGCTATACTGCAAGTGTTGACACAGTCGACACGGCAAGGCACCTGCTCTTTGTAAGTAGACTACCGCTCCACTCAAGAGCACCCTCAAAAGCTAGCAAGGAAGTATCTTAGTACTGCGCAAAGCGCACAGTTTCTAGCTAACAATCAGCTGTTGCTTTACCTATCCCAAAGCGAGCGACGCTGATAAGATAATTTTAATGTCTGTCCAGTTTCTATTTGTTTTAATTTCTAATTTCTCTCAAACTGTCTAGACATAGAAGTGGTACGAGTTTGTCACAAATCTATGCAAAGCCCATAAGGCGACACACTAGGCAAATTACGTAATTTTAAATCAGTGATTAATTTTTGTAGTTACTTGGAAAGGTCTTTCATATGGCATTCATATTAAGAGGGGTTTAGTTGGTAGGCGCCCGTTAAGATAAATCCGACACTTTGTCAAGTTTTTAGAAAGATTCCTCGCCTAGTCCAAAAAAAATAACCAAGAAAGCTCTACACATAAACAACTCTAAACCACAATTTGGCACACACAAATAAAAACTAAATAGACTACACAATGAGTAGCAAAAGGTTCAGAGATGCAATAAAAACATACTCTAGAGAAATAATAAAGATAGATCATAACCTATTACTAGCCAAAACGATTTAAAACTGAGAAAAAATACAGGAAAGCACTTACATAAAAAACAGATCTGAACAAATAAAAAAAGTCAACAGAAAAAAAAAATAAAAAAATCAACCAAAAAATTGCAGAAATTTAATCACAACCTTACGAAAACACAAACAAAAAATAAAAAAAAAGCAATGACAGCAGTAACAAATAACCTAAAAACTAGAAGGGAAAAAATTATAGACAATAAATGGTTGACAAAATAATAAATCTAATTACAACTAAGCAAAAAACAAAAGAAATATAAAAAATAAACAAGTTTATTAAAAAACAAACCAAAACAACAAAAACAATATAGTTAAACAAACTATGCAACAAAATAAAGAGATTAGAAAAGACGCACAATTCCATAAAATAGTAAAGCAGACAAAGACAGAAACATAATATGAAAACCAGAAGAAAAAACATAAAAATAGAAACAATACATAAAAACAACGTTCACAGATGGAAAAAAAAAAACGACTTACAGATCTTCAACAACCAATGCATTACAAAGCAAAAGATTATAACAGCAATACATCGACAAACAAATTAGAAATTGAACGGCTCAGACAATACCTATGCCAAACTGCTAAAACTAATAGAAGAAAAAAAACCTTAATCTCATAAGCGATCTATTCAACTAAATCTAACAACACTAAAGCAAACAAATGCAAAGAACATAGATTAATATGCTTAATATACCATAACCTAAAATATTTTATAAAAAATTTACACAAAAAAATCTTCTCTAAATAAACGAACAAATGCAAAACACCTAGTTTGGATTTAGCAACAAACTCAAGACAAAAAAAATAGTATTTGCAACAAATAGAGATATGCTCTATCTAAAAAACTTGTAACATTTCAAAGTTTCAACGTATACGTAGGCTTTATTAATTACTCAAATGCCTTTGACAACGTTTGTCATGACAAGCTAATGGCAATCCTAAAAAATATTACTAATACTTTTAAACATGTACTTTAAAAATCACAAAAAAACAGAAGAAAAAGACGAGGGACTCTAATAAACTGCTAAACATCAACAATGTACGTCATGCAGATGATTACACCAATAGCAGAAAACAAAGAGAGTCCGCAAATACTAATTGACCGGGTGGTCTCAGTAAGCAAATCATATGGCTAAATACAAAGAAAACAAATATTATGATTATTAACAAACGCAACATCAATGCTGCTTTTCTTGTAGAAGAAAGAGCTTTACATCAAGTAAAAAGTATTACCCATTTGAAATGTTACTTACACAAAGACTGGTATCACTCAAAATAACTAAAGTTAAAATAGAGAAAGCAAGAAATGCATTCAATCAGCGAAAGAAGGCAACATATTCTTAAACATTAAAACAAAAATTCAAATTCTTTGATGACAAGTGTTCTTGGTTCTATACTACGTAGCAGAAGCATGCACATTATTAGACACCACTATGAGACGTCTGGAAGCCTTCAAACAATAGCGCTACAAACTCATGCTTAAAATATTATGGACTCACCACGTAACATAAAAAAATAAAAGAAGAGGAAAACCGCATACTTCAGTCACATAATAAGAGAGAAAAACTATTACATATTAAAACTGGTTCTCCAAAGGAAAAAAAAGTCTTGAACTATGTTATTCAAATCAGTCGTGAATAGAATCAAACGAGCTAATGTGATTGACATCGTTTATAAAAAAAATAAGGCTACTAAAAAAGAAAAAAAATCTTTATTGTGTTTTTGTTTTAATATTTTTTGTTGGTTGTTATCTGTAGTTTTTAACCATTTATAAGCTTTTATTTTATTAAAATAAACAAGTTAAAAAAACAATTATATTTAAAATTAAAAACGTTTGTTTATGTTTAATATTATAACCAAAATTAGGTACAAAAATCACACTAAAACTACAATTAATTCTTAAAAATTTAGGTTGCCGATTATTAACCAGATTAAATTTCAATCAAAATTAAGCGATAAAAAAAATTTATTCTATGAACGTAGTGATTTAAAATCTATAAAGCAACTGTTAGATAATTTTACAAAATAGATCTAAATAAATAGTAATGTTGGATTTATTTGTAGTTTATCAAAAACATTAAAAATCAGTATTGCACATTATTGTAAATTATAAATTAGATCATAATAATCAGAAAAATATAAAGCGCCAAATTAAATTAAGTCAGGAAACTACGATTTTAATTGTGTTACGCCTATGGTAAGTATGAATTAAACCAATTTTTTAAATAGTGTAAAATTAGTTGCCTACATTGTATTGTTAAGTTTTTTGCTCACATTTTATAATTAAATTGTATAAATATACAAGGTGTCCGGAAAATACGTGTACAACGTTTGACGACAAACTCCTGACGTCAAAATAGGTCGATCTAAGCCAACTTAGTTATATCCAAAATTGTCTCGTTTAGCCGGTAGAGGGCGTCAAAAATTTGTAAATATTAAAAAGAAATTACCTGTAACAATAATTTTTTAAGTGACCTTGTTGCTATGGCGTTTAATAATTTGACAATTATTGACAAATTGTCACCAGTCTATGAAATTTACTCAAGTATACAATCAACATTCTTGAATTACAAGTTCATTTTACCATTAAAAATGGAAAATTATACAAACTCTCAGAAAGTTGACATGCTCCTGGTATACGGGTTTTGTCAAGGAAATGGGCGTCAGAGTGTTAGGGTTTACATGGAGAGGTTTCCTAACCATCGATTACCAAACCACCAAACATTTGCCAATATTGAGCGTCATCTTCGGGAAACGGGCAGTTTTGAGAAAAAGTTTGAAGGCAGGGGTCGTATGCGAACAACTCGAACTGTGGAAACAGAAGAGATGATTCTGGAAAGAGTTGAAGAAGAACCAAGTACCAGTACCCGTCTCTTAGAACGTGAGTTAAATGTTTCTAAAACGATTGTCAATGAGGTTTTAAGAGAACAGTTGTTACATCCTTACCACATACAAAAAGTCCAGGAACTTTTACCGACTGATCCCCCCATGCGGCTTACATTTTGTCAATTTATTAGAAACAAAAGAATCCTTGTTCCAAATTTTTGTAGAAAAATTATGTTTACTGACGAGGCATGTTTTACAAGATCTGGGGTAACCAATCTGCACAACGAACATATTTATTCCAATGAAAATCCACATGCCATTAAAGTTGCACATCATCAGCATCAATTTAAAATTAATATTTGGGCAGGTATTATTGATCACTACCTTATTGGTCCCATTGTTATTCCAGACAGGTTAGATGGAAATATTTATTTAAATTTTTTGCAAGACACATTACCAATTCTTCTGGAGAATTTGCCCCTTTTACTTCGGAGGGAAATGTGGTATATGCATGATGGTGCCCTGCCCCATTTTTCCGTTGCCGTTCGGCAATACTTACATCATCAATATCCCAACCGATGGATTGGAAGAGGCAATGATGCACCAGTAAAATGACCACCACGTTCTCCTGAGTTAAATATGTGTGACTTCTTTTTGTGGGGCGCTATTAAAACAGAAGTTTACAAGACTCCGGTAAACACACGCGATGATTTATTGCAGCGGATTTTAAATGCAGGCAACCATTTTAATAATCCCGAGACATTAGATAGGGTCCAATATCATTTTTTAAAGAGTGTTAATAAGTGTATTCAGCAAGATGGCGGTAATTTTACACATTTGCTTAAGTAATGTTTTTGTTTTACTTAGTTTCTTACAATAGATACTTTCAACTTTGTTATACTTTTGTTTTTTTTGACGCCCTCTACCGGCTAAACGAGACAATTTTGGATATAACTAAGTCGGCTTAGATCGACCTATTTTGACGTCAGGAGTCTGTCGTCAAACGTTGTACACGTATTTTCCGGACACCCTGTATAACATGTTTGTTGTTAGTAATATTAATTTTTTAAACGTATTAAAATTAATTAAACTAATCGTGTAATCAATTATCTTGAAATTTTTTGTTGGCTTCTACAATAGTGTATATTTAGTTGCCTATATTGTAAACCTCAAGATTTATTCTTTATTATTATTTACATTTTTGACAATAGTTCTCCGTGTAAATTTAATTGTTTATTGTGAAATGTATGCGCAATACAAAACATTTCTTTAATGTATGTTTTTTTATTATTTATTTATTTCTTGCCAAAGTTGTCGTCAAAAATAATCTCTAATGCTATTAATTCTTTATTCAAACAATTTTTTTAATTAAACTATTTTATAACTTAACTTTATAAGACAAGCAACACAGCAGTTAAAAATCAATGGAACTATTTCAAATAATTATCCTTTGTGTATCTCCCACAAATTATAAAGGGCCAATTCAAATAAATGCAAAGATACAGTTAGTGTTAACATTTGGCAACCAATGAATCATATTGGGGTTGAAGCTCCTGAAATGTCTCCCTTAGGTTCGCTTAGCGTCGAGACGCTATTTGATTTATGATATCTCTCGCGCCGAATATTATCGTAAACCGTGCTTTGCATCCCAAGCGCCAACGATATATGTGTAACCGTTTTTTGATACATTTTTTTTAAATATTTTTTATTGTATTAAATATTATGTCGATGTTGGACTAATTAGCATAATTTAGATTACGTTCTTATTTATTTTAGCTTTTATATTAACTCATGGACTAAGTCTTTAAAATAATAAATGTTTATTGCATAATCTTTTTATGACCATAAATTACGAATTAACTGTTAATTAAAAGTTTTGTACTATTATTTATTTTTTACATTGTGTAATCATGTAGTAATATAATTTAATTTCTTCATTGTAATATTTAAAAATATATACATAAGATAATTATTATATATTATAATTATATATAAAATAAACCTTGATTTCAAGTATTGTAACAAAAACAGCAACAGCGACATTTCCATTCTATTTATTTTATAATCGATTTATTTTTTACCAGTACATTCAGAAAGGATCAAACTATATTTTGTTAGAATATATATAAATATAGAAATAAATTGATTTTTAGTACTACTTTTAGTGTTTTACAATCAAAAAGACTATCAGGTTGTAGAAAAAAAAAACAATATATGGTACTTATCAGTTTAGTTGTCGTCGTCGTCAACCATTGATACGCCACTGCTGGCGCATAGCCTCTTCTCTGCTTGTAATGCTGGCAACTTACATTACAAGACCTCCAGGTTTTAAGTGAATTCCGAACTACTAGAGAGATTTCATCACTCCATCAGAGAAGGTTTTAGCCGTAAAACCCCACGCTGGCAAGGCGGGTTGAGGAGTGGGAAAGCGTATAGACAAGAGAAAACAATCTTCGGTACAGCGGTCGGATGACTATCTGGCGAAAGTAAGCAGAATCTAGATTTGTCAGTAAACAGTACAGTCCTCCATTGTGCCAATGTCCAAATCAAATGTTTGCGAAAAAAATTGGATTTGGCTACTCGGTGACGTGGAAGTAATTTTGGTCCAGCTGCTGGTCTTTAAAATTTTAAGCCAGCTTCTGGCAACTTTCGACAAAATGTCTACACACTCACAGCTGTACCACAAACCTTACGGAGTTGGTTTCTGGTCTTCACTAAAGTCACATGACAATTCCGTAGAGTAGTACGAACGATAAATCGGTCAACAATCGCAGTTGTTTTTTGTTTCCTGCCAGATCCCGGCCTCTGAGTATTTCTGCCGGTCTCCCTAAACCGCTCAAGTGCTTTTTGGAAGGTAGAAAGACTGACATGAAGAAATCTGGACAAATACCGCTGGCTTCTTCCATCTGCCAGAAGATCAACAGCTTTGCACAATCTTTAGCACTTAGAACTTAGAAATAATCTACACACCAATCTGCCCTAAGAGTGACAGTTAATTGAATAATTGAAAACAAATAAGTTAACTCATTAACCACCTTGATCTCCATGCATAATGTCAAATAAGCAATAGTTGTTTAAGAACGCATATCTTTAAATTTTATTTGCTTATTAATGTTCATTAAATAAACTGATAAGTTTTTTTTACATCCTGATAGTCTCTTTGATTGTAAAACACTAAAAGTTCTATAAAAAAATTACCCGTTTTTTTTGCAAAAAATTACTCAGTTTTTTGCAACTGAGTGTATAATAAACTAGCAATGTCGTCAGAATTGCTGTTTATTTGCTATTAATTCAAAGTTGCAGTCAGAATAGTTTTAAAGAAGAAGCAATAAAGTAGTACAGTTTGAAGTTTGTCAGTTTAATACTGATTAGCAAAAACAGTTTTGATTTTTGGTTTAATTTAACCGTTAAACTATTATGCGCGAGGAGAGAGACAGTATAAATTCTTGATAACTAACGCTTAGATGAGTAGGCGGGAACACAATAAAGATAATCACGCCCAATTGTTGAAATACTGTAGCCTGCCCACTCACCCAAGTCTTAATGATCTAGTCAATCTAGTGGATTGATATTTTTCTGTAAAAAAACACAGAAGATCAAATGTCAGTCGTCACTATTATGCGCAAAAAAGAAAAATAAACAAATTTTTTGATAACTAACGCTTGGGTAGGTGGGCGGTAACACGATAAAAATAGTCACGCTCAACTGTTGAAATACTGTGGTGCGCAAATGTCAGTTGTTACTATTATGCACGAGAAGGGAGAACGTACAAATTTTTTTAGATAACTAACGCTTGAGTGGTTGGACAGAAACACATTCAAGATACGATCAAGATAATCACGCCCAATTGATAAAATACTGTAGCCTGCCCACCGATCCAAGTGTTAGTGATTTATTAAAACAATATTAAACCACCAATTATTTATTTTCTGTCAAAAAAACGCAGAGAAGCGAAAACGTACAAATTTCTTGATAACTAATGCTTGGGTGGGTGAGCGGGAACACAGTAAAGATAATCACCTTCAATTATTGAAATATTGCAGCCCACCCACCCACCCAAGTTTAGTGATTCAGTAGATTCATATTAAACTACCGGTGATGTTCTTTCTGTGAAAAAAACACAAGATTCTTGATAACTAACGCGTGGGTAGGTTGGCGGGAGCACAATAAAGATAGTCACGCCCAACTGTTGAAATACTGTAGCCCGCCCACCCACCCAAGTGTTATAGTGAACTAGTGGATTGATATTAAACCACCGGTGATGTTAAAATAAGCCTTCTTTGTATAAGCTCGTTAATCGGTTTTTACTACTGCTCATAATTATGAAATATTGTTCAATTTGTAGTTATAGATTTTTTTCTCTAGTATGAAACTGATAGGTTATAATGCCAAAACCCTCATTATAGCATCAATTCATGGTATATTATAATACTTTATTATACACACCTCAAAGCCTACTTGGCATTTATGTAATTAACCGCAGGCAGTTGTGAAATACCTAAATGAAGTGCAGTGTACTGTTTTATGATCATTACTAAAACTTTTTTTGTTTATGTGCAAATAATGTTAAACAATTGAAGAACCTGAAATGATAAGTGAATAAAGCCCACTCTTGACCATATTCACTTTATAAGGAATTTTTATAATATACAAATTGTTCTATAGTTTAAAATGATAGAGATACATGTAGGTTACATAATATATTTGTCGCTAGATAGTAGTCTAGTTGTATTTTGTATTGTACGTTGAGTATGATAACTGGACGAACACAATTTTCCTGATTTATTCTTAATACTTACTTTGGGCATTATCCACTTATCATTCTAGGCTCTTCAATTGTAAAGTATTTTGATAATTTTAATACTAAGCAATGCCAATGTACTCTGATACACAGAACCCTAAAATCTTCTTAGTTTTTGTATGTATAACCTTAAAATAACTGTGATGTATATCAATGATCACAATGTCAATGTACTAATAGTGCAAAATCCTACCCCGGCCACAAATCGGGCAGCAACTAAGGTTCTGAAAATAGCAATTATTTGACAGCAACTAAAGCGCAGATTCTTTTGGGGCACTCAAACGTAAACTAAGAAAATATTAAATAGCTTAGAAAGCTCAAGCAACCAAACAAATTTTGACGGCTGCGCCAAAAAACTTTCTATACGCAAAGGTCGACAAGGCAAGGACGCAACATCAACACTTTTATTAGATGCAAGCACGACAGTTACAAAAACAACTAGCAAAAATGAGCATGGAAAACAAAAAAAAAAAATTCTTGAAAGCTAAAGAGGCAAAAACACTATTTTTGGCAGAATCGACACAGGGCAAAGCTACTTGTAAGCAAAAGTCTGCAATGCGGAAGGGTCCACAACCTCAGGGGGTCCCAGAGTATTAATATATCAATGTTTTGCGGTCGAGCTCAACACCCAACAGTCCTAGCTCCGCTACTGGATCGACACATTGACAAAAGAACATCTATCAATTTGATATTTGGAATGCACCTAAAAACAATTTCTAAAAATATTATGTGCAGATGAGCTGTACATCTGGTGAAACAAACCGTACTTCAAGTTATTGATCTAAAAAAACTGCCAGTTTGATACACAACTAAAGCCGCGCATTTTAGTATACAAGTTAAAGGTGCAGAGTAGCATAAACACTGAGATTTGGCAAATGATAAACTCAAAACTGAACACAAAAAGCACTTAACACGTACTATTTATAAATAAGAACGTTTAGAAAAAACTAAAACCTAACTAAAGAACAAACTGCACATAAATTTTACCAAAGTATCAATCCGCCCAAAGAAAGTCAAAGGTAAAACAAAAAAAGCTCAGAAAACACGTGGAACCGGAAAAACATTAGCGGAAATGATAAAAAGCTTTTCAAACACAAAAGTAATGCGACATTTGACATTACTTTCACCATCTGCAAGCACGACAGTCACAAAAACAACCAGCAAAAAAATTAAAAAAAAAAAGTTAAAAAAAACTATTTCGTAAATGCTGAAGCAACATAGACTTTGTCCTTGGCAAGATTGACATATTGACAAAAAGTTATGCATGACTTTGTTTTCTGGAATGTACTCATAAAAAACAGGTCTTGAAATTTTTTTGTGCAGACAATCCTACTACAAAGTTTCTCTGCTATACATCTGCTAAAACAAAAAAATATTAAATAGCTTAAATAAGATAATAAACTTCATATTATTAATCTGAAAGAATTGCCAGATTCAACAAAAATTTTGATATGGGTACCGGAGTCACAGTTGGAGTTCGACATCTTATTAAAAAGACTAAAGATACAGAATAGCATAAACACTAAGAATTGGCAAGTAATAAACCTAAAATCTTATAAATAAGGGCACTTAAAAAATGATTAAAGTCTTAAATAATAAACTACATTTGGATTTTATTTGATTATAACTTCGGACAATATTTTATCTTAAAAATAAAAACAAACCAAAAAAAGCGTGTCCCGTCAAAAAAGAAATGATAGAACAAGGTTTGCCAAACAAAAAGAGCAGGGCAGCCTTTGCGATTTTTAGTACGTACATGATAAAACATGACATCGTTATTGCCCTTGTTCAGGAACCTTGGATTCACAAGAAATAGTGAAAGAGTTTAACATTTTGAGTTTTATTAGTCAAACCCTTATGCTATTATAAAATCGTTGTTCCAGAAACCAAGCAATTTGGCTGTCGTAAAGAAAGTAATTAGAAAGAAATTTATTTTTTGATCTGGATACCATTTTTACAACTAGCAAGGTCTTCCATCACCAGAATAGTCTCAAAAGCTAATTGTTAGCGGAAACAACACACCGCTAATTATTAGGTGCAATGCCAATGCACACCACATTGCATGGGGAAGCACCAACCTCAATTCAACAAGTGAGAAATTTTTATAATATATTTTAGAAACTAATATTGATATTATGAATAAAAGTAACTAATAAATTACGAAACAAGTAACATCTAATCAACACTAAATCTAAAGAAATGCTTTTACAGAAATACAAAAACCCTAAAAAAATTAACTAAGATTTGTATTACAAAATACTAGTTAGTCAAATCAGAAACTGTCTATAAATAACAAGAAAGTCATAAAACAGACATGTTTCTTAAGTCCATACAAACTTTAAAAGAAGCTGCTAAAACACTATTAAACATACCACTAACAAGATTACTTGGTGAAATAAGAAGCACTAGAAAACTGTACATCAGCCAAGCCCAAAAAAAACAATGATTAAGTTTCATACAAAATCAGTTTTGCAGCATATATCAATGCTATTATATATGTTTTAGAAAACGCTGAGAAAAAATTGCACTGTTGATAAAAAAAGAAGATTGTACAGAGTTGATAGAAAGAACTCTGCAGGAATTACTGCAGTTTCTATTTCCCATGCTCTATGCTGGAAAAAACTTCTAAACAAGAGAAAATTGAATGCCTAAAAAACAAAACAAAAACAAAATAAGCAAAAGCAAATGCTTTAGTGAACAAATGTACTTTAGAATAGATAATTAACTTGTTTGAACCATTTAAACCGACAAGAACTGAAGTCCTTGTAGAACTTTTAGATAAAATTTTCAAACTAGCTTTGCACTTTTATATATACTAAACAGCAGGGGGGTTATTCTGGCACTCATTGCGATTTTGCACTACGTCATAGATTTCCCCTAACGGAGGGGAAGTGTGACATTTAAATCATAAATTTGTAATTAATAATACATATTGACGTTTGAAAATGCAAACAACTTGAAGCTTGGTATTGAATTTATATTACTAGATAGTCCTGTAGTACGAAAAGAGATCGCCAGCAGATTTTTTTAATTAATGATGACGTCATTAATTGCGATAAGCGATACGAGATACATGCCAGAATAACCCCCCTGGAGAGCAGTTAAGGTAGTATTTATGCCAAAGCTTGAGCAACCTACACATGCATTGATTCTACATACCAATCAGTCTTTTATAAAACTATTAGCAAACATAGTCAAACAGTATATACGTGACGGGGCAATGTAAGTTCTGTAGATGCACCGATACCAATGTGCATACTAATTAGGAATATCTGGCTATACATTAATTAGTAAATAAACGCAAAAAACTATGCACTGCAATAAAATTGCTGTAAAATCTATTTAAATATTAAAAAGACATTTGACAATACTATCTTTGTATCGATTATTATTATATGATATTAAATTTGAATATTGAGTAAACTCTATGCTCAAGAATCAAACAATAACATTTACATTATAAGGTAAAGCTGTAAGAGCTAAAGTAGTGGGTAAATGCCCACAAGGTTGTGTAACGACGTGTTATAGACGGTCTACCGCAGTTACTAAATACCACAATCATCATTGCAAACAAAAAGTGTGAACAACTGCATCAAACTTGATGCAGAATGTGCTAAATACCTTACAAAGGTAGTACTGATAGAACAGACATACTGATAATAAGTGAACCCAACAAAAAACTTGCAAGCAAGAAAGGACCTTCAATTTACGACACTAGCTTGGACGCCGGCAATAAGATAACCAACAGAAATATTAAAATTGGCCAAAAAAAAAGTAAAAGAATTCTTTGAGTAGACATAGAGAATATCAGGATTATGTCTTGCTATATCTTGCTCAACTGCCCCATCGCAGACTTTGAAGAGTTCATCTCTGTACTGTATAGAAAAACCAGGCAGGCAAATATACAAGTGCTAATTGCAAGCGATTTGATCGCAAAGTCACCGGAATGGGGATCCATAAATAAAGACAAAAAAGTGAGATTCTCACAGAATAGATGGCAAGTAAAAGGATAAACATAGATACTTGATAGAACAAGGCCCACATTCAAAAGTAGAGCGCAAACCTTGTATATTGATCTGACCATGTTCACCAAGGCTGGCATGTCATGGAAATAAGAACACTAAGCCTAAATAATTACTTAAGATACACCCTTGCAAAAGCAACACCAGCAGCAGTAGCAAACAGCGGTAGACAGGGGTAAAACTTGATCACAAAAATTCACAAAGGTGAAGAGATAAAAACGCAGTGTCCACAGACACAAGTCACTTTGATAAATATAATGTAGACATGCAACGCGGTGATGCTTTAGGCAAGCAAGGGAACTAGCAAAAAACAGATTTTTTTGGTAGAACGAGAAGATTGCAACCCAAAGAAAGATATGTATACAAAAAAAACGGGAGATAACAAGAACAAGAAAAAAAGGCAATGAAGAAGGTACCAGGCTCAAAGAAAGTGAACATAGAACTGCCAAGAAAACTTTGAATCTACGGATTACAAAAAAAAAGTAAAAGAAGATAAATGATGAACTGGAAGAAAACATCTAGGGCGTTGGCTACAAGATTATCATAAAAAATAAAAGCATCGTAGAGTCAATAGCATCAAATTGGTCGACTCCTTTAGAGATGAATTAAGAAGAGCACTGTTTCCGGAACAAATAAAGATCAAATGGGTAAAAACAAAACTAGATGAAATCTCCTTAAATCCCGGCTAAAATTGTCAAGAGAGCACCCAAAAAAATCCTGAAACAAATATTAGCAACTCTAAATACGATGTGGACAAAAAAAATCCGACCCAGTAGAAAACAACAAACCTAAAATTAATTAAAAAACCCGGAAAAAAAAACAAGCACAAAGAAGGGAAGGGTATCACAAGGTTTGGTACTGGGTTCCCACCTCTGAAACATCTTGTACGACGACTTGCTAAGGATAGATGTTCCTTTTTGGCATACGCAGAAGAACTTGCGATACTAATACTGTAAAAACCGCAAACGTAATGGAGACCACGGCAAACAACAGCCTAGAAAAAGTTAACTAGTGGATGGCTGACCATAAGCTAAAGCTGGCAACTAAAAAAACAGAAGCAATTATGATTATTCGCAGAAAGAAGTGCAGAAAAGTAAATTTAAAAAACAAATACAATTACGCTCAAAACAGTTTAGTTTACATAGGCATAACTATTGATAAATTTTTTATTCAAAAAAGGTTGCGGCGTCCGTGGGTAGAACGATGTCAAAATACAGAGGCATTAGTGAAGAAAAAAGAAGAATCCTGGCATCGGTGGTTACATCTGCCGTCATGTACGGAAGCTTTGAAATACGGCAACTATGTCAGCATGCTTAACAGCCTACAGAAAAACTTTGCCATCAGGGTCTACCAAGCATACAGAACCATACCAACAATGGTGCTGGCTAGAACAATTCCGTGCACGCTCTTGGCAGAAGAGAGACGCATTACTTGAAGCATAAATAGGAAAGATAAGGCGCGAGCAATATCAGAGACAATGCTGAAATGACAAATAATGTAGGAAACCGACAAAAAATAAAAGTGGATCCATGATCTAATTCCAAATATTGCCGACTGGTCAAAAGAATAGTACCAAATAGGATACTTCCTCACCTAATCCCTAGCTGAACACAAGTAATTCAGGGCTTATTCATAAAAAAAAACAATGACAAATGCGTATATTGCGATGATCTAGATACAGCTCAACACACGCTGCTGGCCTGCTCAAAATAAGAAAGAGAGAAGAGAGGCAGAGTTAACAAAAAAATCAACCTAATGCTAGACAGTAGCCTAAACTTCCCAGTTTATTAACAGAATGATAGACTAGATCATTACAAAGAAAGAAAAGCAATAACAGAACACAAAGAAGCAGATTAAACAACAAAACTTAAGCAAAACTTGAGCAAAACGATAGTTGTTCTTTTTACAAAGATTCATTTACGATAACAATAAAAATAAAATACTTAAGTCTCACGCTTAATACCAAACGTTTATACTTGTATGAATACTGTGACTACAAAGATTATCTATGTGCTGTTTGCAGTCAAATTGATGGTCGGACTAATTTAAAAAATAGTACTTGGTATGACCAGAAGACTATACACTCTGGTGATCAAACTTATCATTATATACGGAGTTACATCTGCTAAGCAAGTACAAGGCTTACAATACGCAATGTAGTGCCTTTTTTGGCAAACAAAGCTCAAGACAGTTTTTAGCAAAAGTTTTTTTTTTTTTTATATAGTTTTATTATAAAATATTTACATATTTACAATTTATATTATTTGTTTTTTCTCCCCACTTGCTGCTCTACACCGTTTCCATGTGGATGGCTGCAGAGCTTTGTATTCGGGGCACCATTTTATGTTTCTATTTATCTGCTTCTGTCTTTTTCTAATTAGATCTTGTGAATATGTAGTGTTTTTTAATTTTAATTTTGAATTCTTTATAATTCTTTGTTTTTTTGATACTTTCAGGCAGTTGGTTGTAAGTGACAAGTCCATTGCCTAGTATTGTTTGTTTTGCTTTTTCTGTCCTTGTGTATACATGTACATATATTGCTTCTTCAGAACTATATTAAAAAAAAACGGAATCACTAGATTAACACCTAAAGATGCACAATGAGAACAAAAGCCCGCATCGCAGGAATTTCCAAGAATCTATTGTCAGAACTATATATTATTTCTGGTAATAAAAGCCACTTATCATCCAATTGCCAATCGCTAAAGAACATTCTCTTTCAATTAAAATCAATTAAAAGCATAAATATAGTATACCTGAAACTTTTCTGAAGTCAAACAAACAAACAAAAGAAAAAACAAAACACTTACAAACACCCATCTAATATAAATGTTCGTGAGTGTACTGAAAACGAATACATTTGTTTACATTTGTTTTTGCTGTATGATTTTTACAATAAACTACAATTTCAACTTGGATAATTTATTAAACAACTCTGTCTATATTTGACAAAACATATATATTTCAAATTTCATTATTATAATATCATTTTGACATTTATTATATTTGCAACCAAAATACATTTAAATGCAAATCAAATAAAAGCAGTAATTAAAAATAATCCTTCACACATAATAATTAATTTTATAATATGTAATAACTCATTATCTGTATTTGTGAAATGTTATCTGCTGTGATTGTGAAGAAGATTCCAGGTCAAATGAAATATTTACAGTACTTAAAGAAATTTATTCGAATAAATGCACTAAATTAAACAATATTATAACACAAAAAATAGTGTAGTATTATTCATTTAAGTTAATAAGAGCAGAGAGACGGCAAGATAGCATAAAATCTGTGATAATCTTATCTGTAATTTGAACACTGATGCTGGTTAAATATTAACATATATAATACAAAGAATATCTAGTTATCTTGCTTAGATTTAATTTTTAGTCATTATTAAATTTAAATTTATTACGTGTTTTATTAATATTGCAAAATATTTAAAAATTCAAAAATTACACATAACAAAAAGATTGGGTTTTAAAAAAGGTTGATGTAATATTTTATAGTTTTATTTCCGTTATAAGCAAATTTGTTTTGCAAATGTTAATTATTTTTGATAAATTATTAGTATTTAATCCTTAATCCAAATATTGGGTTAATAAAATAAATCAGATTTGTATAATCTACATTTGTATTTTATTAAATCTATTAACTACTGGTTTCAACCATGTAGTCATCCAATCATCGGAGTACACACATTTTCATTAATTATTTTTGATTTATCATTTTTTTAATAAATACTTTATGCTATTTTTTTAATGATAGTTAGTACTTGATAAGTACAAAAAAACAAACATTTCTGAGGGCATCTAAAGTCGCTTATCATTTGCACGAAAAGGTTTTTTCTTTTTTCATCATTCAAGACAACTTAAATTATTCAATTTGCAATTATCGAAAATTAAATAATATGATGAATATTATTCATTGTTGTCGTTGTACAATATTTGCATTTTTTGACAAAAAATCTAAATAAATTGTAGAATAATATTTTTAAATTTTTAAGAAATATTTACACCACACGTCTGTAAATAAAATCAACATTTCGTTAGGATAAATATACACAAAATATATTATCTAGTTGAATAAAACTAAATCCTTTTATGAAAAAATAAATAACGCAATCATAAAACGTAATTTACAAAATATAAAACTCTCTATTTAACAAATAGAATAGATAATTATACGACAATGAGCACGTCCTGGAAATTTATGAACTATTTATACAACTAGTCGCACATCAAAACATCAAATAATATATATTATTAAAAATAATTAACATTATATTCTATTTAAAACAGTCTCATACATGTTTAAACAACTACAGATAACATATGTTATACATAAAATTCACTTGTTCCGTTGAATATATTTACAGATAAGATATTCTTCTGAGAGAATATCCCTTAATAAATATGTTAGTTAAATGATAAAGATATCTCGCGACACTGTTTGTTGTAACCGCTGTTAGAGTAAAGAAACAGGGATGTAAGTGTGTGCTGGACTAAATGTGGATGTGAATTAAATTAAACATATCCAACACAAGATAATTTATAAACTGATAAAATGACACGAATTTCCTTTATTATACGCAAATATTTATAAAATAATGTAAAGAAGAAAAATTCATTTCATTAATATAAACAACTTTATTGCAAAGCATAATTTTATTCCCAATTTTTCTTGGATATTAAAAATATTATTTGCGTTGCTTTATTAGACAATTCTAAGAAAGTTTGTTAGAAAATAGAGCATTACAATAAACCGGTTTATATGCTTTATTGTTATTTAATGTTTACTAATCCAATTTGTCAACTTTTTGCGGTATTATCATGTTGGAGTTAGGCCGATTCCAAAAACCCAATTACATTTTTGCGGGTAGCAACATCAGACAGAATTGGGACGGCCGAACTGTGTAATCTTCGGAGATTATCCTTCATTTACACCTAATATTTTCTAGGTAAACGGATGATAAAAGTAAAACGGATTATAACGGTTAAAAACTGTGGATTTTTCCTACGGTGTAATGATTTTAAAGTGCAAGTGTTTTACCTGAGTTAGTTTACAAATCGCATTAAAATTTGTGAGTGTTATAAATGTGGTTAACTTTTATTGCTATAACTATATATTTATATGATGTAATAACAAAAATCATTTTCATTGAAGAAAATAGTATTTTATTCAATAAAAAATTACAAAGTTTCATTCAACAATTCATTTTTAGTTTTGTTAAATTTTTAAAACATTTTTAACAAATTGGTTGAAACAGATTTTATAGTTTAGAATTCAACATACAAACATAGCTTTTCTATTCATGTAGTTTTATTTGGTATGTTTACAACAATTTTTATTATTAAAAAAAATAATTGCATATATCTTGTTCAAATAAGAAGAGAAATTATCAAATAATACGTCAACTCGTTTATGTTTTAAACATTAGTGTCTACAGCTTGCGTAACGAAATGTGTAAAATAGTATACAATTCTTTAACAAAATCAGTTTTAAAAATTTAAAATGTATTTTTATAAACAATGTTAAAATAAATAAAAAGCTAAATTTAAAATACTTTGCAATGATCAAAAATCATATTGGATGTTTGATAACTATAGTTTTTTTAAACAATAGTAGTTACATTTAGAATAAATGCCTCAACTTAACAACATTTGATGATGATTTTATAAATAATACAAGTATTGCTTAATAACTTTAATGTAATTAAACAGCTAATAGTCATATTGGAATCTTTCACATTCTGCCAGATGGAAATTGGTTGGCAAAATATTTCAATAACGTTTTAGCATTTCTTATTTTTGATTTACTTTGTTTCTATCTGCAAACAATTCTATTTTTGTAAATTTTGTAACTACGGTTGGGTTCATAAAGTTTATTTCATAGCTTTACGGATAATTTTAAGAAAACAATGTTATTAAATTATAGTTTTTTTACTTATAACAATGTGTGATTGTTACTCTGCACGGTGTACTGTAACATGGCGGCTATAGTGTAATTTCTATTGCCAAAGTAGTTAAAAAAAGCACTGCTAGTATGAGTAGCGTTTTTTACTATTATATAAAATTACATCACTTTAGCTCATAGTAAACCTCACTTGTTTTTAGCAAAGTCAAGCTTTGTTTATGCAGACTATCATGAAACTTAAAAGCAGCTTATGTTTTGTTCTTTTAGAAAATATTTTGATATTTTATAACCAGATTTTATTATTTTTGACTTTTTATAAACAGAATTTTTCATTTTTAACAGATTATAGTCAAAATTTCATGTTTTTTTACAACATTTTTATACTTTTGAGTCAGAATTTGTCATTTTTTAACATTTTATAAATATTATATTGCACTTTTTGACAGATTATAGTCGGATTTTGCTATATTCAACAATATTTATTTTATTGCTGGATTGTTCAACAATGTTTCAAGATCAAAGTTTGCTACTTTTATATTTTTTTAAATAAAATATTGCATTTTTAACTGCTTCTGGACGACTTTTGGTTCTTTTGAAATAATTTGAATGTTTTATAACAAGATACTGACATTTTATAATTAGAATTTAGTACTTTTTAACAGTTTATAACTGAATTTTGTTTTTTTCTAAAAATATTTTAATGTTTAATGACCAGATTTAGACTATTTATAAATAAAAATTTGCGTTTTTAACAATTTAAATTTGACAATATTTTCATGTTTCAAGATTTTACTATTCTTCTCGTTTTATTAATAAAATTTTAAAATTTTAAACTTTTCAACGGTTTATAGCTACATTTTGGGTTTTTTATCAATATTTTAATTTTTTATAGCCAATAGCTATTCTTGACAGTTTATGAATAGAGTTTTACATTATTCAATGGTGGAATTTTACTAATTGCACCCTTACAATATTTCAAGGTTATGCAATCTGAAAGAATGGTACAACATAAGTCAAAATAACGATGATTGCAAACCTCTTGAAAGGAAATGCCACTTGAAGAAGAAGAAGAATATTTTGATATTTTATAGCCAGATTTAGCTATTTTCCCGAGTTTTGTTTTATTTTAATATTTTTTGACCCGATTTTGTAATTTTTCACTTTTTATTAATAGAATTTTGCACTTTTCAATAGTTTATAATTAGACAAAAAAAATACAAAATTGTAAACACTTTTTTCATAATTATGAAAGAACCCTTCTTAATATTTTGCGGTGAGACCCACAAATCTTCACTGCTTATAAAATTTTGAACAAAACTATCTGAAAAGCACAGCTATTCTCAACTACTTATTTGAAGCAGAATTTTCCTGTAACGCTGTCATGATAAGCACAGAAATAGACTAGATTTTTAGAATAACACATATCAAAATTTAATGCTGATTTATAAAAAGCGACGCATTTTTAAACTGGTATAAAAACTGACTTCTCCAGCATGAAATCATTTCATGTTGAAGAAGTCATTGGACCTTATTTGTTCAACAATGTTAGAGTGCTATTGTTCAATGTTGACTAAATTTTGTTAGTTCAACTTATATGTTCTTAATTTGAAATATGTATTGCTAGCAATAAACTTGCCATACCGCTAATCAAAGAGTTTAATCTTTCAAAAAAAGTTTAATAAATTGAATATTTCAATCTTTTTTGCTAGTGCAATATTTTACCCTTAAGTTTCTTTTTGTAGTTTTAATTTACATTAACAACGCAGCAAACATTACACAACTTGAAAGCCAACATTGAACGTATTATTGCTGACAATATGTAAACATTTATGAAAAATTTGAATGATCTATAAATGATATTAACGTCCGGTTTCTAAAGCATGTCTCAAGCCCTAACTAGACCTCAAGCTAGGCCTAAGCTGAAAGCCGAGCTTATTCCGTTGCACTAAAGCAAAATCTCACCTTATTCGTGTCAAGCAAAGCTCAAATAATAGGTGCCGTTTTCGAGAGCTCAAACTCTACAACATATCCTTAATATTGCAAATACTGTCATCAATATTATTTTGTAGGCTTTAAACAATTATTTACTACTACTTGCCTTTATATACTGTAAAACATATTAATTTTAATTTTAATACTTAATAACTTACAGTATAATTGGCTTCAAAATATTCTTATTAATGTGTTTTTTTTTTAATTATAATTATTTGACACATAGATAGTAAAACATTTGTTAAGACAAGGACGTTTTTTTGAACAATTAGAAATCAACATTGTGAATATTGGCAACATTGCCAAATCTATCCGGATCCTAGCAAAGACGTCGTTTCTAAATGCATAATGCAGCATAAACTCGACATAAGCTAGGCTTAATTCTAAGCGGAGCTTGGTCAAGTAACGTCTCAAGGGCGTAAATTTCTTACAAAATCTGTGTTTTATTTTACAAACAAAATGAGTCGTTTTTAATAGAACACTCTTTATCTTTTTAGATTTTATGTAAGTATACAAACTCTTTTTTCAACTGCGCAAAAACATTTTGCATAAAATAAAGAAGAGCAAAGTTGTCTTCACAATGGCTATAATATCTATAATAACCAGACAAACCACTTATTCGCCCTATTCACCAGAAAAAAACACAAAGACCCTAGCGTATTGCTTAGTAGCTAAAAGCATCATGAAGCCTGTCAACAATCCGGTTAAACTTGTCACCGCCTCTAAAAACAAAGAGGTGATAGATGTCTAGCAGGACAATCACGCCCCACTCCACTTTATTGTAGTAGCAATAAGAAAATTAAAGTTAAAGAAGCCTAAAAAAGAACAAGGTAAATCAGCTTCAGTTGTCTTTTCTAATAGGCCAAAGGGTATTTAGCCCGACCGGCAACTACTTTTTGTTTATTAGCTCCCTAAGCTCCCGGAACATTTTTTTTATTATGATAGTATTTACAGAGAATGCTGTCCCACGACGCCCAAATCAAGACACTTTCTTTTCAAACGCAGACTTGCTCTTGCTTTCAACGTGCGCAAAGAAAAATCGTATCTATCGACAACGAGAAATTAGGCTCGCAATCACAATCATCACAATTTAAAAAAAAAAAAAATTTTTTGGTTTGGCTCAAAGCTGATTTTTAGAAGAATTATTTATTTTTAATGCATCTACTATTTTAAAAATACTAGAAACTGACTATTGGACCGTTAATCTGAATTCAGACACAGACGTGGTAAAAGTTTGCCACAAAATACATGCAACAGCTTTATGGCTAGCACACAATGTACATTCTTAATATTTTCTATTAAGATTATCAATTTGGCAGGATGGTCAATGCAATCGAAATAGCAAACTTCTAGGATAATCAAACAAAAAAAGTAGTAAGTGCTCGTGACAGTGAATCTAACACTAATCTTTAGAAAAAAAAAGAAACTGTAAATTATCTTTCTGACCAGTGAGATGCTAAGCGCACTAATGAAGAGTGCGTATCCTAAAACACTAGTGCGTGTATCTCACATTAAGTAAAAAAAAGCTACATAAAATACTTCCCATTTATTAAAATTAAATAATTTTGACTTTAGTTTAGGTAATTCTTATTGTTAAAATTACTATTGCAGTTGATTTGTTTGCTTGTGTATTCTACTTCCATTTGTATTAATTTTATTAGGTTTTCATCTATCATTAATGCTTGAATTATTAATGCGTAACAATTTTATTGATTTTATTTGAGTTTAGTTTTGTGCATCTTGCTAGTAGTAGTCTAACAATTGACCCGCCCGAGTGTGTGTGATCAAAAAAAATATAATATCTTCTACTTTTTGCGTATTTTTTACATTTGTCATTTGTATTTTTTTATTTTATGACAGCAAGAACATCATTGGTGGTTGATTAGCTAATTCCTAGACAACAAACTTTGAGCAAGCGGATGAGCCACAGTAGTCCAACAATCGTAACTTGATTTATTTTAATAGATCACCCACTCGCCCGAGTGGTTGTGATCAAGAGAACTATATTTTCTTCTACCTTCCGCATATTTTTGACATTAGTCATTTGTACTCTTCTATTTTATGACAGTAGTAACGTTAGCCGTGATTTATTAGCCAATTCCTGGACAACAACCACTCGGGTGGGTGTGTGGGCTACAGTACTTTAAAAATTAAACGTTACTTATTTTATTTGTATGACAAACCCAACCGCCCGAGTGTTTGTGAACAAGAGAATTATAGTTTTTTTCACCAACTCCTAGACAACAAACACTCGGGTAGGTGGGTGGGCTACAGTAGTCCAACAATTAAGCGTAACTTGTTTTATTTATATCATAAACCCAACCGCTCGAGTGTTTGTGAACAAGGGAATTATTTTTTTCCATCTTCAGCATATTTTTGCCATTGTCATTTGTACTCTTTTATTTTATATTATATATTTATATATCATCGGTGGTTGATTAGCCAATTCCTGGACAACAAACTTTTTGACGGATAAGTGGGAAACAGTTGAGCGTGACTCGATTTATTTTTATGGCCCATCTAACCTCCCAAGTGTTTGTGATCAAGGAAATTATAGTTTTTTCTAACTTTTACATATTTTTAACATTTGTCATTTGTACTCTTCTATTTTATGATAACAGTAACACTAGCAGTGATTCATTACCTAATTCCTGGAGAACAAACACTCAGGTAGGTGGATGAGTCACAGGAGCGTGACTTGGTTTATTTTTATGTTGTTCTGTGTTTTGATATATTTGCTATTTTTTTATTCTTTAGTTTTTATGTACCAAAATTATAAACCGTAGTTCTGAGGTCTTTGTGGTGTATACATTTATGACCAATTTTTAGTTAATTACGTCTAATTTAGTTAAAACAGTCATTATCAATTTAGTTTTGCTTTAATTAAGTTTTAAGATTAATATTCAACTTTTATTTAGATTACTTTGTTTACTTCAAATTTATTTGCTTTTTTATCCAAAACTTATCATTTTTGTTTTTCAAGTTTAATAATTTTTGATAGAATTTTCTTGATACAAAAATGGTTAAAAGTAGATAAAATATCTTGTACAAATAAAATTACTTAAATGTTGTGTTTGTCAATTGTTTTTTTGACAAAAGTAGCAGATTTAATTATTAAAAATGCAGTAAAAAATTGCCTCAGTACTAGATAACAAAAACAATAAAACGCCCAACATGTTTTTCAAACTTAAACAATAAGACTCCTTTCACTCACAAATTCAGGCATATAGCCGCCCGGATACTAAAATCTGCCGCAGAATATAGAATAAGAAAATATAAAATATAGGCTTATAAAAAGTATTAGCGTCTGAAAAGCAGCATATACTGTAATGTGTAACGTGAATCTCAGATTTAGAAACAACAACAAAACAAAAACAAAAGCCAACTAAGTTATGATTTGAAATGCATTGCCTAAATAAGTCTAAAAGATTCCATGAACGTATGTATCACCTAAATCAAATATTTTGAATATCTATACAATCAGAAATAACCTTTCTGTCTGTTTATGTAGGTTGTATAGATAAAATTCCACCTATTACAATAAAACATTTGCAAATAAATTAGCTCCTATTTTAACTAAAATTTACTTTATCATTAAAAAAAAAACATTTCCAAACTGTTAGAAGATTGCAAATGTTCAACTTCATCTCGGATACTCAATATAGATTTTGATCAAATTGTTTGACAACAGATCTTCTGACTTATGTTTGTCTCAAATAGAATTCTACTTTAGACAATATGGAGAAAACTTTGCAATAACTTTAGACATTTTTAAAACAGTATGGCATTCTAATCTTATCAACAAGCTCCATTGTATAGTTCTTGGACATAAATCTGTTAATCTTATCAATCGTTTTTTTTACAATAAAAAAATTATAGTTAGAATTGATGGTTTTAACTATGACCCAAAAATCATAAATGCCGGTGTTCTTCAAGGATCTGCTTTTTTACCAACTTTATTTTTGATTTACATTAATATAACTTCTTTAAATAACTAAAAATTCTATTCATAGTTTTGCTGATGATAGCACTTTTTATACTTTATATTTTCCAAAGACCATTTTAACAAATATGGCAGAACGTCTTAAACATTCTAGGTTAGAATCTGTAACATCTATAAACAATATCTGAATAATACAATACTGAGTGCAACAGTAGCTGCTAAGTAGTTCCAAATTTACTAAAATCGCTTGTTTTAAATAACCATAGAACTGAGAACAAATTTTTTTTTGCTCAAGGTTAGAATTTTTGCATCAACCGTCTTTTTGTTTGCAACATTTGAGTTGTTGCCGATTTCTTGTTTTAGGAATGACATTGTAGTTCAAGTGTACAAAAAAAAAATTTGTAGCAATGTTTTTTCAGTTTGCTTCAACTACAGTGCCATTCCAGAGTACAAGCAAAAACAAAAAAATCACTTTTTTACGTGTCATTTTATTCAAAATTAAAAGAAGCATGCTTAAAAGTTATAAAACGCAAAACAAAGTGGTCTAGTCTAAAGTTATTAACGTAAAAAGATTTACTGTACAAGATAAAAACAGTTAAGTCACGCGATTCAGTGAAAGAACAAGGTAGGTCAATATAATATTTTTATAGATGGTTTTAAACGATAACATAACGACTCGCCCAACAAAAAACATAGTAACTTAAAAAAATGATGTTTTGAGTTACGACAAGTATCGTAACTCTCTGTCAACACTAAGCAACCGAAAATAGTCATTGTAAAGTATAGTAACTTAGAACTCGCTATTCCAAAGGAAAATATCATAATTTGAGTTACTATAGTTTTAGTCGTTAGCAAACACAGAGAGTGCTGACGTACTGTGTCAAGTTATGTTTTTGTTAGTGGTGATAACAATGATCTCGCAGAGAATCAAGCAGGTTTTACGGTTTATTGCTAAAGATAACAATAAAGGTCAAAGTTAACGAGTGCCTGAACATGTGGGTAAGTAGTTGCATCTTTCTTTATTGTAATTTTGTTTCTTAAAGTACTTCCTAACCTAAAAATAAAAATCAACTGTTCACTGTTTTAAATTTCTAGTATTAAAATAGCTATTTGTGCAACAAAAATTGAAAAGAAAATGTTGAACATTTCCAAACGCTATTTGAAAAACTTATTTTTTATTTCAGACGTGAAAAAGAATTATGTTGTTTTTTTTTCACGTCTAAATTAATAGATTCGGATACTTCATCAACTGCTGAAACCACTACTCATTAGTTTAAAGTGCAAAAGAATATTATTATTAAAGAAGCACCTGTTATTCCTTCATGTTTAACAACCAAATCATGTTTTAAAGAGGACGATTTTGTAGATTCTGATGCAGATCCCGAATATTTGCCTTCTGATGATAGTCGTCAGTCTCGAGATTTTGACACCTTATCAACTACTGAAACCACAAATCTTCTGCCTATAGTGCAATAAAATATCGAAATTGCAACTGCTACTGCTTCCAGTTCAAAAAAAGGCAGATATCGCAAAATAACACCTAAAACTAATTCAGGGAAAAAACGTTCCAAAACAGTAAGTGGTTGGTTAGATGTCAAAGCGAAGACAGACTTAAATCGTGGTATTGAACATAAGAATAGGTCAGGAAAATTAATTGCCAGCCGAAATATTCGGCAAGCTTGCAAAATATCTTGCAGACAGAAATGTCAAAACCGTCTCACTGAAGACGAGAGAATGTTAATTTTTAAAGGTTTCTAGGCTTTGGCTGACCATACAAGACAATGGAATTTTATTGCACGATGTGTGAAAACTGTTGACAAAAAGCATGAACTATTGAGGCAAATAAGATTTCTAGAAGAAAGGTGTTGCGGCAATATTACTTTTAGATAGAAATTAAAGAATTTTTTTTTCCAAAACAATGTTCTTAAATACATTAGGAATTTTGGAAATGTATGTCACCACGACTTTTAAGAAACTGAGGAATGGCAATATAACCGTTACTCCTGATCGGCTAGGAAATAAAATTAATCCTGATGTAAAGGGCTCACATCAAGCTCTTTCTTGTAGTACCATCAAACTACATACAAAAAAAACTCTAAGCTAATGTATTTTGAGAAAGGTCTGAGTATACGGAAAATGTTTCAGTTGTACCTGGAATGGACAGGTGAGAAACAAATTAAGGCAACTGAACGTCAGTATTGGGACATTTTTAATACTGAGTTTAATATAAGTTTCCACAAACCAAAATAAAAACAATGTAAAATATGCAGTGCTTATAAATTAGGTGATGAGGAACTAAAATCAAAGTTGAGAGGAAATTATGAAAAACACTTGAAAAACAAGGAAGTTGCACTCAAAAATGCAGATTTGGCGGTGAGTAATAAAACAATTTCGGTGGCTTGTTTCGACATTCAAAAAGTAACCCCAATGTCGAAAGCTAGTGTGTTTTACTATAAAAGTAAATACGCTACCTACAACTTTAATATCTATAATTTAGGAACTAACAGAAGATTTTGTAACATTTGGCACAAAAAAATATCTGGAAAAGGTCCACATGAAGTTGGTAGCTGCGTTTTAGAGTTCATAAAGTTTCAAGCAAACTGGAAAAATAAAAAGTTAATTTTTTACTTAGATAACTGCGGTGGGCAAAATAGAAATTGTTTTCTTTTTGCATTGTTCGCTTGTGCAGCTGTTTTCCTGAAAATAGATATTACACACCAATTTTTAGAAAAAGGGCATACCCAGAATGAAAGTGACAATATGCATGCCGTAATAGAGAATGCAAAAAAGCGACAATCAGTCATTTATACACCTGCGCAGTGGGTAACCTTAATTAGAATAGCAAAAACAAGCAAACAACCATACAAAGTAAAGGAAATGGACCAAGAAAACTTCTTGTCTACTAAAAGTTTGGCTGAAAATCTAAACTGGAAACTCGACAATACTGGCAACAAAGTAAGTATCAGTAAAATTATGTATGGAGGAGAAATTAAAACATTAAACTTAAAAAATAAAGTGCGAGATAGACCACAAAATATTCCTAAATACAAAGACCTACCACAGCTGCATAACCAATTTGTGCCAATCCAAGAAAAAAAATTAAAAGGATTGTTATTACTTTGTAAAAATAATAATATTTCTACTATGTACCATGAATTTTATGAATCGCTTACTTTTAAGGTAAGTTAGTGCAAGAAACGGTCCTAAGAACAAGAAAAAAAAACATAAGGACCAAGATGAAGAAGAAAATTAAGAGGTGTATGCCGAAGATAATTCAAAAGCAGAAGAAGAATATAAAAAAGACTACGACAATTATTATTAAATAAAATAAAAATTCTTACATTATTATAATAATTAGTTGAGTTTGGCTTATAAAATAAAAACATAATCATTTCTATAGTATCTTTTATTTTATTTAAAACTTCCAACAAAAACTACATTATCCTATGTAAAAATCAAAATAAACAAAGATTTCCAAAAAATTACAGATAGTATGAAAATCTACTAGAAAAATTAAGTCATGAAACTTGTTGCAGGCAAATTATATAAGTTTCCGATTTTTAATAACTATTCAAACATTCAAACGCGTTTTTCTTAAAACTGCAATTTTAGAGTTACTATTTTTGTTGGGCGAGTCAATAAGTATTATGATTGTGTTTATAACCTTAATTACAACGCGTGACAGTGTTTCTATTGCAAGCTTTGTGAGTGTCAGCAAGTTCAGAAGACAATGTTCAACTTGAATCAGAAGCAAATAAGAAGAAAAAACGTGGCCGCATGTCTGAAGTCGGTGAGAAGATAAAAGTAAGTACGCATTTTGTTGTAACAACCAAAGAGAAGAGAGCTATAATATTGCGTAGTGTCAACTTTCTGAGCAGAATTTATATTTAGCAGAATTGATTACATTAATTCTCGTTAAGCAGCGGACACCACGACAAAATGAGGAAATAGCTAGTTTTTGAAATGCTTCTTTCTCATATCGCATTCTCTTGCAAAGTCGTAATAAAAATATGCAAAACGTACATGTTTATGCAAAAACGTTTTGTGCTATTTATGGTATCACAAAGAGCAAAATTGAATATTTGCAGAAACGCATCAAACTGTCTGGAACTGCGCCGCATGATCAAAAAAGTAAACACAGTTCAAATTACAGGAAACTTGATGAAACAATAATGTCTTCAATTATAAATCATATTAAAAGCCGCCAAAGCCACTACAGCCTGAGTGATTAAAAAAAACGTATTTGTCAAAAAAATTTCAAAACAAAATGTTTCTGAAAAACTGCATTGTACGTTAAGACTATTTTATGAAACCTACAGATGCATTTTTAATACGGAGTTTAACTTATCTTTTGGTGCAACGTGTGATGAATTCACGGCAAATCTTAAAACCCGATACAGATAAAGATGAAGTAAAGAAACTCACAACCTTGACTATTTTACATAAAAAAAGGCTAAAAGATCTACAATCAAAGAAAAAAATCAAAAAAAGTTGGCATTAAAAATTAAAAAATTAAAGCAATTTCCATGAATTTTGCAAAAAACGTCAGCTGTGTATGCACTCTTTCAATATCTACGTGCTCTCTACTGCACAACCAATATTTTACGTATACCATAAAGGAATAGCCAATAAAAGCGCTAATAAAGTCATATCATTTTTTTTAAATTTCATTACCAGTTATCTAGGTGACGAGGTTAAAAAACTTAACTTAATTTTTGCGATTCTGCTGAGAGGCAATATAAAAATTACATAATGTTTTGCTTTTTTCACTATGTCACCAACAAACAAATCCTTGATTTGAAAAAAATATAAACCCCTTATCCATGACGTGGGCATTCTTATATGTAGTGTAATAAAAATGTTGGTTTATGGAACTTGAAAGCTCCCATGGAAACTCCAAAAGACTTCATAGAATTAATTAAAACTTCTACAGTAAAACCATCGCCATGCGAGCACAGCCGTCTTTTGTATCATCGTTCAACATACAATGAAGAAATGTTGTCTAGCATTATTAAGAAGTCTTTCACAGGCGCAAGTTTCCAGAAAGAAAGAGCATTTGAATTACAGTCTCACAATGGTGAGTTTTTAATATAAAATTCTGCCAATTATTATTTTTTTTTCAGGTTCTATACTGATTGCTAAGACTAAATACAAAGACATTATAAGTTTTTTTAAATTTTGTAGCCCGGAAGGAGTTTTTTTTTTTTCAAAGTCTGGCGCATGAGTAATATATAAGTAGCATTGTAATGATTTATTAATTTACTTAGTAATGAAATAATTGTACGTTTATAATACATTATAAAGTTTTTTAGTTTAAAATTTGTGATGTTGTCATGTTTTTCGATCTTCTATTCCAGATATTTATCTGTTTTTTTTCTCTGGGGAAATAAGTTATGATGTTTTTTTTAAGTTTTCTATTTGACAGTTTTTTTTAAGTTAATTATGTTTAATTACGTTTACTATATCTATAACTATATATTTTCACTTAAAATGTAAAAAAGATAAATAACTAAATACAATTTTGTGTTTTAAAATAAAAAACTCATTTTTCTCCGTTTCGAATAAAATTGACCTCCTGTTTTTTTTTCACAGTACCCTTTCAATTAAGCCAAAGGCGTTGAAAAACCATTAAAGAAGGTGACCTGTTTAACAAGTTTACTTGGAAGATTTTCATTTTGTTGAAATTATGATACAATTTTAAGCCAAAGTTTTTTAAACTAATTATAGCGTTTGAGATTAATGAAAAAAAAAGATAAATTTTAGCAACATAATGTCTTAGATTATTAACCATTATGCTTGGCATCAAAGCTGCAGTACACTAATTGCCAGTAAAAAAACTAGAGTAACTAGAAATGCACAGTATAAAGCACGCAACGTTATTTCTAAAAAAAAACATCACACACTAAACAATAATGATTGTAGATATGCCAAACAAAACTGCAAAAACTACAAAACTAATAATTGGACACTGTAGTCTGAATAAAGATGCATAAAATGAAAATCTAGAATGTTTGGACAACAAAGAAACTACGCTACATCTGCTGAGAGGGTCCGAGGCAGACAAAATATAGAGCTTTCTTCGCTAAACACAAAATAATTATAAAATTTCTTGTCTAAAACTTATGGATTTTATTGAAGAAACAAAACTACTGAAAGAGTAACAAACAAGAGCTGCATAAATCTAAAATAACTTATTGATTTTGTTTATTTAAAAGTACTTTTTTGGATCAACAAGATATAAAGTAACAAACTTAAAAAAAAGAAAGAAAAGAGTATTACTGGTTTTAATTGCCATAAAGTTGCATTTTAAAAAAGCTTATAAGTAAATAAAAAATAAAATATAAACCACATAACAAATTTTTAAAATTAAGCATAACATTTTTTTAGATTCATTTACAATTGTTACATTTTTATTAGTTTTTATAGTTTTGACAATAAACAAATATACATTACATTATCATATCGCGCCATTTTATGCACTCTATGCACCGAAATATTTTCTGCCTGCTTAATACCCGGTCGCATAAGATCTAAAGAATATAATACCGCCATTGCAATTTCCATTATAGGATTGTCAACATTATAGTTATCATTTCCTCACGTGCCCCCAATAAATACATACATGTGTTGTTCTATAAATGAACAAAGTTATATTACCTAGATATAGATATAAAAACTCAAATATGTTTTTCATGAACAAAGGCAATAAAACGCGTTTGATTAACTGAAATAAATGATTATAATGTAAATATTATTTTAAATTATTTTTTTAATTTAATTATAAATGTTAAATAAAAATAAAAAAATAATTGTACATGTATAATTTGTGTAAAAAAGCACTACTCCAGCACTCGCTTGAGGAGAAAAAAGATTAGAAATACATGCTTTTAATCAAATGTTTCAAATGTAACTTTTGTGTAATGCAAAGTCAGCTAGAATGCAAAATAACTTTATTCCAGTTATCCAGTGTTATATGCATAATATGTAAATTAATTTTGTACAATTATAAATTAACTATGTCTGACGTTTTGTGAAATTTTAGTAAACAACCCTTTATGAATCAATAAGTGCTATTATTTTATTTGGTGCAATATAAAAATTAATTTTTGACATTCCTTCCTAACCAGTTCAAACTCTACAACTTAAAATTAACCTAAATGTAGCGTCTAACTTACAGCTACAATAAAAAATCCATAAAGCCCCTAGACAGCAGCAGTCGGTCACATCTAATCCGAAATTTCTGTTGCGTTGGAGGTAAAAAGGTGATATTTTAGGTATTACAATATTATGACAAATTACTTTTCTTTAAAGATTAACTGGTGTGCGATCAGTTTACAGCGAATATATTTACATCCGTTAATCCTATTAGAAAATTTACCAGACATTTGAACTCCTACAATAAGGCGCCCTAATCTTGTAAAAGGGTTTTTGCAAAATAGTTAGAAGAAAGGTACTAGGTGCCATGCTGAGTTTAACGAGATTAAGTGTGTTCGGGCTAACTCTGAAATAAACCCAACACTCCACTAATCCCTTAACAAATCTCTGCACCGGCATACCGGCATTGCTGAACTATAATACCGCCCAAGGGATGTATTACAGGCCGAAAAACCAGAAACCGATACATACAAACCATTATAATTTGTAATTGCATGAAGAGTATAATTATGTATACAGGCGCTTCTGCATAAAATCATTATTATCGATTTGACTACCGACGCAATATAATAATGTAATATTAGGAATTATATAGCATTTAATTTGACACAAAAAATAGTTAATGAACAAATATGTATTTTAATTGATAACGCACAATTTAATAGAGCACTATATGCTTTTGCATAAATATATTGTTAAATTGATTAAGTTTAAAATGGGTGATAAGGCAATGTTTGCTAAAGTATCACCAATACTGAGAATAAATATACACAAATTATAATTAATTTTCATCTTGAGCATACTGGATTAGTAGCTGCAATTTAATTTTAAGCTGTGTGATCATGATTAGCAAGAACAAATCGACAAGTATGGAAAAGAATTTAATTATTTTTTTTTGTATTAATATGAAACTTGCAAACCACAAGTCATTATGAACCGCTATTTGTAATCGTAAATCTCTTTAAAAAACAAGGTTTTATTATGCAACAGATATTGTAATAATGAGCTCATTAGGTAACAAGTATTGCAACAAGAAGTGTTGAGTTATTATAAAATGCTCAATAAATACAAGTATAACATCTTTAATTATAAAGAAATAATATATAATTTTAGAAATGGTTTTTTTTATGAAATGGCCGCGTTTTTTTCTATTATTTTGTATTTATTTATATCAATTCATTTTATAAAGTTAATAATAAAAAAAATGCGTTATAATCTAAATAAAAATGTATAAAATACAACATTACAAATATTTTTTTGCAATTGAATTTAATATTTTTTATATTTTAAAAGCAAAAAGCAATAAAAATGTGAGTTTTAACTTAATAATCAACATTCTGCATTAGTTTAATTTAAGCTATTTATATATTTTTTTTATTATATTGGACGCATAAAATCAGCTAGAAAAGTTCGCACTTACATGATAAACGACTACCGGATACAGGGGTTAATATATTTTCTCCAATTTCATGAAGGGTGTGACCATAAAACTTATAAAAATAAAGGTCGAGCTTTAGATACTATTTAAAGTATAATATGGCATGTTTAGAAACTCATTAAAAAAAGCAAAAATGTTAATAAATTATTTTCTTATTTACCAATATACACTTATTAAATATGGTATAAAAAATAAATGTGTTATTGAAGAATTGTTCACTGTTATTATGTGTATAGTATTGAATAATATGTTTAAAGAATGTAATAATGTATAAGAAATAAGCCACAAAATACATACAATAAATCTCCATGCTACGTTACGTGATTGTTAGGCAGTCACACAAACGCGTCTTCATTCGAATTCGATAGTGAGAGAATTGTGTTCAATAAATAAAAGATTATTTCAACGATCGTTACATGTAAGTTTATATAGCATTGTAATTTTATTATGCCATCAACTTAAAGTTTACTATGTAATCTGGACAAAAAAATTTACATTTATTAACTTTTATTTAAATCTTAATAAATACATAATCATTGAATTAAATTAATTGATAAGAATTTAAATTAAAAAATAAATAATTTTATTCACATATTTCAATTAATAATAATACCAATATTTGGTATTAACACATGTCAATTGCATTATTAAGACAAATAAATGTTATTATTATTAATATAATAATGCAGAAATCAATAATAATATTTATTATTAGTATTAAACAATATTATAGCTAAATTTTATTAAATTAACAGATCAAACATTGTAACTGCCGATATTTTAGTCGCAAGTTAAAGGTACAACCAGATCTTAACAAAAAATGATTTACTTATTTTAACATAATCTGAAAACATTATAAAAGTCAGTGTAAAGAAAAATGTGCATTGCAAATTTGAACTAATCAGTCACTGCTTGAAGACATTTTTTGGCCAAATTACATATTTGCTTTTAAGGCATTCGAGGCAATTCTCTATGCACATTGCTAAAAGTTAGCAAGATATATATTGCTAGTTAACAATATGAACTGTTATTATAATCAATTTTATTTGCTAACAATATGAACTGTAACTAACGGATGGTTAATGTAAACATAAAAGTGCTGCTATATGCTGACGATGCTGTGATAATGTGTGAGAATAAAAATGACCTACAGATTACACTAAACAGACTAAATGTTGCAGCAAATAAAATAAAATCATGGTTTTTGATGAGGACGAAATAGGCAGTAATTCTAGAACCGGATTAAATGATGAATGGTTAGAGCAGGTGGATGCTTTTGTGTATATGGAAAAAATGTTTAATAAGAAAGGTAATTTAGATAAAGAAATTGAGATACAAGTAAATGCATCGCAAAAAGTAGTTTAAAGTAATGAAGTATTATCTAAGGAGGCAAATCTGGCAGCTTATAAAAGAGTGTTGACAACAACTCTGCTGTAAAGATCTGAAGCATTGATATGTCAAGAGAAACACAAAAGTAAGATATGGAATGGAAAAACTCGTATGAACATAGTAAAAATGAATGGCTAATTAACAAATGTGGTTTAAAAGTAACACCAATAGACCAGTATTAACGTAGTATTCTACGTTGGTTTGTCCATGTTGAGAGAATGAGTGAGGTACATCCTGGAACAAAATGCAGAGGTCGACTACGTAAAACTTAATTAAATGTTGTAGATGAATGCGTACAAAACAAAAAAATTAAAAGTGGAAAAAATAAAAAAGCATGCATGACTAGAGGTATAGATATTGCTGAAGCAAAGAAAGCGTGTAAGAACAGAAAAACCTGGAAACAAATTATGCAAAGTAAGGTTTAAGAACCAAAGTAGGCTATTGTACAGTGTTACTATCTACGACAAAAGGGAACAGCGTTACTGAGTATATATGATGTGTGTAGGTATGTACCAGTCTAGGCCATTAGGTAAGGACTATTGAAAAGACTAGAATGAGGTACCTCAGGGGTCGGTCTTAAGACCACTCTTTTAAAACCTCATCTACAAAAATCTACTAATAGAGAAAAAAGGCATAGGGAGTTAAAGTAAAAAAAGGAGTCAGCAAACTTGTGCCTAGAATGGGTAAAACTGGCACTATCAAAAAAGGTTGCTAGCATCAGTTGTGGAGTCGGTGATACTATATGGTGACCAAGTACGGAAAAGTGCACTTGAAGTAAAGGCGTACAGAAAGAAGCTTGAAAAACTGCAAAAAACAGCTGTCAGTCAGAATGATAGCAACATATAGACCCAGATCACTAAAAGCTGCAAGGGTATTAGCAGGAATAAAAAAAGATACAACTTTCCAAAAAGCCAATAAAAAAAACCCTAGAAAAAAAAACACACTAAAGAAATAGCAAGACATGTGGAACAAACACGATCAAGACAAATGGACAAAGACGCTCATAAAAAACATTAACAAATGGCACAATAAAAAAAAAGCAACTTAAGTTACAACTTAACACAAGTGATGACTGGGCATGGATGTTTCGGCACATATTTCAAAAGGTTCGAACTGCAACACGATGAGAATTGTATGTACTGCCACAACAAAGATGACCCCAGACACATGTTTCAGTGTAAAAAGTGGAAGCCGGAGATGGAGAAAATTAAAACTAAAACAGGTACTAACAAGAGAAAATATAGTCAAGATAATGTTAGTAGAAAACTGAAAAATAGCAAAGGATTTGCTGGAGAAAATTATAATTGAAAAAGACCAACTAAGAGACAGACGATAGAAACTCATATGACTGTGACAAAAACCGCCTAAATATAATTGAATAAAATTTTCACATATTCTAGAAGAAAATCCAATCTGTGCCCTTAAACTTAAAAAATAAATTGTTCCGCCGCAAATAATTTTTAAAATGTGGAATTTTATATTTAGTGCTTTATTTTTTTTACTCGTTAAATATAACTGCAAATCTTTAACTCAAACAATGAATTCATAAAATATTGTATGTAGTTCAACTTATAAAATAAGTGATGACTGAAATCTTATCGTTTGGATATTGAGTTGGTAAAAGTTTTGTCCCATAAGAAAAAATGTTAATTTAAAAAAGGCGTTGACGTGTCAATATTTTTCTAGAGAAAAGGATTCATGTTTCCTAATAATATTCTGTAGCGTTAATGCATTTTATGTATTTAATGCATTTAATGAACGTTATCCGAATTTGTTACTTTAAAATTAGGTACAATTAGGTAAATAAAATTCTGCTTCAAACCTTATTTATTAATTCATAAAAATTGCTTTGGTTTATCATTCAAAGAGCAAACTTTAAAAGATTTCAATAATTCTATGTCATAAATATCACGTTTTATTACGCACGCCACGCTTCGTGCATTATAAGCTTATTTTGCACGACGTTTATTACAAAATTAATAAGACCAAATTGCTTGATACTTTATTAATTTAATGATATTTAATTTAAAAAAAAACAGATTACATGACAAACCGTAATTTACATCAACAAACAAATAAATATTTTGTTTGGAATTGGATTGTAAGCAAAAAATGCGAAATAACTTTTTTTGAATTGGTCTTTGTTTTGTGAGGTTCAAATTTTTGAAAAATATATTAATTTCATATAAACTATATAATAACATTATTTTATCAGCGTAAGAGTTACATAAAGAAAAACTACAACTTATGTTAAAAATGTCCACCGCCAGCCGCGATGCCAGGCTTGCAATGTAAAACCACTGAGTTATAAAATACAGCAAAATCTTGCTAATTTTGAAAGTGAAGTGTAGCGTTTTTAAGTCTGTTACGTAATTGCTCTTTACTGTGATTTTTTTCTGCATAAACTAGATGTTTTACGTAGACCCAGAAAAAAAAAATTCAGAGAATTTAGATGTAGTAACCTAGCAAGACACTGAACCGCACTTATCCATCAATTTTCTCTAGATTAATTTTTGCGTTGATGTAAATCATTCTGTATGTGTTAAAGTCGTAGAATAGTAATTGGTGATTCATTTAAAAGTAAGGGTTTTATGTTATGTTTTATGTTGTTTATTTTGTACACTTAGAGCAACTTATGGTTTACTTAGTCGGCCTACCAAACGCACAATTTGATGTTCCATTGAAAAATTTGAAACTCAATATTCATTATCAGACAATACGCGATCAAATAGACCACATCCAGCACGTAGTAAAGATAATATAGCGACGGTAACTGACCGTGATGAATCGATTTGGCACTATTTTCAATAGTTTTGCTAGTCACATAAAACAACTTGGCGTATTTTACGTAAGAATCTTGGTTTAAAAGCATACAAAATTTAACTCTTGCAAGAATTGAAGCTGGCCGACCTTTTAGGTTCTTGAAAAGCTTCAATAAGATCCACTGTTTTTGACCAAAGTTTTGTTCAGCTATAAGGCTTATTTCTGGCTTAATGGCTACGTCAATAGACAAAACTGCCGTATGTGGGCTGAAGAACAACCAGAAGAGATTCAAGAGCTGCGATTAGATTCAATCAAAACAACGGTTTGGAGTAGTTTATAAGCTGGTGCAATTTTTTTTTAAATAAAACCGGCCAGAACGTAACTGTGAATGGCTTTTTATCGCACAATAAATTGACCGCCTAGATCATGTAATATCGCACCTCTAGACTTTTTTTTTGCAAACTACGTCTAAAGTCTACATAGATTAAATCTTTATATATAGTACAAGCACTGTTTAATGTCCATATTTTGCAAATATAAACGTTGCACTCGAATCTTTATATATGAGTAGAATATAGACACTTTAAGCAAGTTGCGTACTATGTATTTTCTACGACTACAATACTTATAACGTATACAAAAAGAATTAAATTATTTGATGGTTTCGTGCGTAATGTAGTAAAGAGTAGAAAATAATTATAGTGTACAATTGTCATGCAAACATATTTTTTACTTGCATTTACACAAACTTTGTCCGGCATAAAAATAGCACCATTTTGTTGAACCATAAGTAAAAGCAACTTTAGTTGTTTATCAAAAAATGATTGAACATTTATGTTAAGCGCACATTAATTATCTAAGTTTCTAACACTCTTGTTTGGTTCTATATTTTAAAAATATTAACCAGTAAAATTTAGTAACTCATTTCGTTGTTCATTCACAGTCTCATGACTAAAAAAAAACTAAAAAATAATTGTAAAAACTATTTTTAACAATGACTGTTAAATAATTTCAATATTATGCCATTAAAATCAAGTAGTAAGACCTTTTATTACACATCACGACCATGAGTAATGAACCATTACTTACGAGGCAATTTTTGTTGTAATTTTATTTTTTCTTCAATAAAAAAAAAATGATTTAAAGTTCATTTTGAAATTAAATTGGGAATTATTATTTCAGTTATTTGTAATTATTGATTATAAATTGTTTGAATTATTTATTATTGTTAAATTAAGTTTTTTAAATTTTTGAATTTGTTAAAGTATAAGGTAAATAGTATATAGTGCATCAAGAGCCGAAAATCAGCTTTACAAGCCCGCGGCTTTTAGCAGCACAAAAGAGCAAAGCAAGTGAGGGCAGCTAAAAGCGAAGAGCTGCTAAAGCATTATGACACAAGTTACACTCAATATTGTTTTGCCTTCTCCAAATAAAAAAATTATTTAAAAAAACTGCAAAGTTTATTATAATCTGTCACTACTGTCAGATTTAAAGTGTGACGTCATTATGTGAAATTGTGATTTACAACCAATTAAATGCCGCAACAGTTCATTAAGCCCAAGAGCCTCTAAATTGTCGTTTTAGCTCGCATTTTAGAGCCAAAACAGATTGTTTTGGTAGCGGCAGAGGAAAAAAGTATTTTGGCACAAGTTACATCTGTTACTACTGTCAGGTTTCAAGGCCAATAAAATACCACAAAAGTTTTTTAGACCCAAAAGTTTCTAAATCGTCATTTTGGCCCGCATTTAAAATTTTATAGAAGTACTGGAAGTAGTAGGTTTTGGTAAGAGCAGTTGGAAGGCCAATTATAAAAAAAACAATTTTTTTTTTAGTTACAATTTTATTATTTATTAGCTTATCAATATACCCTTCTGCATCGGAGTTACTTTTCCAATTTAGTCGTTTTAATCTTATAATGTATCCTCTCGCATCTATTATAGTAGCGGATAACCTGCAATACCAGTGTTTGGTATACAACTTTATTGAATAGTATAATAAGTTATAAGTTTTAGACTACAAAAGGTATGAGACAGCGATGCCCACTTAGCCCTAGTTTGTTTGCGATATATATATTGCAGATGCAGAAAGCGCAAACGAGTAAATCTTTAGGTTGTTACTTTTTTATTGAATCATAAAGTACAGAGGATAGAGTTATTTATGGAATAACACATCGGGCAAATAGCTCCACGGCTTTGTGGCACATACGCACTCTTTTGTCGACATTTTCCATGACCATTCTACATAAATGTGGCAGAATTCGTTGATGCAGCGTTTAATTATCTCCTGTAATGTACAAGGGGCTTGTTGACATAGACCTTTGACTTTAAATAACTTCATACAAAGAATAGTGTTTAATCAAAAGATTTAGGGGTCAATTCTGATCACCGAAACGAGAAAGTAATTGAATTGTTTCACGGGCTGTATGCCATGTGGCAAGGTCTTGTCTCCATGTTCACTAACTCTAAACTCTCAGCTGTCAAATTGTGTTTCTTTTAGGTTTGCCAACAATTTACTGCACAAATGGCGGCAAATCTTGGGTTAATTTTGGGACACTCTGTAGTTTATTAAAAAATATGAATTGTACGAAGCAAAAATTTGGGAAGGAAAAAAAAGAAGCTATTTAAACAAAATACTGGAGATGGGTATTAGAAGTAAACAAAAAGACTTCAGCATAAATATTAATAAAAAAAAAAAATGAATAAATTAAGAGTAGAAGCAGAAACGCGTGCAATAAGGTATAAAAAAAAGGAAAAAAAAAGTAAAAAAAAATGAATGTGAAAAATTACAAAAGTTCATAAAGAAAAAGATGAAATGCGGAAAAATAGAAACAAGCAAAAGTAGATAGAAGAACTTTAGTTCAAACTATTTGATGGTAATCATGATCTGGAGTGACCCACCCACCCGCTCAATATTACATTCTCCATTTCTGAGTAATAAGCTTCTAACATTTGCAAAGAGGACAAACTTTAATTGTTTTGATAACAAACATTCAGACAATCATGATCTGGAGAATATTCGGATTCGAATGGGCGAAACATTACAAAAACTAATGAAAAACGTTAAAATTAAAATGATAAACACACAAAGCAGATCAAAACTGTCAAACACCACAAATATCACACAAAAAAGTAAAAAATGGCAAATATTAGAAGACAAAAACAATGAAAATTAAATAAAAAACAAAGCTAATTTAATAAAAATATGTTAAAAAACACAAAATAAAATAAAAATGGTTTAAACATTGCAAAAAGTTGTCAAAAACGGCAAATATCAGATAACAAACATTGCAAAAGTTAGTAAATATTAACAAATATTAGATGAAAATGAATGAAAAACAAAACAAATTGCGTAAAAAAGTATGAAAAACATTAAAATTAAAATTAAAATAAATAAAAAACAAAAAAAAAATAAAAAAACACAATCAGCAGATAAAAATTGCCAAAAAATTACAAAAATTAATAAAAAACGGCAAAGTTAAAATTAAGTAAAAACAAATGAAAAACTATTGAAAAACAATGAAAATATACTCAAAACGACAATCTGGGTTAAAAATTGTCAAAATATTGTAAATAGCAGTAAAAAACATTAAAAATTAAAACTATTAAAATATAACGCAAACAAAAAAAATATTAAAAAAATGACAAAAAACACAAAAAGCAGATGAAAATGTCCAAAACATTGCAAATAATAGTGAATAACAGCAAACATTAGATAAAAACAATGAAAATGTAATGAAATTTAGCGAAAAACAAAGTAACTTTAATGAAAAAACACAAAACAAAATATATAAAAAATCACAAAATGCAGATGAAAATGATCATTTTTTTTTTAAATTTAGTAAAATACAGATAAAAAACATTGAAATTAAAACAAAAATTGATGATTTAATTGATCAGCAAAAAAAATTGTCAAAACATTACAAAACGGCAAAATCCAGACAAAAACGTTGAAAATAAAATAAAATAAAAATTAATGAAAAACAAAACAAACTGAATTAAATTATATGAAAAATCACAAACTGTAGACAAAAATGATTTTTTTAATTAGTAAAATAAAAACAAATGAAAAACATTGAAATTAAAATGAAAAATAATGAAAAACAAAGAAAAACGAAGAAAAGCAAAAAAGATGTTTAAAGCTGAAAAGCAAAAAATAAACGTTATTATTATACAACTTTGAAATTTGTTAAGACATTCCTCCGATTTGATTATTAATTTTTAATATTCCTGGAAGTGCATTTTCTATTTTGATAATTTAAATAAAAAATATTTTAATGTTACGTTAATCTAAATATTTCTTACAAATAGAGTTCTCTTATTCATTTAAATTTTTTAACAATTTTTGTTTTTGGCAATGTTGTTATCATTCGTGATAATTATTATTTTATTAAACGCAATTCTTGTGCTCGACAAGCTCCCCTAACGCCAATAATTAGGATAAACTTTGAAAATGTTTTATTGCTATTATTTATTACCTTTGTCGCAAGATAAATGTGTTATCTGATGCTAAATTTATTAACTAGTTAATTTCTTCAAAAATTTTTTTAGGTTGAGATCTTTTTTTTTTATTAAAATTAACTTGTATGTATTGATTTTAATGCTGATGGTAATGTTTGATGTGCTCTGCAGCATTGAATAAAATGTCCATAAATTTAGCTGATTTATAATTACTGGATAGTTCTTTAAAATATACTAAAAGCACATTTTTCAAAAACAAATATGTGTTTTTAAGCTTACACAAATTTATTTTAATTTTGATTGCTCAGGTAACAAATTTGACGTTACTTCTTTGGTTACCTTAATAATCTCTGGTGGCGTATTTGAAATATAATTGGGAAATAATAAAAACTTACTTCCAAAGTGGCGAGTCTTCTACTCAAACGGTAAGAAATTTACGAAACAAATTTGATAGAAAAGAAGTGCCTTCAACGCAGTTTGTGGACCAATTTGTGAAGCGAGTTCAAAAAATTGGATCGTTAGTGGATAAAACAACACGTTTACATTTTTGTCTAGTGCACTCAAACAAAAAATTAATGCTGTTACTCAAAGTGTGCGTGAACATGCATCAACATCAACTCGTCATCGTTCTCAAGAACTGAATATTTCTCGCACTTCTTTGAGGAGAATTTTGCATAAAGACCTTGGTTTGAAGGCCTACAAAGTTTAATTAGTTCAAAAAATAAAGCCTCATGACCATCTGATGCGTTTTTAGTTTGTCCAATGAGCTAAAGATTGTTTGGCCGAAGATGGGCATTTTTATAAAAAAATCGTGTTTTCCGATGAAGCTAATTTTTATCTCGGAGGCTATATCAATAAGCAAAACTGTCACATTTGGGGATCAGAGAATTCACACATAACTATTGAACAGCCTATGCGTCAACAGCGAGTAACCGTTTGATGTGGGTTTTGATCCGGTGGCATTATTGGGTAATTTTTCTTTGAAAATGAGCAAGAAGCCTACCGTCAATAGCAAACGTTACTGTGCCATGCTAATAAAATTTTTGTTTCCAAAAAATGAAGAGTATGAAATAGATGACATTTGGTTTCAACATACGGCCAACTTGATCATCGATCTTTTACGCACTATTTTTGTAAGTCAAATAATCAGCCAAAATGTTGATGTCAATTGGCCGCCTAGGAGCTGTGATTTGACCCCGTTGTTTTTTTTTTTGTGGAGAGATCTTAAAGATAAGTGTTACGTTAACCATCCAGAGACGATTGATGTCTTGAAACACAAAATCGAAGTTGCCATTCATGCGATTGAAGTCCAAACAATTAAAAATGTTTTACATAATTGGGTAAATCGGATGGGTTACTGTCAAGCCAACCGTGGCAGTCATTTGAATGATGTGTGTCATTATTAAATAAATTTAATAATAAACTCATAATTTTGAAACAATATTCATTAGTTTTTTTTTTTTATAGCCAATTCTAATTCCAAAAGTTAGATGGCCCACCTTAAATATTTTATAATGAAACATAAGTCATTGGCAGTTCTCGTCAGTTGACACAAAAGATGAACTTAATTAAATGGCGCATATGTTTAAACTATGTAATTACTAAAATTTTACAATAATTTTAATTAAAAATATTATATAATATTGAATAGTCATAGATAAAGTACAGTATTTTACTCGCGGGTAATGACAAATATTATTTATGAGTGTATATGATGTTTATGAATTTGTAAACATTAGTTTTTTTTATACATTTGTTATTATAATAGCTTTTTATAACATAATTTAAGTTATACAAATAATAGTAATAAATTTAGCAAAAACAAATTAATTTTTGTATTCTATATAGCTTCATTAGCTCCAATAAAAAAGATTTGCATAAATTTGTAAAGTGTTTCTCAATGAGTCTTACATTTATTTATATACAATTGTGCAGTTACAAATTTGCAAAAACCATGAATCAATAATTAATAACAAGAAATGAATACTGTAGAACACATAATTATTCAATTACAGTTTACAATACATTTAAATATAATATAAAAGTTTTATCGGTATTCATATTTAGTTAAAATAAAATGTATCATTGTAACTTTAACTTTAGATAAAACTGTCATTGCAGTAAATTGCTTTAATAAGAAATCTTGAATAAAATATTTGTTATGAATGCGTTTAGCTAAACCAAATTCTTGAATTTAAAACATGTTTTTTTGTAATTTAAATATTATAAAACTTTTTAAAGTACTAATTTAACAACAAAGTTATTTATTTCCAACAAGAAATTTAATTTAATAATCTGAAAATAAACGACAGAATAATAATTCACATGTAAAACATTTCGAAATGGCTGTAATTAAGTTTACATTATAACATAAATTTTGAAATTTTAGTAATATTAATAAGGATTAAATTAACGCTGACATTAAAGCATTATTGCATATTTAACTTTATAACATGTTATGTTAATGATATAAAATGAAAAATATTTAATTAAACTCCATACTCATGAGCATAAGTTTAAAAGATAGGTTTTTCAACTATACTCCCCACTCTATAAAGTCGAGGTTTCTTATTGGCGGCGCGTCGTGAAGGCAGCCATGATGAGCGTCCCATAGCCGCATTGGTGTGTACCCCTCCATTAAACCGCCCTCCCAAACGGCGATAATGGGATTACTTCAAATATCCATACCGTCAACAATCCATCATCAGAAAGTTAAGAACTGCTAAAAGCATCGTATCTGTTACAGTGACAGTTTAAAAAAAGTTTAAGTTTATAGAAGAACAATTGTGTTGTGTGCATAGAGGACTATAAAGACAGTTATAAGTATGGTTTCATATTATCCAGCTGCAATGTATAGACATCAGCAAGCACAAAGTGCACAATTTCATTCGGGTTCACCTATGCATTCGTGGTACGCTGGTGGATATCATCAAGGCGGACAAACAGCAACAGCACCATCATATTGTATGCAGGATGAACAACAAATGTGGCATCCAGCCGCACATCCGGCACATACAGTTTTCCATCAGGAATTTCCCGATTTTGTCGGACACGGTGGAGTGCCATTACCACATCATCAACAATTAGAACATGAATCGCAATTATCACCACCGATTACTGTATCCGGCGGCAGTGAATTATCCAGTCCTGGTGCAGGAAGTGGTAATATTACACCACCGAATCCAGGACAAACAAGACCACCACAAGTTAGAAGCCCATATGAATGGATCAAGAAAACTTCTTACCAAACTCAACCCAATCCAGGTAGGCTTAATTGTATTGATAGTTTATATTACTACTAATCCGACGGTTCGCGATTAATTGGCAAAACAAATAACACAAAATTATTTGTTTTAGAAACATTAAACTCATCATCATTGCTTCTAGATTTCACTGACATACAGGATACTTCTGGTATGATGAGTGTTGCGTGGATTTGCATGCGGCTTTTGTTTTAAAATATATTACCGCGTACCATAAAAGTAATTATAGCATGTTTGCATGTCTTTTTTGAATGTCCGAAAACACCAAGGGCAATAAATTAACGACGCCATGTTTGACGGTTTAATATGCCGCACACCAATGGGTCTAAAATTTTCCTCCGTTTTATTACCTCGTGCCTAATTAATTCAGTATCAAATTTATAAAACGAAGCGGCCATGTGTTTTATTACACTGCAATAAATACTAATTCTTCATTACTTAAAAAAAATGCGTCATTAGAAATTTTATTATTCTCTTTGATGTTTTATATTAACTTTCTTGAATTAATTTTTGTTACATTACATAAATTGTGTAGAAAATTAGTAACAAGCTGGGATGCGGTTGTTGGATATAAACGCGCGACAGAATAATAGTGGTAATGGACGTCTAGGGACACATAAACTCAAACAGTCGGGGAGTTTCAAATCAACCCTGGCAATTATCACGATATACAAACGGCGCCAAAAATAACAAATCGCTACATTTATATTATACATACACACCCCAATTCTGATTTACATTTGAAATGTCTTTAGTCATTAAAAGTATTTAATAGATGGTGCCGAGGAGTACGGGTTTGGTTGTGTTTTTCAAAAGCATCATAAAGCGACCACTTTATGGCCAGGGATCCGTCTGCGAGGTATTATTTAACGTTTACGACAGCTTAGTGGATGTATTTACCCATCTTATTGAATACATAAAAATGTTAAATGGTTAAAAGTGCATATCGTATTTGTAAATAAATATTGCATTTTGCATGGATCAACGTGTCACATAAACATATGCTCGACATTAGCAACGGTTATATATCTTAATCTGCTGACAGGTAGAGCCCAATATTTTTGCCATCTGTCACAGCAAGCGGGCCGTTATCGGATTAGCCACTGTTTGGACACACTTCGACATAAATTACTTACAAATCATCAAACTGTTCTCTGTGAGATTTTTTTTAGTCCCCCAAAACAAATTGTGATATAAAAATTTCCTATCTTTACTTGTCGGATGTTGGATGTTAATCCATAACTAAACAACCGCCAGTACTATAGGATACACATGTCCTGGGAAGACTAAGAGTACAATATATATGTTGTCAGGTGGGAGTTGTTATCTGTGTCAAAAACACCGCCATCGTCAGATCTTGCCGCTCGCTAATCCGCATATCAAGCAGAATTCTTATCTAAAACCCCCGGGAATATCAATTTATTTAATTCTCATATTAAAATTAACAACAACAAAATATATAAAAATAGTGAGTGCTGATTGTGATTAAAGTAGTGTGTAATTAATTAGAAGTAGTACTAAAATATATTAATTAAACCAGTAGAATTATAATAAAGGATATAATAACTTACATCAACGCTTGTTATAGGAAAAACGCGCACAAAGGACAAATACAGAGTCGTATATACCGACTATCAAAGGATCGAGCTCGAAAAAGAATTCACCCTAAACAATAAATACATCACGATCCGCAGAAAATCAGAACTTGCCTTAAACCTCGGCCTTTCGGAAAGGCAAATCAAAATTTGGTTCCAGAATCGTCGTGCCAAGGAACGCAAGCAGCTCAAGAAACGTCTAGAAGAAACATCAAAGGACGATCCAACCAACGCCATCCACCTACAACAATACGAACAAAAGATGCAACAAATGCAACAACAGAATCAGCACTGTGCTTTACAAATCCTTCCAACACCTGTGCCTATAATAGGAGCTGATTATGGAGTCAAAAGAGAATATCAAATGCCCAATTAATTAATGAAATTAATAATTTATATAAAAACCATGACAAAAAATGTGATTCCGATACCTAAAGTGCAATAGTGTCCATCAAAAATGGATCTTGGCGACAGTATTACTTAATAATAAAAAGTGCAATTTAATTTTAAGAATGTGCAATCAATGCTGACGCAACGTCAACATTAATATTATATTACATATTAATAAATTTCAGTATTTTTTTAATGAAATATTTGTTTAGTTTAGGCTTTAAATTAATTCAGCTGCTTTGTCTCATACAAAATAATAAAAAGACGCTGTTTAATTTTTTTGTATATAGTATTTAGTATATATTATCTCTGTTTATCGAAAAAAATAAATAAAGAATAATTTTGTTTAAATCTATTATTTTATTTTAACATATTCTATCTTAATCAGGGTATAATATTATGTTACTTAATTTTTAATGGGTTGTTAAAATTTTATATCAAAAATAAAACAAGGGTAAAACCAAGTCAGTGAAAAGTCGTAATGTTTATTAGACAATAAATTTATCAAAATCATAAAATTCAAAACATTTGCACGCGATTTATATAGTTGTATTTAAACTGAGATTTTAAGTAGTGATTCATGTTTTAATATATTTTCTCAGATTAATCACTAATTCAAAATTTTATTTATAATTTTTACTACCGTTTACTACCTACGCCTCTGGCTATGACTTGTCGAACTAATGGCTTATTATTAAAGTCTTCACTTACATGAAAATTAAAATTTAGAAAATTTCATTTATAATTTTTTAAATTTTCTCATTCAAATTCAGAAATAAATAATTCATATTTCAAATTTTATTATAGATAATTCTCTTTCCATTTATTGTAGTCATAAAAATAATTTTCGTCCAGTGCTAAATTTTATTACGAAAATGGTTAAGCTGTTTATTGTAATGCCGTTACAGAGAAATATATCTGAGCCGACTTTGATGTTTCAATACTGGGTAATACCCGACGGGTCGGTACCTCTAAATGCACTATTAGTGGTAAGACCCGGCGGTAGGGATGGACCCTGCAATAAAATAATGTTATGCATATTCTAACCTGCATTATACCTTGTCATAAAATATGAATTTTTGGTAAATTTTTAGTTTATTGCTCTGTCAGCGACACCCGGGTTACGCACGTAATTTTAATGCAGACTAAGTCGGTTCTCTGATGTCTATGATTGTTGTCTGCGGTATTTTATTATAAGGAGATACTGCTAGACCAAATATGGAAAAAATTAACACAATATTTTAATCATGTATTATATACTATTAGGTATCGCACAGGAACAGGAATTTTAAAAAATTAATATTTTAATACATAACGCATATTGTAACGAAATATCTTCGTAGGGTTTATATGTAGGTTTCTTGAAGGGTTAATTCGGAATACACTAGCAGTGATTAATGAATATGTTGAACAAAATAATTTATTTACTTATATAAATCGACACAATCTACAAAAGAAACATCCATTATACTAAAATATACTACAAATAGGTAATTAAAATTGTTTAATAACAGGACCCCAAATATATAACAACACTTGCCTAAGTCTGCCTATTGAACACTTAATTTAAGGGGTTATTAAGGCCACACGATCTTATATTGTGCAACTGCCGTCAGGTACTGTGAATTTGCGAGCAGTCGCAAAATACTCCGAGCGGGTAGACAAAAACATGGCACAAAAACTCACGTATTTATGTGTTTATAAGAATTCCGTTTTATGGTTTGTTTTGTTATAATATCGCAATGAATTCGTTATGAAACAAATGTTTTACATTCAGGTAAAAAAAAATTAAATAAGTTAACATAAAATTTAAAGCTGTTTTTGTATTTGTTTTTAATAAATGAAAAATGCAAAAAATAGAAAAAAACTCTCTTCATAAGGTTAAGGATTTATTGAATTTGCCATAAATAAATTTCATTTTGGCTTTGTTTTTTTTAAAGTTTATAAGTAGTAAATATTTTTGATGTACTAAGCTGTGCAAATAGGGAAAACATGATTATATTGTGTACCTAAAAGTATTGAAAAATATCAAATTATTTCATTAGCTTTACCTTTTTTTATATCATAATATAAATCCGAAAGAATATTGAAATAAATTAAAACGAATTAAATTATATTAATTTTCTAAACTAATAAATTGATTATAAAACAATTAATAGTTGCAATAAATACTTCATATAATGTTGTTAATTTTTATTATAAAAACTACAAAAGTACTATTATTGACAAGTAAACTTTAAACTTCAATTCATGATTAAGTCGACACTAACAGAGTTCAGTTCCATTTTCATATATTTGCAATCATCCTGCAGAACACCTACTAACTTCTCATTTAAATATACACTAAGTAGAACTTTTTTCTATATTCTACATTTCAATTTTTTGTAAGCAAACAAAACGTAGGCGCCAATTTATGATTTAAGTTAATCGTAATCTAACTTGTCAAGCACTGCTTGGTTCGATATTTTAGTGTAAATTGCATATGCTCTGGCTGAACAATATATGGCAAGTAATTTCTCTATAGATAGTAAATATTTTTTTTTTAAATAAGCGCTATGGTAGGTGGTTATGAACACTTTATTGTAATAGATTAACTAATACTTTTAAATTTGCTGCAAATGTTTTCAAAGTACACGTTTCTTGCGTTAACCACTCCATTTCATTTTCATCAAAGCCTGTAAGTAATATAAATTTATCTTGTATAGCAAATGTTCTAATGCCCAATGACGTTTAGTTTCATAATTGTGTTTAAATATTTTAATAACATGAAATTTTTGTGTGTATCTATATAATAAGTTGCGAAATGAGAGTACTTTAGGCACGAGCGTGATATTTGTGCTTCGAGCGTAGCGAAATAGCTATTTTATATAATTTCCAAACTTACTCAACTTAAAATTGCACTCAGTTTATATCAAACTTGTATAAAATTGAACTATTTACAATTTTTACACAACATTTTACAATACCTATACTATAGTAATGCCTTGTTACTATAGAAACATTGCTAATCTTGGTTTTCTAATTTAACAATGTGCGTAACTAATTTTCCATTCTAATCCAGATTAAATTTTAACATTTGTTAAGGATATTTGATGTTTAGATTTTTTATATTTCTTTATGCATTTTGTAGAGCATTGTTTGTAATTTTGTTACATTTCTTTAATCATTGTTTATAAATTTAAAGCTATGGTTTTATCCTTTTTGTGTGACGACGATGAAAAATTTTGGCACACCGTCTTTATATAAATGAAAATGTTTTTAAAATACTTTTGATGGACACCATTAATAAACGCTTTTTTCAATTCTCTTATGTAAATGTTATTTTGCGACAGAATCATAAAAATGTTGACAAAAATTATTGTTAGTGGATCATCAGTTTATTTATTTAACAATTTGTGTTTAGTTTTTAAGACTATTCTTACTAAGTAAGTGGTTGCTTTTTTTGGCTTAACAATTTATGGAACTATTACCAATTTTGTACCTAATTTTTATGTACCTAATTTTGTTTTTTTATTTGTTTGTATTAAACCAATCTATATTTGTGTGTATATGTTGAGTATGGCGGTTAAGCCAAGAAAGTTTAAAACTTAACAATTAGAAGTACTAACAGAAAATTAGTGATAAAATTGAAAACAAAGTAAAAAAATAAAGAATTTAATGCGTATTTGAGGAACTAAAACATTATTTAATATTATATATTAATTTACTAAACACAAGCAAAAAACAAATTTTAATTAGAAATGTATTGGAAGAGAGGAAATTCTATTTGTTTGGTTTTTTAAATTGATTGTTAATTAACATGAATTAGGTTAATCATTACAACATTGTTCAAACGATGATTAATACAAATTAGAGGTATGGTTGGAAATAGATTTAAATCTAACTGATATTGCTAAAGCTATTGTTGTAGTTGGATGATTTTAGTTTTATGTAAAGGACATCTAAATTTTGGAATTGAATCGGCTATAAATAAAAAAATAATGAATATTTTTCAAAATTATGAGTTGAATGGAACACTACATCATTCAAATGACTGCCACGGCTGGCTTGACAGTAACCCTTCTAATTAACCCAATTTTTTAGTGCATTTTTGAATGTTTGGGCTTCAATTTTGGTTTTGTTATTCAAGGCATCAATCGTCTCTAGATGGTTAGCGTAACATTTATTGTTAAGGTCTTCCTACAAAAAAAAAACGGGGTCAAATCACAGTTACTAGGCGGCCAATTGACATTAGCATTTTGGCTGACTAATTGATTTCTAAAAACAGTGCGCAAAAGATTGATGGTTACGTTGGCTGTGTGGTGTGGCAAGTGGCCTCGTTCTGTTGAAACCAAATGTCATCCATTTTATACTCTTCAATTTTTGGAAACAAAAATTTGTTTAACATGGCACAGTAACGTTTGCTATTGACGGTAACGGCGGTTCCTTTCTCATTTTTGAAGAAAAATGGCTCAATAATGCCGCCGGACCCAAAACCACACCAAACGGTTACTCGTTGTGGATGCAGAGGGTGTTCAATAGTCATGTGGGGATTCTTTGATCCCCAAATGCGACAATTTTGCTTATTGTCATAGCCTCTGAGATGAAAATGAGCTTGATTGGAAAACACGATTTTTCGATAAAAATGCTCATCTTTGGCTAAACGATCTTTAGCTTATTGGGCGAACTGAAAACGCATTGGATGGTAATGAGGTTTTATTTCTTAGAATAATTGAACTTTGTAGACTTTTAAACCGAGATCTTTGTGCAAAATTCTCTTCAGAGAAGTGCGAGAAATGTTCAGTTCTTGAGAACGATGATGAGTTGATGTTGATGCATGTTTACGCTCACTCTGAGCAACAGCATTAATTTTTTGGCTGAGCGCACTGGACGAGAATGTGAACGTGTTATTTTATCCACCAACGATCTAGTTTCGCGAAGGTGCTTCACAAATTGGTCCACAAATTCCAAACATTACATGGCCCACATTGTAGATTGTTTGGGTTATATAAAATGTTTTATCAAAATTTACAAACATATTATTTATTTAAAATATGATATTTTTATTGTTCTCTTAATTTTGTGATAACATTGTGAGATATTCTGGTTTGATTCTGGTAATAAAATGTTGGATGTCCGTTTCAAGAAAAGGTTTAATATTTTTGGTCCTACACTCACTCACATCTTAAGTAATTTTAATACCGAGCTAATCAATATTTTGTCGTTTTTGTTTCTGAGTTATAACCGTTTTTGTAAAATGTATCATAATTGACCAGACCACGATCTTTCGTGTGACTGCAACTTTTTTATTGCGGTTATTTGAAGTTATGTATATGACAATTTACTACAATTGAGGCATCTAGAAGCAAAATTTGTCATGTTTAATATAATCGGGTGACCGAAGCTATGATGGGCAGCTGAGGTCAAAAGGATAAGGCTCATCTGTTGACGACTCAGCCGTATTTTTGGACATACATACGATTAAATTTAATCAACCAAACACTGACTTAGTTTGTGGTTTAAAAGTTAATTTCTTAATATTTGTGGTCTAAAAAAGAAATTTAAATTTTGTTCATTAGCATCTTGAACATAGAAAACTCCATATCTTTTTTTTGACTGAACCTTATGTAAACAATAAAAATCTAGATTGTTTTAATATGGTAGATATATAGATAGATAGATAAATTTATTAATGATCTATTTTAGAAAAAAATTGTTACACAGGTCATACATAATAACTACAAGACAGTTAAAATTACATTTAATAATTTGGTGTGATGCTGTGATATAAACAAATTAAAAAAAAAGAACAATTATGATAAAATTATCCAAACAAACACGTTGCGACTGTAGATTTCGAATATTATCTTTAACATTTATTTGCTGACCAACAGGGTGTTTGTTTTAGAGCATTGGTTTTATATTATGGCATATTTCTTAAACTCAATCTTGTTTTTGTAATAGGCTTATACCGCTTTTCAAATAAGGCAACTTCATACTTTTTTTATGATCTTTCTGAAAGATATGACAAACTCTGTCCCGTTAACAGGCAGTTAACATGATTTTTTTCTGCTTTTCATAATCTTACTCAACTTAAAACTGAAAAATTGATGGTTCTAACTCTAACCATAAAATTATAAATGATGGTGTTCTTCAAGGTTCTGCTATTTTGCTGATATTATTTTTGATTTACATTAGTGTATTTCAAATAACCAAAATTATTATTCATAGTTTTGCAGATGATAGTACTCTTTATACTTCATACTTTCCAAAGATTTTTGGGTTAAAATCTGCAGCATTGTATAAACAAAGACCTTGAAACAATATCTTTCAACTTAGTCAATTTTAACTTAAAATAAATCAACTTTTTACTGTTTTAAAATCAAAATCCGAGGTATCATCAGTACCAAATATTAAACTTAACGAATCCACATCTAAATCTTCTTCAATTTGTTTTTTAGGGGCTACAATCTTACATAATCATTTCTGCCATGCTGTTGGCCTAGCTTTAAAAGTATCTAGAAAACTTGGATTTTTTAATAGATCTAAGAAGTTTTTTGACTGTTCAACTTTTTTACTAGTTTATAAAGGTTTGCTAGGTATTTTGACAAATATTTACTGACAGTTCAGAGATGTAGGACTAAAACTTTTGATAGATTTTTTTAACCGTACTATTGGCTCATGGAATAAATTTTCAAATTTGGTTGTTTCCTCAAACAGTTTTAGTTTTATGGTTTTACTGTTGACATTTAAAGCTAATTTCATGTTATTGTGACTTATTAGGTTTTTTAATTTTCAAAATCATAATATACTTAGATTTTAAAAAATTTAAAAAAAAACTGTAAAAAAATGTTTGTTTACAAAAAAGTTAAAAAAAAAAACGCTTGAATATTAATTTAAATTAATTGCTAGTGATATGCAATGACAGTTAAACATGGCTTAATCAACCTCTAGATATTGCTGAATTAAAAAAAAACGGGAGAAGTGGTTCATCGCGATAATCACTACATTATTACAAATTTCTTTTTTTGTTTATCTTAATTTTTGTGCCAAATCAATCAAAAACCACATTGCTGTCTATTTACAAAAACTAAAATAAATTTGAAGAAAAAACAGTCTAAAGTAACCGGATAGCAGCGCAGTTGGGTGAAGCGCCTAACTTGCGGCGCATAAATGGTCGCAGGTTCAAGCCTCAGCTCCGGCAGAGCATTTTAAAGACTTTATGGCATTTATTAATTCAGGACGTTAGGATTTGCTCATTGTGCATTTTCTACAATCTGCAGGTTCTAATATACCACATTTTACTAGCCATATAACATATTTTATACTTATGCGTAAAAACTTCTTATTATTTGTATTTTTTAATACTCTATTTTTTGATATACTAAGCTGTGCAAATAGGTAAAACATGATTATATTTTATACCTAAAAATATTGAAATCTTATCAAATAGATTTATTAACTGTTCTTTTTTTCATTGTATAAATTGGAATTGTTATAAGGAATATTGAATCAAATTAAAACGAATTAGCTTATGTTCGGACAATCGTCCTTAGATCGACATCTCCGATTTTGCTCAAGTTTTGTACAAATGTTTGCGGTACCAAAGTATGACGATTCCTAAAATTTCAGATCTCTTGTCGTAAAACAGTGTTAATGCGGCCATTTAAATTTTTTAGGAATATTTTGTTTCCTGTCAGTTTTTGTGCTGTAAATAAGCAAAAAATAGTCAAAAATTCTTCGTTTTCCGATATTTTCCTCAGAAAATGGGAAAATTACCATTTTATCGAAAATATTTAATATCTTTGATTCCGCCACAACTGGAGACTTGAAATTTGAATATGATACTCCTAAAACATAGTACTTTTGATAAAAAAAAACTGGATTTGCTTGCTCTAGGGTGAAATATAACACATAATTGCTAAAAATGGGTTACTTTTATGAAATTTTTCTCGGATTTTCCGTAATTTTACAAATTTTTCGACTTTACTTTACTTTTTTGACAAAAAATATGATAAAAATAATCATTTCTTGTGTTCATGTGTACAAAATTTAAGCAAAATCGGAGATATTGATGTGGAGCCGATTGTCCGAACTATCGAGGAATTACCATTATGTTAATTTTCTAAACTATTTAAACTTTTCTTGAAATACAATTAAAAATTGCTTACTTATTAAATATTTTTGTATAATAGCCACATAAGTGCTATCATTGACAATTAAACTCAATTTTTTAATCAGCACAAATCTAATGGCTATCGACCTCTTTAGTTATTTAAATCATAATATTTAAACTGATTGAATATTTATATATACACTAAAGTCCTTTGACTGATTTAATATTAAAAATAGAAAAATCCTATGGCTATGAAATATCAAAAAACTGTTAGGAAGTACTGAAATACGGCAACAAAATTGTTGAAAAATGTACAAAATATTCATAAAATGTCTAAAATAACAAAATCCGGCCATGAAGTATCAAAATAATGTTGGAAAAAATGAAATCCAGCATCATTCTAAACTACACAATCACAACATTGAAATTTATTTTCTATCCACTCACTCAAGTGTTTGTGATCAAAAAATTGGATAACAAATAACAAACACTTAGGCGGATGGCAGGGGAACATTTATCTAAACAAAGTTTGAACTTAGTTTTTGCCCACCCCAAGTGTTTGTGATCAAGAAATTTAATCACAAACACTTGGGCGGGTGGATGAGCAACACCAATCCAAACCATACGCTCACAACATTTATACTTAGTTCTCTCCCACCCAGCCAAGTGTTTATGATCATGAAATTAGATAACTAACACTGGGGTGGGTGGCCAGGGAACATTTATCTAAACATAGTTTAAACTTAGTTTAAAATTGTATTTATAAAACCTCAAAAATGAAATCTGTTTATAAAATTTAAATATTGTCAGAAAGCACAGAAAAACTGTTAAAAGTGCAAACGAAATCATAAAATTCGGTCAAGAAATATTAAAATATTGTGGATATGTACCTAAATCTGGTGATAAAACTATTGAAAAATGTATTTTTTTTTTTAATATTATGTCAAAATTGGCAAACATTTTAAAATCCGGCTATAACTTGTTGAAAAGTGTAAGTTTTATTTATAAATTGTAAATAAATAACAAAATCCGGTCATGAAATATTAAAATTATGAACGAAAGAACCAAGATTTTATTTATCAAAATTATCTTATTGTCAGGAAGAACCAAAATCTGACAATAAACTGTTCAAAAGTGCAAAATTTTATTTATAAAATGTCAAAATAGCAAAGTTTGGTCTTGAAACATCAAAATATTGACAAAAAGCACTTAAATTTTGTTAAAAATGCATATTTTGATTGAACAATTACTAAATCTGGTTATAAGAAATTATAATTTTTTTAGATAGAATCAAAATCCGGCCAAAAACGGTATAAAAGTTCAAAAATAGCAAAATTCTGTCTTTAAACTTTAAAATATTTTTATAAAGAACCAAAATTGTTTATGAAATTTGAAAACTAGCAAAATTTAGTCATAAAATATTAAAATATTGTTAGAAATAGCAAAATTTGTTTATAAACTGTTAAAAAGTGCAAAATTCTATTTATAAAAAAATTAAAAAAGCATTATCCGCATAAAAGTATAACAATATTTTTAGAAAAAACTAAAATCTTATGGCCGGACTGTTAAAAAAGTGAAATATTTCACGAAATTTTAAAAATAGCAGAATCTGTACCTAATCTGTCAAAGGTGAACAATTATATTTATAGAATAACAAAAATACTACATAGTGTAAAGATATTGTAAAAAGGCATCAAAATTTGTTTATAAACTATTAAAAATGCATAATTCTATTTATAAAAAGTCAAATAAAGTAAAATCCGGTCATAAAATATATTTAAAAAAAACAAAAATTATTGAAAACTGCAAATTTCTGCTATAAAATGTCAAAACCATAAGATTCAGCCTTGAAATTTTAAACAATAGTCCGAAATCACCAAAATCTGGCCATAAACTTTTAAAAAGTGTTTTTTTTTTATAAAAACTTTAAAATAGCAAAATTAAGTTTTGAAATATCAAAAATGTCGATAGAAAGAACTAAAATCCGTAGTACAAAATTTGACCATAAAGTTTTAAACAATTAAAATACATAAAACCTTAAAAATAATATCTAAAACCTAAATTCTATTTACAAAATGTCAAAAATAGTGAAATTCGGTTTTCAAGTTTTGAAATAGACAAGAGAAGGCCTTGTATGCTTTTAGGCCCTTCTGTATTACATGACGTTAAGAATCACTGGTGTAGAGAATAAAATTTCTAAAGAATAAAATTTTTAAAGAATAAAATTTCCAAAAAATATTTAAGAATCCCAAATATTTAATTAGTAATTAGTTTTATTTGAAGATGTAAACGTATGCTAAAAGTCAAAATACGTTACCAAAAACCAACTTGACAAATTAACAAAACTACGGTAGTTCTCTTCAAAGTTTTAAACAACGTAAAATGTTAAATATATCATATATACTGCTTCTAGATCTAAACGCCTACTCTGCCCTAAATTAATTTGTTAAAGGGGGGGGGGGGAAGAATAGTTGCGCTGTTATAAAGGTTCACAGTATCAAACTCGACAAGAAAACGCTTGAGTATAATTGAATAAAATTTTTGCACGTTAAAGAAAAAACTCCAATATGTGTCTTCAAATTTTTAAAATGTTGATGCAATAAGCCGTTTTTCCGCAATTAATTTTAAAAAAATCTTTAACCCAAAACATGAAGACATAGAATTTTGTATATAGTTCAACATATAAAAAGAGTGATGACTGAAATCTTAATGTTTAGATATTGAGTTGGTTGGCAAGTTGTCCTATAAGAACTAATTTTAAAAACTGCGCTATACTTGTCAATATGTTTCTAGATAAAAAAGTTCACCGATATTCTCGTAGATGTGATAAGATTTAATATTTTTCCATATCAATACTATAAGCAGCACCCCAACAGGACGCGGCGACTAAACCCGGAAATTCTCAAGCGTTAACATGCGTAACAGACTTTTGAGCTGATTTCAGCAAACATTTTTTTATTACATTTTGTTGACTAAATGATGGTGATTGTAAAGGGTGTTGACACTAGTATATTAATAAAATTTCTATTCTATTCTATTCTATTATGTATTTTAAATTTTATTACTATTTGCTATAAATCAGTTTTGGAATTTAAATTATATTTAGAGGGGTAACAATTAAATTAAAAATCAAAATCTAATAAAATGGATTTAATTAAACCTGCTAAAGATTTATGTTTTGCGCATTATCTGTTATAATAATACATACTTCATTTTCGTAAAAACTTAATCAATTAAATAAATTAAATTTTCTAAAGAAAAATGTATTTTTATATATTTTGCAGTAATTTCTAAAATTTTGAAAATATGTTAACTAAATAAAATTACGATCTTAAAGTAAATTAAATTTTGGGTATTTTGATATAAAAATTATTGACATAATTCTATTTATTCACCGCTGTAACCGAGACGGCATTCATGATTCAACGTCAAACAAATTCACAAACGTTGATTATCAAGCAAGCAGTGTATGCAATACAATAATTTAAATTTAACGAATTAACTCACATCTTACTATTGCCGAGTTTGTTTGTAACTATTATTAGTCTGAACTCCGGGATAAATTTATAATTTTTAAAAGGTAAAATTTTCATTTCACATTATTATTTTTTTTTGTTACTTGCAAGTATCTACCTGAAATAGTTATTTTCTACCTTTTAATATTTATGAGATCTTTATAAAACTTTTGCAACTATCTTTAAGGTCAGAAAAATACAGTGTAAAAGATTTTTAAATAATTATGGTTTGTTCTAACAATGAATTACTTAATATATGTTTATATAAGCATAATAAAATGTTATATGAATAACTAGGTGGACCAAATATGTCTCTAAGTATTTATCTAAGTTAGTTTAGGTTGTAAGCCACGTTTTGTAAACTACACTCTGTGTCAATTTGCTCAAATTATGTTTTAAAAAAGTTAATAGATATTTTAGTCTAGCTCAAGTTTGTGATTCACGATTCATGTAAACGTGGTTTTTTATTTGTAGGTTTCAGAACTCAATCATATTTTATGTGCAAAATTATGTATGTATGCATATTTCCTAATTTTTGACATAGACCATTGCATGTATACATATGAAACATTTGTACAACTAGTATAACAAAAACAAATTAATTTTTTATTCAGAATATTAACGACTTTAAATAAATACAAATATTATATTACATTTGTATTTATAAAGACAAACTTATTCTTTAGAAAAAATAATGCTACTAAAAATGTAATTCATTACCTTAATAAATCTATTAATTAAACCATAATAATCATCCAAAACATAATTTACCAGTAATTAAAATAAACCATTACAAAACCCACACAAAAACAAATCTCAAGCCGGACATAATAAAAACAAACATTTTATGATGATAATCCAAGGATATCAAATGTTTTTGTAAAACTATTTTTTATACAAAATTAATTCTAACAACGCAAAAAACTTGCATAAATAATTCTTGAAAACAGCAATAAATTTTTAAATAATTGATATATTTTGGTCAAATAAATCGGCCTATTATGGTTGCATATTTTGTCATGCCTGTCACAATAACATATTTATTATGTCTAGTGTTGAGAAAAGTTATCGATGGCATTTTGTAAACCATTCAGGGCGGAGAAATGCTGGCATGAAATTGGGTTTTAGTGTTATTGTTAGCCATTGATGCATGAATGGGATTTTTTGTGTGTGCATTTATTAAATTGTTATGTCAGTAGCCAAATTAGGTATAGTTACATTATATAAAGGCATTATATATTTACAAGTACAGCTTATAGGAGTTATAGGTATACAATACATTGAACCATATAATTTGTATTTTTAGGCTTGATTTTAATATGTACTTTTTTATTATATTTTTTGAACATGTATTAATGCAAATTAAAAACAATTGTTATTATATTCTAGTAGTTGATTATTTCATAAATTTTGTTGTAATAAGAGTTTCAAATTCTGTACACTGTACGTAAAAGTTAACAGCTAAACTTTAAGAACAAAGTCTGGCATCGTTATAGCTTCGTATAAGTATGTACTTTACTATTTATTTTTTGGTTAAACAAACACAAGCATCGTACCCCAACAAGTAACTAACTGAAGTGGCTCCAGGACCAGTATAATATTAACACACCACAATGTGTAGATATATAATTATATTAACATATCTGATATGAGTATTTTTGTTAAAATATCATTTTTAATTTCAATTTCTTTTAATGTAATTATTTTTAAAGCATTTTCCTTATGCTAATATTGTATTATATTCTTACATAAAAATATGTTAGGAATATTGTGAGGTGTCAGTATCTCTAATGTAAATATTTTCCTACCTTCATAAACAATGTATTTTGAATTTATTTTGTAGATATGGTTAGATAAAACATATGAAAATTGTTTAGATTGGAGCTTTTTGTAGACGTTGTTTACTTTTATTAACTGTTTACATTAATTAATATTAGTGTTGGGGCCATGGAGTATGCATTTCATGCAGTGGCGTACCATTGTTCTGCAACTACTAATTTGTATACAATTTTGAATATAAAATAATCTTTAAAATCAATTTGTCAAGCCGTTTATGTTATAATAAATTTACATTGCTATTAGATATTTGTTATTTTAGAAGATACCTTTTGTAGGATAAAATATTGAATTACAACTTTAGTACAGGGTTGATTAAAAATAATTTTATTGCATTATTATTTTTTTAGCTATTGGCATTTCAAGTTGTTTGCCGCTATTTTAAATGTGTGACGGTGATGACGACAAAGTTTTATACTTCTTTCCTATTTGGCTGATTTAGTCTTCTTGATTCATCAATTTGCAGTAGACAGAGTCTATCTTTGTAAGTAGACTTAGGTGTTACATTTTTAATATATTTTTTGCTTTATGCGTGTTGTCGAGATATTTGCGGGTGTGTTCTTGCCGCATACATAGCTTACTTGAAAGACTGACTGTCGAATTTATATCATTCTGTTCGAAGGGGTTACGTGGCGACCCTACCAATTAAGCTTCAGTTAGATAAATAGAAATACAAAACAAGCTAAACTTTCTTTTGATTGATTTGTGCAATTGTGAAGCCAGTTAAAACACTTTGACTTGTTTTAAACATCTAATGAATAAATGGTTCTATATATGAGCTCTTTTATGACTTAGGTAATCAGTCTTTTCATACTTGTGATGATGCCGCCAATTATTTTTGAGGCAATTTGTCTCATTCTTTAATCAAATCAAAAGCGGTCTTTACTTTTTTCATCGACCTAGCAGGCATGTTGAATTGGATTTAGGTGATGCTGGTCAAATCATTTTTAAACCCGGACGAGCATTGTCCAAAGACAAAAATTTTTGATATGTGACTACATAGCCTTTAATCACCAATAATGTTATGTCTTCAACATACGCTTCCTTACTCTATAACTGGGCATTTATCAAATGAGACCATAAAAGTAAAATTAAATTATGAATTTTGTTCTCTTTGAGATACAATCTTTCCTTACTGTTAATTGAATTTACGCAAAAACGGCCGTAAACAAAAATTGATTTTATTGATCATAATTTTAATTTTGGTATTTGTAGACTCAATCTTTGCTTGAGAACACCAGAATTAGATTGTGCTATTTGATGTCATCTTTGAAGTTTTAGGGTTTTTATTGGCACATTTGACTTATAATGTTTTTACGAACTTCTTTAAGAACGTTTCTTGTTTGAATTGATGTTTGACGTTTGCTTCGAAGTGTTTACAACGCTGTAAATTGATTATCTGTGGCAGTGGTTAAGAATTTTTTGTCCCGATCTTGTCTTTTCACATACAATCCAATCTTTCCTCAACGTGTAACACTAGGATGAATCCTTGATTTTGGTTTGTCAAATATTTGGGCAACCTATCTCTAAGTTTGACTATTTTTGATTATTTCAATAGCCCTAACAATATCAGTTGGTGTTGATTTAACACCAACTGCTGGTCATTCGGTAGCAGCCATTCTGTCTTAATATGCTTTTGGGTTTAATTTAATGATTATCTTTTTTATTATTTTATTTAACTAGAAGGCTGTTAAGAGAGTAGGTTCTTAGATAAAACAAAACATTTTGAATGGTTACGTTGGTTGTTCCAAGCCATATGTAAGTACGGTGCAATTGTTGAAGATTTATCTTGTCAGTTTGTATGAGATTTTGTCTTTCAAAATGTAGGACAATTTTCCAAAAGCAGCCCATCTTATGCATATTCTCTTATTTATCTTTGCACTTTGGGTTTGTTTATTCAGTTTGATGGTGTGTTCTAGGTAGATATGTTTTTTTTTAAATCTTACTTCATTTACAAAGATGTTGGCCGCTGCACATCACTTTTGTTTTTTGAATATTTATTTGGTTTGGATATCTAGTTTGGTTAGCATCTGTTTGATCTCCGCTTTACTTGTGCTAATCAAAATGATGTCGTCCGCAAAACGACAGATTTTAGAGAGATGGTGTCCACCTGTCATACTTTTCTCTATATTTTGTTTGTTTTTTGTTGTCATGTTTTCATCCACTTTTAATGATACATGTGGTGCTTTTTATGAAAACTGTAGTAGATTGTCGGCTTAGAAGTGAAATGATTTTGTTGTTTTTAAGTGGTTTTTCCATGATTTGTTTAACTAGAATTGTTTGCGATTTGTTTGCGCTTTGGGCTGTGATGTAAGCTAAAATTGTTGACATTCTTGAATATTTTATTTTTTTCAAAAAATTGTTTATAAAGTTAAATATTCTGACGTTTTACTCTGTACATATTTTATAATGTTTACTATGGATGATGTTAGGGGTGGAGCTACTTGTAAGCAAGGATCTGCAATGCGGAAGGGCCCACAAGCATAGGGGGCCTACGGACGTTTGTCTCAGAGTGGACTTTTTTCAATATTTTGCGGTGGAGCCCAAAAATCCTAGCTCCGCCACTGGATGAAACAGAATGTTTTAAATTATATATCAATCGATTCTATGCATGCATATAATACTAGGTGTAAGGAACAAAATTGATAAATGTCGCAATGCTGTACGATATTGTGGAATTGAGTTAAATAATTTATCCTTCTAAGAAATTAAAAACCATTTTTATAGATAAATGCAGGGCCATTGCTACATATTGTGCGGTGTGTGCGGTGCACAAGGCGGCCAAAAGAATAAAGCGACCAGAAATGTATTTGAGTTGATTATTGAGTTAAGATTATTTATAAATTGTAAATTTGTATTTGTGACCAAGTTATTGTTTCTGTGGCATAGATAGTCGCTTTATCAAAATATTATTTCTGCCATTTTAGACTTGTTTTGTCGTAGATAGCTCTGTGGCTCAATGGTAATTGGACTTTGTTGTTAGTTTCTTGTTTAATGTTTTGTAGTCAAACATTAGGAGCACATTTGGTAATCTGTATTTCAAAGGATTAGAGTATAGAAGGTAACAGGGTAAAGTTAGAATCTATAAAACTTGTGTGCGGTCGATCTTAACCTACGCCGTTAAAACTAATGCAGAAACGTTAAAAATTAAAAGACTAATGAGGAGCACGGAAATAAAAAGTCTTAGAACAATAAAAGCAGTAAACTACTTAATAATTTTAGAAGCAGCACTATCAAAGAAGAACTAGATACTGAAAAAGTTGCTAGATTGGTCAAATCACAAATATGGCAATAGAGGACCATGTGGATAGAATGAACTACAACAGAATTGTCAAATAAGGTAAAGACCAAAGATCCTAAAGTAGAAAACCTCTAGGTAGAAAAAAGAAATTGGAGTGCAGGGACGTTAGACGTACCACTTCAAGAAAAAAAAAAAATCTTAAATGATTTCCAGAAAATGATATTTTTGACTATAAACCTTATATAACATGCTTTATAGACCAAAAATTAATAAAATAATGTGATTTTGTGCAAGAATGTTAAAGAAAACTCAACAGAAAATACCGTTTTGAAATCAAAATTAAACAAAAGAAACAATTTTAGATTAAATTTTTAGAAAACGTTGTTTTTGACTACAAATTTGATAAAAAATGCCTTTTAGACCAAAAAGTAATTAAAAAATGTGATTTTACACAAGAAAGATACAAAAAATTCATTAGAAAATACTGTTTTAAACTCAAAATTAAACAAAAAAAAACAATTTTGGGCTAAAGTGTGTAGAAAACGTTGTTTTTGACTAAAAACTTAATAGATAATGCTTTCTAGGCTAAAAATTTATGAAATAATGTGCTAGAAAGATAAAAAAAGCTTAGCAGAAATAATGTTTTAAACTAAAAATTAAACAAAAGAAGTAATTTTGAACTAAAGTGTTTAGAAAACGTTGTTTTTGACTAAAAATTTAACAAAAAATGCTTTTTAGGCTAAAAAATAATTAAAAATGTAATTTTGTAAAACACGGTTTTGAACTATAAATTAATTAAAAAAAAAAACAATTTTGGATTAAAGTGTTTAGAGCATGCTGTTTCTGACTAAAAACTTAATAACAAATGCTTTTTAAACCAACAAGTAATAAAAAATGTGAATTTGTGCAAAAAAGAAAGTGATAGAAAACTGTTTTTAACTAAAAATAAAACAAAGCAAGCAATTTTGTACTAAAATGTTTTCAGAAAATGCGGTTTTTGAGTTAGACTTTTTTCTAAGACTAGATTGTGATAACTTTTTAGACCAAAAAGTGATAATAATTGTGGTTTTGTTGCAAAAACAATTACACAAAACTTATAAAGAAGGCTGTTTTTGGACTAAAAATTAAACTAAAAAATCAATCTTTTACTAAATAAAATTTCTAAATAAAAACTTAATAAAAACTGCATTTTCGAACCAAAAGGAATAAAAAATGTGATTTTATGCAAAAAAGTTACAGAAAAATCATAAAAATACTAAAACAGTATTTTTTTAAAATTAAACAAAAAAACAATTTTAGACTAAAATACACTAATAGATACTTTTTAGACTAACATTTAAACAAAAAAGCAATTTTGGATTGAAGTTTTTAATAAATGCTGTTTTTAGACCAAACAGTAATAAAAATGTGATTTTGTGCAAAAAAAAAGATAAAGCACTGATGGAATTGTACTTGAATACTTTGCGGTGAGTCTCAAAAATTCCAAAATAATTTTGAATCAAGTTTACCACAGTGGCGCAGCGGTTCAGAGATTAGAAACGGTACTGGAGGCTCTGTGTTCGAATATTGGGTAAGGCATGGATATTTGTTCTGTTTCGAATTTGTAAAATTCATATACGTACATGGTTATGACTAATTAGTGTAATGCTTGCGGTAAAAAACCCAATAGGTAATGTAAATAAGATAATTTTAAACAAATATGTATTTGATTTTGCTAAGTAACGTTTTGACGTAGGTAATTTTGTGTAGATACATTGCATAAATTCATTATTGTAATATTTATTGATAGATGTTTGTATGCGCAGATGATCTACGACTCGTATCGCATACTCTACATTTTTTTTTGGAAATACTTTTACGTATTTGTATTTTTAGAGAGTTTTTGTGTAAAGTAGGTTTTTTAGGGAGTTTATTCAGAATAAAAAGAGTAAAGTTTAAAATATCTAATAATATTTGAGTACTTTTTGCTCAAAAACTGTAGTTTGTAGTCTACTGTAAGGTAACGTACTATTTTCAAAACCAATAATCTCATAGTATATAATTTTTTGACAAGTTTGTGTGCATACATTAATATTGTTACATTTGTTACTTTATTCTACTCTCAGATTGTTGGTGGTTATATTAGTAATATTGTTTGGCCAACACTGCCTTCATCTATGACCATATTTATTTTAGAATTTTTAGTTAGGCCTTTGGCTAGATTTTAGGACTACATACTTTGCACTCGCTTGTCAAAATCAATGTTTTTTATGAAAACTTTTGTTATCCATCTATAGTTGTTTTAACTTTTTGAGCTTTGTTGTAATTTTGGCCGTAACTTGTGAAACATGTTCTAATCTTTATCAGTTTGCTCACCATCTGTTGGTCTGCACCGTTTACTTAACCTTTGATTCTTTTTCATTTTTTGTATGAAGATTTGAAACAAATATTGATGAAAACTAGGGTGACACTACTAATAAATGCCCCATCCAGAGATATATGTACCGCAGCCAAAAAGTGGGAAACTGGTAGAATCATTTCTACTTAAAAAAATGCACTACTCCAAAAATCAGACAAACTTTTGGAACTGTTGAACCTAAACGGAAGAAAGAAATAAACAACGCTACTCTTAAAAGTCTAAACAGGAACTCAAAACAAATAACCAGAACTTTAAGAAAGTCAAACATTAATACACGTTTTAGCTGGCTGATCCAATACCAAAAAAAGAAACGGTTTTTCAACTTAACAGAAATTCTAATAGTTGATGACTGCTTTTGCTTTAACTTTTGCTAAGTTGACAATTTTCAGCACTATGGTAGTGCGCTGCACATTAAGCTAATAGGTTGCAGGGATTGCGCAAAAAAATAGTTACAATAAATGGGCCAGATCCCAATAGACGCATCATCAAGTTTAGCACAAGTAAGCACTGTGGGGTATTCTTGAAAAAGAAGGACGGCTCTTCCCGATGCTGCGTGGATGATCCAAAGTTAAATACAAAAAAACGAGTTTGCATTGCTGTCTAAAATCTACAAGATTTAGAAGCAAACGTTTTTATTAAGATGAACTTGAACATCGGAAGGTTTCAATGGAAAAAAAGTAGCATTCTCGATGGCGCAACGTACCAGTTTTAGGTGATACCAGACAGTTTGAAGAACGCTACCTTTTAGAAAGTAATGACCAGAGTTTTAGCAGGGTTAATAATCAACATTGCGTTGGTTTACTTTGAAGAAGCATTTCACTTTCCTGCAGAAAGTATTTGTGCGGTTCCAGGGATACAAACTAACCTGCAAGCTCTACAAATACAGGTTTGGATAGTCCAAAATTGAATACTTATGCCATATGATTATCGAGAAGAGCACCAAACTTTTGAGCCATACCATAATTCAGAACTACTTTGAGAAAACCGAAATTTTGAAAAGGTAAAATCAGCTATTAACCGATTATTACATTTTTGTTAACAAATACAGCACAAGTGAGTACAGTGGCGTATTTGTGAAGAAGAAGAACGGTTCTTCCCGATGCTGCGTAGATTATCCAAAGTTAAACACAAGAAACGAGTTTACATTGCTGCCCAAAATCTACGAGACTCTCCATGACTATGAAGAAGCAAACGTCTTTATTAAGATAAACTTGAACTGCGGGAATTAGCAGGTTCCAATGGAAAAAGAGTAGAGTAGCAAATGAGGTCAGGTCCTAACTACTCTTGACGGCGCAGCGTACTAGTTTCAAGTGATGCTAATTAGACTGAAGAACGCTACGTTCTAGAATGCAATGACCAGAGTTTTAACAGTGTTAATAATAGTTTAATTTGAAGGTTTTGTTGTTATTAAAAGGAACATAAGAAGATGCTTCACCCACTTGCAGAAAGTATTTGAGCGGCTCTTAGGATACAAAAGAATAGCTTGAATCTACATTTATTACGATTCCGAAGAAGTTAAATGCCCGAGAATGCAGCCATACCTTGAAAGCATTCCTGAAAATAATACATAAAAGACTTTACACCAAACTTGAGCAAGATATTAGCGACACTCAATTCGGATTTAGGAATGGCTTAAGAACACGAGAAGCATTATTCGGCATTAACGTACTACTACAAAGATGTATGGATATGAATGTCGAGGTACACGCCTGTTTTATAGACTACGAGAAAGCGTTTAATAAAGTACGCCATGAACTATTTGTAACACTCTTAAAAAGCAAACGTATTGACTCCGAGGAAATACGAATAATTGAAAACCTGTACTGGAACCAAATAGCGACGGTGAGAGTCAACAATGATTCCACAGAAAGCATAAACATCGAACTGGGAGTGAGGCAATGCTGTATACTGTCACCGATGATATTCAATCTATACTCAGAAGCTATATTTAAAGAAGCCTTATCTGAAGATGTGGGCTTGTTGTTAATGGGCGACCAATTAACAACGTTAGATACGCTGATGACACGGTGATAGTAGCAGACAACATTGTAGACCTGCAAAGAATGGTGGAACGCACAAAAACTGTCAGCTCAAAATATGGATTAAATATGAACCTCAAGAAAACAAAATACACGATCATCTCAAATGCACGTATACCACCTAATGCAAATCTTCTTAATGATAACACCTATATGCAAAAGGTAACCAAGTACAAATACTTAGGTACGGGGATAACAAATACAAACGAACAGACAGTAGAAATCAAGTCCAGAATAGAGATGGCTAGAACTGCCTTCTTCAAAATGAGAGATCTCTTCTGTGATCGCGATCTAACGCTAGAGCTTCGTGTTAGAATGGTAAGATGCTACATATTTCCAATTATACTGTATGGTATGGAAGCATGGACACTGAACTAACACCTCAGCGACAAACTCCAAACTTTTGTACGTATCGGAGAATCCTGAAGACCTTATGGACGGACAAAACCCCGAATGCCGAGGTCCTTACAAGAATAGGAAAAGACCTAGAAATCCTTCACATGATAATGATTAGTAAGCTGAAATATTTGGGACATACCATGCGAGGGGATAAATATAATGTACTGCATCTGATTATGCAGGAGAAAATAGCAGGCAAGAGAAGTGTGGGAGGACGCAGAATGTCTTGGATGCGGAACCTAAGAGACTGGTTTGGCTGCACCTCTAAGTTCTTTTCCGAGCTCCTGTTTCAAAGATCAGAATAGCCACGATGATAGCTAACCTCCGAGTAAGAGATGGCACGTGAAGAAGAAGAAGGATACAAACTAACCTGCAAGCTTTACAAATACAGGACAACCACAAACAGACCTGAAATGCTAATTGTAATACAAACGGACTTTGGACTAAAAGTAGTTTTTTTGAAGTCAGCAGCAATATCTAATTTGTCGAATATATTTTGATGCGGTATTCTTTTTTGTAATGGATAGACAAACCTGCAGTTTATTTGCTCAGTAATTCCTTCTAGGTTTGGATTCCGCGATAAATTGTAGGTCCCGCATGTTTGTGTTGAACTATTATCACACATCACAAACATACTAGATGGGTGTTTACACTTGTAGCAAAAATAAGGGCACTATAAGAAGAAGAATCAGTCTTAACATACAATAACAGCGCCACCAGAGCATCAATGATGGATTAAGTAGTTTTTTGGCATGTTTGGAATACCTTTATCTTACGCACGAACAACCAAGTTCTGGTTCGGCTGAATTTATTGTTTTAATTTTTCAAGTTTACATGATAGTCCAAATTGTACTTTTGGCCAATAAGACGTCTGCCTTGAAACAACGCAGAAAAAAGAAAGCCGCATAGAACAGGATGGCTTACTGGAATAAGTATTACTATGCCGGGGGCTAAACAAAGCCATTCTATAAAATTATAAACTTCTGCTAAATATTTAAGAAATCTTGAGAATAAACTATTTATTTGGTAGTTACATTAAAGTAATTAATTCCGTGCAGACCAGCTATTAGCCTTTTATATCCATGCAACAGACGGCATTTTACAGCAAAGAAGATATTTGTACTAAATAGACTAATGCTATATTGCAAGTTAAAAAGTTGACAAAAAGACAAACGACAAAACTGGATCTGCGCGAGAAAAAATTTTTACTACCGATTTTAAGATTATAGAAAAAAAAAAGTTTAAAGACAATATGCGCTCAATACACCACAGCATTCCGGGTTACTACTAAACTCGTCGCAAATCTGTCAAGGAAAATGTTGATGGCTAAATACCCCTAAAAGTACTGGGGTTTTAACTAACTTCAAGCAAGGCAACTTGCGGCATTGGGAACAGTTCTATTTAATACCGGAAATTAATATAAGAAGGGAAAAACACGCTTAATGAAGAAGACAACCCCAGTCTAAGTAATTACAATAATGGTACTCACAAAGCAAATACTATTTACTACTGAAAACAAACTTCTTCTTTGTGGAAACCAAAATATCTGGAAACAATTAAATAAATTTTCAAATGTTTAGATCTTAAAAATATCGAAAAGCATTTTTTGCTGAATTAATTTATCTTTAACGTTTTTTTTTTTAATATTTACGTAGACAACCTTTGCACCACAGATTTTTTTTTTAGAAAAAAGTGTTCCAAAACTCTGCCACATATAAAGAGAGGATGTTTGTCCGTATTGCAGTTTATAGAATTGCCAAGATGGCCATCATTACTTGGATAAAAAATTGGGCTGTTGGTGCGGAACATATTAACAGTTGTGGTGTGTTTTCTGTCTAACAATGACCGTGCTGGAATAATTTACAACAAATTATGTATTTAATAACCACTGTTTGTATCAGTACTAGAAATAATTGAAGTTGGACTTTTACATCAGTTTGCTCAAAAAGTATCATATCTCTTTGTTTGCATGCCGCAAAGTACGTGTAGAGGCAAAGTGCTGCACATAATCTGTACGTTTATACGGTATATGAAATAAATAGTTATTTCATAAAACTTGAGCTAGTACATGAATGTCAATTCAGCTGAACAAGTCAGAAATATATAATAGCTAAACCACCAATAGTTCAAATATTAAAAAAATATTGGCAAGCCTCTACACAAGAATCAGTAGAAGAAATTGATACATTTAGTTATTTTAGTTAATTAAATGTGCGTAGCCACTATTAGATTGCAGCAACAACAACAATAATCTAATCAAAAATATAATGTTATTCATGATAAAATAATGTCAATAACGCTTATTACTTATTACTTTTGAAGGAATTGTTATGTTACAATATTTACTACTCATGGTACAACACATTCATTCTTTAACAATGTTTAATCAACATGTAATCTTAATAAAATAGCCAATTTTTTTTATAGTAATTATGAATGCAAATTCCGATTGAAAGTAAGAATATAACTGTATTACAACAGTTTTAGTATTAAACTAAATGTACTAATTATTGAAAAATGTACGCAAGTAAAAGTAATTAGTACTAGAATAGCGTAACATACTTAAACAAAAATGTGAATATTAATTAATACGGAAGAGAAATTCAATAACAAATTATCACTTTACATTAATATATTATTTATTTTCAAATCAGCTTATTGAATTAATTGTGTTATCCTCTGATAATTCCATGCATATCCAGATGTACTAATTTCAGTTGTATATTAAATTATTTCCCATTCCATCAGTATCTGATATTTGCTTAATAACATTGGCTGATCTAATAAAAAAAGTGGGAGATTATGATATTTCATTAAATTTGTCTTATCTCCGAGTGTAAAATAATAATGCATTTTTAAACAAATGCATTTGTAAATAAATTCCTTATTGACTTATAATCTCATGAGGAAAAATGTCATAAATTTTTTTTGAGTGCTTATAAAATTATTACTGTCATATGATACTTCAGATATTGTGGAATAAATATTTATTTATGTAAATTATGGACAATATTAGGTATAATATTTATATTTCTTGATTAATATATTTGAAATTTAATTCAATAAATTTAAAACAGCATACTACTGACCCTCCCATGTTCTCAACCTTGGTAGTTTCTCACTATTTTTCTGAAATGTTTTAAATTATTTTATTAAGTGTTCAATTAAGTACAAACGTATTCATACCCTACACAGTCGACTGCCATTTTTAGGTACAGCTGTATTTACAATAACGTGTGTGTAGTGAGTGGGTTGCTAACGTTTTACATGAGGTGTGACTTTGCATAGCTCCATCTTTTATGGGTAACTTTTACATTTTTTTATTTAGTGTTAATTTCTTTTAAATTAATAAACTATGATTGTTCATAGAACAATAATGTATTATATTTTGAAGAAGCATTAAATATTAATTTACTTTAATGTAATGTCAAATTTATTATCTAAATTAGTTAAACAATGATTGAAAATATTGTTGTTATGTAACTAGTAAATCAAGGATTATTCTTTTTGTTAATAATTTTTAACCACAAATTTAAATTTAAATTGATAATGTTTGAATATTTTAATGAAACAAGTTATATTAATTAACATATTGTTTGGTTTGCACATAAGAAAATATTAATTTTTGCAGTTTTGTTATTATAAAATGGGACACTTACAGTTTTGATGCTACTTATAACATAACAATCTTAAAGCAACACGTTCTAAGAGATTGTATTACAATTTGTAGTTTGTTTACTTAAAAAACACAAAAAGTCAAGAACTTAGGACTACACTTAATAGGCATTTTATCCTACTGAGCCACTCGGACCGGGGAGTTTTAGTTTGTTCTCTGTTCTTTATGAGCAAAACAAAGGTTTCATAATTTGCAAGAGATATATATATTTGCGTGATTTTGTGTGAAAAGTAATACACATATTTGTATTACTTTTCACACTTTATGATGACAGGAAAAGTTGTAGCAATTATGTTTTTAAATAATTTTTACAACGTATATGTCTGGAAGATTGGTGGGATTTTAGCAAATAGCATAAAAGTTATTTTTATGGACAGATTTTAGTCAGTTTTTCTGGTTACAACAAAATGTGTTGTGATGAGTACAGCTTTTTTCGGATAAAAAGAGAAACTTTTGTAGGTTTTGTATACTACCTCGACGTTACGAGCACGTTAAATAACCTAATAATTTAAGTTGGAGTTCTTGCAATTTGCGGCAAAGTTTTTAGATGTTGTAGTCTTAACCTCTGGCGATTTTGATCACAAATGTTGGACGTGTGACTTGAATTTATATAACCCGCCAACTTACTAATGTATTGGTCATCATAGGATTAAAATTCTGTCGACACAATGAATGTCGGTTGTCATCAAGTAAGAGAAGAATTGATTAGTCTTAATTCAGAAACAACAAATAAATAGGCGGGTGGTTGGAGGACATACTATATGAATTGTAAACGTGTGGTTTGTATAGGTGTGACACACTCACTCATCAATGCAACGTTCATCAAAGGATTGAAATTCTGCCTACACGGTAAATATCAGTTGTCAGTAAGTTAGAGAAGAAGTTAATTGGTTTTCCATTAAATTAGCAAATACTTAAGCGCCTAGTTAATTAATGTAAATTGGCCACCCACTAATGTATAGGACATTAAAGGGTTGAAAGTTTGTCTACACAGTGAATGTCGATTCTCACTAAGTAAGAGAAAAAGTTGATTGGTTAGAATTTTGAAATAACAAAGACTCGGTCAGGTGGTTGGAAAACTTAGTTAAATTGTGGCATGTAGTTTGAATTGGTGTAACCTATATATAATAACAAATAAATAACAAATACTGGAACTGATGGCTGGAGGACTAAGTTAATAAATTATGGACGTGTGGCTTGAAAAGGGGGTTTCAAAATATTTTGTTTTGTTTTGTTCTAAAGTTAGTAAACTAAAACATCTGAATAACGTTTATCTTAAAACTTTTAAAGAATGTTTGGATTTTATTAATCTTCAATTATAGTGTTCTCTGAAACAAACTGGCATAAAGTGCTCAATAATTTTTATTAATAGACTGTCAGTTTTTGAGTTAGGGTTTTTGAGTTTAATAGGAGCATGCTAAGGGGACATTGGTGGTGTCACAATTGGTTTTTCTTTAACACTTCAACCGAGCTTAAACCGATCAGGTGAAAAGCAAAACGCGACACCACTAAAACTTAAACAGTTCCGATAGCGATTCCGACGATGAAGAATCTCAAAACAAAACTGAATCAATCAAAAAGATTCATCTTAATCAAAGACAACACAAAATGGAGACAGATTCATAACGACATAAAAAATCTCAATCAAACTGGAAGCAGACATAAAGCTTTACTAAGAGAAAATTAACTCACATACATATGAATTAAACGAAGATAAAACCTTCAAAGTTGTTCTACGCCGCTAGACGTATCTTCAGAGGAAATAGCAGACGTCAAAGTTTGCAAAGTTTTATCAGTAAACAGACTACACAATAAATTTAAAACGTTCTAACTTATGTATGTACAACTGGAAAAAAAAATGACTCCAATGAAAACATAATGCTTTTAACTAATCTGCTAGGAACCAGCTTACTGCCACGGATGTCAAGCCTATGGTCATGCAACAAAGCTGTGTACAAACAAATACATATGTATGCGTCAGCTGCGCTAAACATCTGAAGATAAAGACTAAGCCAAATGCGCTAACTACTATGGAAACCACCCAGCCAGCTATCCTACATACCAGGAAAAAAAAACTAAAATGTCAAAACTTTATCAACTACCACAAACACCAATCAGATAGTAATGACCTTCTTCACAAACCACGACTTATGCAAAAGCAGCAGACTCACCAACAGACCAATCAACATTCAGAGAACCTATCTTCACAGCAGACCTCCTTTTATACAACGTAATGAACAGAATAACAGAATAACAGAAAGTAGCCAAAAATACGGTGAGATAGCTCAGTTATAGAGCGTTAGCTTAGCACGCTAACAGTCTGGGGTTTGATCCCCAAATATGACTAAAATAATAACATGCTGTTTATCCACCGGGGTGATTTGGAAGTCACCCAATAAGCCGTTGGTTTTTTCAACCCTCTTTAATCAAGTCGTAAGACTTCTGGGGCGATGTAAAATAGCTGTAAAACGCTCAATAATGAAGAAATACGGCCTCAACATCAACACGAACAAAATCAAGTTTATGATTATAAGCAAGTCTATCATACCGAATCTCCACATCCAATGCAACCATCAACCTATTGAACGAGTGAGCAAATACACATACATTGGCACTAACATCACCGACTAATGGGATCACTCAAGGAAATAAAAGCACGCATCAAAAAGGCTAAAACAGCATTCAACAGATTGAACACCATATTTAAGAATCTCAACCTAAGTAAAACTTGCGCTGCTACATATTCTCAATCCTGTTATAAGCTAGAAGCATTTGAGATGTAGTTTATCGAAGGTTGTTGGGGGTATCGTGGACAGAACACGCAACAAACGAGAACATCCTACAAAAAATGAATAAAGAAAATAAAGTTATAACCAAAACAAATGCAACATATACATGTTTCCAAGTCAATCTACGTAGAGTTTACTCATTGGTACTCTGTGAATAACACATGGCTTACTCGATCATGCCTTCAAAAAGTTTAATATTTGGCTTTTCCAAACTACAACCTATAATACTTTGTTATAAACATTTCACACGAACCACATAGGATTTAACCTTTTAAACTTTATAAGCAACAACTAATATAGAAAATATAAAAAATGTTTATTACAAAAATTATCCCGGTGATGGTTATGTTGTATTTTTGTTACTTGAAATTCACATGTATTACGTCGTCCTTAAAATTTAAGAAATATATGATGAAATTGATTTATTTCAGTAAAATAATGACATGTTTATATTTTAATTGGGCAATATAAACCGTTGATTGTGGTAATATTAGCACCTTTGTTATGATTTCCAATAAACACTGAACCAAGCAAAGCCGCACAGTTTTGATAATTTTTTAGTCATAACAAGTTACTGCAGTCATAACTGGTAAATAAATACAGACTAGAATTAGTTTGTTCAGGTTTAACCTGTAGCTTTTCATTTCAGTTTATTAATCCGCTTTTCTCTGCACTTATTTATCTTAGCAGACGTTTAAAAACAAATTGAAATTAATTAAAAAATTAATTCATTATTTTTACTTATTGAATGAAAAAATATGTTTATTCATAATACTCCAAGGAAGAATTTTAATTATTACTATAAATACATTTCAATTAAATTTTGCAATATACATTATTAGCACTTTAAATGGATTAAGTGAGAGTTAGGAGTCGAGTTTTCTATAAGTGTTTCATGTGCTAATTGTACGATAATCACAATTACAAATACTGGAATTGTTTTTAAGTAAGAAGTTCACTTTTAAATGGTTAGTACTATTTGATGTTTAAATTGCATGCATCTACAAACTTTTATTAGCAAAATTTACTTCATAGTAAAATTGAAATTAAGAAGTTTATTAATTTGATGACAAACAAATTTTATATTAAATAAATAATTATGTATTTAAAATTTAATTTGTTTTTAAAATATTGGTAAGAAATGTTTGCTTAGCTATTGCAAAGGAATATTATGACTACAATTTTAATTATATTAATAGTATTTTGAATAACAATACTTAATATGGTTTCTTTTTGTTTTTTAAATGAAATAAGTTGTATCTGTTGTGTTTTTTTAGATTAATTTAGTTCAAAATTACTAATTATTATATAATATTTAAAAAAATCATCAAAATCAATCAAGACAATTTTAAAATACAAAAATTTATGTTTATATTTTGTTACAGTAATTCAATTGTAACTAAAAATGCAGTTAGTATATTTCAATTTGTATTATCTATTTATCTTTTTATTGACTAGCATAACATCTCACTATAATGTGTATCTAGGGTAAAATTATGTAAACCTATCGAATTATCTTGTGACAACACAATTAAGACATTCTTCAACAAGACCAATTTAATTCTAACAATGAAATTGAGGGGTGGTTTGCTACGGTGATGCTGAATGTTCCATATGGTTTTGCAATATATCACAAGCGCCCCTAAGTTGTCGCGTTAAATGAGACCACATGCATTTGTATGAGTGGTGCAGTATGATGTAATAATTTACAAACCTGTGATTTTATATTATAAAATTAACAGATTGCCAATTTGATTAAGTAAAATATATATAAATACAATTTATTATTTATATTGATTAGAATTACTATTTCAAATAATATATGAATTAATATTTACTAATATGTATTCTAACTATTAGTTTATTTAGGTATTAAACAAGTATTGTTTTTGAACTGATCATTACGTCACGTCAATATTTTTTGTGCCTTTCTATGCAATTATATAATCTCTATCTCGATCACGCGGTCGTAATAATGCACGAGAGAGTCACCGCGAGAGAGTCACTGCGAGACCTGTGCGTGATTTTACAACTACATTAATCCAATACAACAAGTCTCTTTGTTGTATTGGATTAATACTATAATTTAAAGCAAGGGTTATTAAATTATAAAGTTTTGTATCATCTGTAGCAACTAAAATTATTTGTTCTACTAAACATGGTGTTTAACTCGTATTAATAAATTTAATAAGAAAACTGTGTTACATTTTTAATTAAAAACTAAGAAAGTATCATAAAATCTCGGTAAAATTTCATCTCTTCCTATACCCTTTTTTTCTGTCTTATTTCTTACACTGACATTTATCTCTTCTTTCTCCCATTCTTGCTTTGCCCTTAGGTATCTTTTTAGTTTTTCTATATCTTCTTTTATAAATATTTTTATATATTTGATCAAATTATAACTGGTCAAATACGTTGGATGTGCAAAAGTATTTTAGTAGAAGAACAGCATGGGTTTCGTGAGGGTCGATCTACACTTACCAATCTACTTTCTTACGAAAATTACATTTTAAACGCATTTGAATGCAAAACTCAAGTTGACTCTATTTACACTGACTTTTCAAAGGCCTTTGATTGTGTGAGCCACAATATTTTGATTGCTAAGCTTTGTGCTTTGGGTTTTCATAATGCAGTGGTTGCTTGGTTATCTTGCTTTTTGAAAAACCGAACGCAGTGTGTAAAAATCAATAACTTTCTTTCACAACCTATTTTAGTTCTATCAGGTGTTCTTCAGGGATCTCACTGCGGACCAATTTTATTTTTACTTTTTATCAATGATCTTTCTGACTGTATTAGTTTATCATCATTTCTATTATTTGCAGATGATTTAAAAATTTATAGAAGTATGTTATCAATCGATGATTGTAATCTTTTACAACAAGATTTAGACTCTGTTAATGATTGGTGTCTTATTAATAACCTTTTGTTTAATGTTAATAAATGTTTTGCAATCAGTTTTAATAGAACGCTAAGCAAAATTTCGTACGATTATATTATCGATAACAAGGTGTGCTACAACAAGTGACACAAATTAAAGAGTTGGGTGTAATTTTTGATTTTAAACTTACGTTTATTGAGCATATCAGCTACATGTTTAATCGTGCTATAAAAATGCTGTGGTTTGTATACAGGATGTCTCCAGATCTTAGATAGATAGATAGATAAATTTATTTTATAAATAATCATACATATAATAATAAACATATAATAATATATAAAACAAGTCAAAGGTGCGTTCTCATTTAGAGTACGTTCCGTCAGTCTGGTGCCCTTTCTATGAAATCCATAATCAGAATATTGAACGTATTCAAAACAAATTTTTTCGCCTGTTGTTCTATAGATCTGGTATATTGTCGGTTAATTTTGATCGCAATTACATTTCTTTACTATACAATTTACCGTCACTAAAAGTTCGGCTCAAAAGATCAGATCTCTCATTTTTGCGTGGTCTAGTGATGTCTGAAGTAGACTGTCCTGAGTTACTTGTATCTCTTCCATTCTACATTCCTATTAGTGAACGACGTACCAGGCAGACTTCATTATTTAGAGAATTTACACATTCTACTAATTATGGAATTCACAATCCTATTGGTAGATATTGTAGACTTGCAAACAGTTTAACAAACAATTTAATTTTTTTTTGTTCTAAATCTTTGTTTAAGATTCAATTGAGACATATTGATTAAAAGTTATGTATTTTATATTATATTATGTTTTTTATGTCAATTTTTTGCTTTTGTTTTTTATATTGATTATTTTATATATGTATTATAATGTTTATATTCATTGTATTTTTATGTAGATGTAAATGGTTTTACTTATACCGTAAATAAAAAATTATTAATGTCCCTTATTAATGTAACTCTATTAAATGTATCCCCTTAGGTAGTTTTAGATTTGCCAGTTTTACTTCTAGTGAGATTCTAGAATCTTCTTTTGGAATTAGTTTTTCGTGTCCCCTGGTTGCCAGATATACTTTGAGGATTTTGAAAGTTGCTTTGTCTGTCGACCTCGAGATGGCGTATCTGCCGTATGGAAATTGCTTAGTCAATTCATTCAGTTTGCTTTCTTGAGCAGTTCTTTTCTTTTTCTCCTTATTTCTGCAATTTTGGTTGGTACTAATGTTTCAGTAAATGTTCTTCTCTTGTCTATCCTTTCATTCATACTTCCATTTAGCTTCTCGCTTCTTTTTTCTTTGTCTTCTGTGGTTTTTGATTTGTGTGTTTCCTTCTATTTTGATTTATCTAAATCTGGTACCTTCAAACTCCTTTATCTGTTTTTTCAGTACTATTGTTGCATAGTTTCTTAGTACTCTCCACTTGTTTTTGTCACTCCGGCATATATTAATCATTGTGGATTTGTTTTTCAATACTTTTTCTAACTCTTCCTGTCATGCGTTGCATTCTACTAGCGTATGTTATGCGTTGTCAGGCGTATTTTTTTGACGGAAAATATACATCTTTTTTTTTCTATCTTATTTATTTTGTATAAATACTTACCAAAGGCTCCATGTTCGGTGAGTAGTTGTGTTGTTTTTTTTGTCTCTGGTTTATTCTTTACTAATTTTTTTATTTCTGGTATTAGATCTTTTGTCTATTTTCCTTTTTTTCCTTTTTCCATTGGCTCTGATATCTTTCTATCATATTTTCTTTGCTTCTTTTTAATATTTCTTTCATTTACTAATTTCTATATGTCTAATCTTTTTTCTACCATCAAATCTGCGAGTAGTATTGCCGCAATTACGAGTGCTTTCTGTGACACCGTCCTATGTCTTGCGGATGTTTAACGAGCTTGCTTTTGTGGTTTTTCTTATTTATTTTTTGTTTTTTGATTTGTTTTCAAGGCGTCTTCTTATGTTTCTGCGGCGTACAATAGTTTACTTAGCTCCGTGCCCATTTTCCTGGTTTGCCCTTGTTTTGCATAAGCCTACTAAGTTTGTTCCTCTTACCGCTTCCTTAACCTGTTTGTTCTATCCCTTTGCTTCAAGTGTAACTCCGAGGTATTTAGTTTTCTTCCCTATGGTTATTATTTGTTTTCTTACCTGTATTTTTTCATTTTTCCTATTAGTCCTATTTGTCGATAGCCATGTCGCCTCAGTTTTGAATACTGCCCTAAAGAATTGAAAAGAGTTTAACAGTTCTAAAGCAGAGACTGCCAAGCAAGCAAGGTTTTAAAAAATATATCTGTTGATAAACGGCTTAGGCGTTTACTTGTGCATATGGAAACTTTTGCAGAAGCGCATAATGAGTTATTAAGAGAGCCTTAGTGGTCCAAAATGAGCTTAGAAAAGTGTTCAATAAGATTGGCTATAAAAGCTTTGGTATGCAAATAAGGACATACAAATGTCTTGGAGATATCTAGAGAATTAAACCAATAAAGATGTGAACAAGTGAACGGTGAATTATTTAACAAAATAATTTTTCATGTATCACATGTAATTGATCAGAAGGAAATGCATTGTAAACGTGTATATTGATTAAGAATTCTTGATGTAAAAGGAGTTTAGTTATGAAAGATTGTTGGAAGTTAATCATATGAACAAATGGTTTTATTTTGTAAAAAAAAAACTGTGTAATTTCCGTTCCTCTGCTTGATGCGCTTGTGCTATTGTCTTCCTTGCTCCATCTTTATTGATACGATTGAAGATCCTGGGTTCTGTCGACATTTCTATCGGTTCTTGCAGGTAAAGGATTTTTGCTGAGTAGTTGGTCATCAATCCACTCTCTTAAAAAAATAAAAAAAACTTACGCCTTTTCTCGATATTAATGTCACTTATTTTTAGAACGCACTAGAAAAGGTGTTTTTCAACAAAAAATTACACTTGTTGAGATACTACAACGTGTGATTTTTTTGATGTTTAGTTTGTGAATTTGTCTTGTAGATAGTAGATAATGCGTCGTATAGTAGATGCAATTTTAGCATTACAGCTATACTCATCTGAGCACACAATTTTTGAACAGATAAGTGCCATGATGTGATACAACTAACAAGCCTGTAGACAGTTTAATTTTTTGGACTTTAGTTTTGTACTCCAGGTCCATCTCATGCAATCTGTGAGAATTTTTTGGGTTTGTCAACATTTGTGATAGATTTGATTGACAGTGGGAGCCAGTGTTTTGACTTTCAGCATTAAAATCTGTTCGAGGTTAGCATGCTTATGTTTTATTTTGAACAAAACATTTTGCAATGAGAAGAACTATTGTGTAAACTTATCTGTAGCGAGGTTAAAGTTTGTGATGGAATCTAGTTATTTGTTTAGTTGTAATGAAAACTGTTTATCCTTTAAAAACGATTGTGCACTCTAAATTGTTCAAATGGTTTTTTGAATGATGTGGAAGTAACCTAATAAGGCGTTGGACCCATCAACCTCTTCAAACAAGTCATAAGATTTCTGGGGCGATGTGAAATAGCTGTAAAACGCACAATAAAGACTTTGCAATAGTTTTTATAGAAAATACTATTTTAGCATTTTATTTTCTCACAAGATGCATATTTTACAAGTTTTAAGCAATGTATAAAAAACATTTGTAGCCATTGAAGTGTGTACATGAGAGGTCGTAACGTTTTCTATGAGAGACAGTTTACATAAAATACATCATTTATTATACATTTAAATGATAAATGTGTTTTGGTTATCTGACTCAAATAAAACAAGCTAAAACACTGTTCAATGTTTCTACTAATAAGAGGCATTGTGTTACCAATTCATACATATTTTTATACATAAAATGTATAATAGTTTTATGATTTTATGTTAATTGTTTTTCCGGCCAGTGAGATGCTACTCACACTAATGATGGCTGCATACCCTGAAACACTACAGCCAAACACTAATATTGTGGCCGGTGACTCCGTAGACAAAAGTGGGTTGAAACCATTAAGCGAGACCAATAATAATTTAGGTACATTCACATGCAAAATCAATTTTAAATCGCGTCAGTCTAGCATGAACTGCGAGGAAAATAACATCGATGCTACGAAACATTTATTTGTTATTTTGCGAAGCCGGCGCTACCCGGGAATAAATTCAGTTTGTGTCTCTGAGTGTATTGTTTCCCTTTCTCGCATTATGCATCCTTCATTCTGGCTATAGTTTTCTTTCTCTCAAGATGCGCGGAAACGCCTGTCATGGGCCACAGTATTCGTGTTTGGCTGTAGTGTATGTATTCGTGGCATATGGAAAGGCAAATTACGTATTTAATCAAAGAAGCTGAAGCATTACAATTTATATGTTTTTACAATTGTTTAATTTATTTTTTAACATGCGCTAAACAAGTTTTGGAAGTGTTTAGTCGCTCAATATGAATCGCATAGTCACAATGTTTTTTAATTTGTTAAGTATTTTTGCAGTTGCTTTATTTGTCATTTAACATTAATATTTAAACAAAACAAAGTAATAAATTGCTTGCTTGTTAACACAAAATGTTGTCTGAGCGTCTAAAATTAATCGATAAGCAAACATTAACGTTGTTGCTCATACAGCGAAGTTTATTAAGCGAAACACGTTCTATACCATGGAACAACGCTCACTATTTTAAAGTGACGCAAAAAATACTTTCTGAAAAAATCAATATATTCTATAACGTTCAGAACTCAGCCCAAAATTGATTAAAAATTTTGATTAATGAAATCTAAATAGACATGAAGTCATACGTTATGAAGTGACGATATATATTATTATTATTGGTAGTTCAATGTTAATAGTAAAGTGGCGCACTGTAATATAGTTCAGTGGTATAGCTTAGAAAACTAGCAGTCTCTAGAATATGACTAAATAAAAAACTTGCTTTTTATCCAACGTGTAACTTGGAAGTCATGTAATAAGCTATTATCTTCTTACAAACAAATTGTAAGATTGAGACAAAACAAAACACGGATATATATTTGACGCTTCAAACCTGCTGGTCAAATTTGTTGGTCTACGTATCTACTATTTTTTGAAGATAAAGGCCGGTTTTACTATTTTGAAAAAATTTGTACACTTCAAACTGTTATTTTATTTGAAATTGTCTAAGCCAAAAAGGTTTTAAGCTGTTGACTGTACTGCAGATTAGTGCTTATTAGGTTCGAGAAATTGCAATGATTTTATCATGATCTAGGAGGCGCCTTCAACTGAGTCTTTTGTGGAAGCTTTTAAGAAACTTGTTGAGAATTTTGAAATTTATCAGATATTTGCAAATAGTTGCTTTATTTTGCCAATGCCATATAAACCCGGTGAATACTATCAATATGTAAGGGTTTTCCAATAAGAAGTCCTATTTTAATTATAAAAGAAACATTTATTTTTTTAATTAGTACAAGTTTAAAGTACAAAGTCAGCGATTACTTGTGGAAAATGGTATCCAGTAAATAGTCCACCTTGACTATGTCTGCAAAGGGTAATTTTTTTGAAGGCTGAGGTACTATCTGGCGAATAGCAACTCAAATATTGTCTTTGAGGGCTGTTTGCGGGGCATTAGCGTAGACTCTTTCCTTCACGTAACCCCAAAGAAAAAAGTCTAGTGAAGTTAAATTATAATTAAAGATCTGGGGGCTAATTTATGTCAGAGTTTTGCAAAATAGTGTGCCCAATTTTTTGTTTTTGCAGCACTGCAATTGTTTGACGGCTTGTGATGCTTGTAGCGCCATCTTGGTGGAAACATAAATAGTACATTTTAGGCCAGAGAAAGTTAGTTAACATTCTACGGTAGCAATCCTCATTAACTGTAATTGCAGCACCTTTGTGGTTATTGAAATAGTAAGGTTATATGACTCCAGTAACTCGTTGGAGATCAAAAGGTTTTTTGCGTATTGTTCTAAGATTTTTTGTTTTGTATATTGTCGAACTCACTGAGATGGAAATGGGCTTTGTCACTAAAGATGATTTTTTTAAAAAGGCAAGATTTTCTGCTTGCATTTACAGAACTCAAGAAACGAGAAAGTTTGATATTGTTTATGATCAGCCGGTTTTAATTTCTGCGTCAGCTACACTTTATAAGCATGAAGGTTAAGATATTTATACACTATGCGATGAAGGCTAGACTGTCAGATTCTTAATTGCTGTCAACGTCTAGAGATAGACAAATCTGGGTTTTTTGCGACACTGTTAGCAGCAGTGGCAAAGTTTTGTCATCTTGTCAAAAGTAACACAAGGTGCGGCAGTAAAACATTGAGGCTTTGTCATACGGGCGTATTTTGAAAGAACAGGTCTGTTATCACAACGCAATGAGTTTTTTGGAGAAAATTCAGCATTCCACGCAACAACACCGTTCTTACTGCAAACATAATTCTGTTATGAGACAATTGGAGGAAACTGATAACACGCAGCTTAGCAGAAGTACACATTGCGAGACCAGCAATTGAGCAGTCACCAAAACGTTCTACTCGATAGTATTCTGATGCTTTGAAAATGTCAGACTAGAGCTTAAGGAGGATTCTTTGTTTGTTTTTAGATTTACATTTTTATTTCTACAAAATTATTACTCATAAATTGATTGAAGCAGATTACCTCAACGGTAGAAATTTTCATTTAAGTTAATAAAAAAAATTTCAGCTATTTCCCCTCAAATAACCACCGACTGATTTATGAAAGAACGCTACATTTACCTAAAATAACAGTATGAGCAGTGGCGGAGTTAGGATTTTTGGGCCCCACCGCAAAACATTGAAAAGGGCTCATAGACCAAGAAAATTTTGAAAAAAAAAAAACAATTTTGTCAATTATTATTATTTAGCTTTACCGCTGAGTATGAGTGCCATATTATAATTTGTAGTGATAGGACCGTAATTTTTTAAGGAGGAAGACTTGACTGTGACTGTAAATGATGTAGGATGGCTGGAAGTTTACCAGATTTAGCTACTTGCGGTTTTCTGAAGGAAATTTTGCTATACACCAACTAAAAAGAAGAAATACGCAATAACAATGCAGAAGTTTTGATAACAGGAAATGGTTATCTTGTAGCAATTATGCAAACTACGGTATTAAGAGGTTATAGATTTTATATACAGTGTGTCTACGGATGGACTTAACTATACGTATACACATTTTTATTGTCATAATAATACGAACTACGTTGAGAAATTCCGATTTTGTTATACAGGGTGCTTAAAAAATATTAAAATGCAATATTGAAAAACTAAAACTATAACATAAGTACAAAGACTAACTTCAGTTAGAATATCGTAGCATAAAGAACAGTGTCAAAGCCCTTGTTATGCATCGCTTTTTGATACAACGTTACGTCATAGATTATCTTTGAGAAAAAAGATAAGCCAGAAAACATAATTGTCCATATATTGAAATATGTCTTTAAACATCATCAAACATTCTAAAAGCAAAGAAAAATTTAAAAGATAAATAAAAGCCCCACAAAAATTTTAACACAAAAATGTATTATAACCCGACGCAACTGTGGCTTACTATGGTCACATGAAGGAGGTGGTTTAGGTAAAGTAAAAGAACACGAAAACGAAATATAAAATGGTGTTTTATAGAAATATATTTTTCATCAGATAATATTTTATTAACATTATTTTGCTATGTTATGTTTAATTGCCCGTATTCGTAAATTTTATAAATAACAATTTTAATATTATATAGAGATATCTCTAACCATTGATCTTATTTCAATTTTAATTTCATTGTTTGTACTTAAATAAAATTTAATTATATTAGCAAATAACATCTAATTTTATACTTTCAATCATATTTTACTACAAACATTGTTAATAATAATTGAACTTCTTGGCTCTATCAAAAACATTGGTTGTAGAAAACCACCATCAATGCCGCATATAATTGATCTTTATGATACAATCTCATCTACACGATTCTAATGGTCATTAAAAGATCGTTTAAAAAGTTTTTATGTGATCTTATCAGTTTCATAAAAAAACTACTTCAGTTAAAGAAGGTATGCTAAGAATGTACAATAGGATTTTATCGCATTCACATAATTAACACTTAATCGGGAACAAATTTTGTTATATATTTCAAAAATATTCAACCAAAGCAAAATATGTTAGATAATATGATAATTAAAACAATTTCAAAAAAAATATGAGTGAAATTTATTTATTTAATATTGGTTTCAAAATTTATTATGAAATTGCGTAATTATTTTACACATATTGTGAAGTGTTGAGATTATATACACCCTACAGTATCTGCAGAATCCTTATATAAATACGAACATCTGGTTGAGATTTAATATTCTCGCATAAATAGCGTATTTATATTTTATTGACTCTTACATATTCGAAAATCCTTTTGAGTATGGATTGAAATGGTTAATGCATGCTTATTTTTATAGCTATAATCATAGTAAACATAACATTTATTATTGTTGTGAGAAATTTTAATCTAATAAAAAACATTGTTTGTAAATATAAATAAATTGAGGTGTTGGGACTTTTGTTATATACATTTTGGGGTTTTGTTATACATTAAATGGCCACTACCCTTCGGTTTTATGTGCGTTGGGCAAACGCGCCATTTCGGTCTAAGCGGTCGTTTAAATCCCCAGAAGTAACATCTTTAGCAACTCCCTTCTTCCATTTCCTTCTACTCAATATCAGTTCAGAAACAAATGTAAGTGAGCTTTACTCACATAAGAATTCACATTGTGGTCAGTTTATCTTATAAAAAATGTTTTTTTTTTATGAAACTACTTTATTTCATTATGTAATGTATGTAAATCACATTATTGAACACTGCTGTTAGTTTTAAAATAGTAAAATAAGAAAATGTCAAAAAATTAATAAGTAATACCGAAGATTATATAAGAATATAAAACATCACAATAAACATAAACATATTTAGTTGTTAACTGCAGATTGATAGAGTTTTATAAAAAAAATAATTATTTAATTAAACATTAAACAGACGATATTTTTGAAGCCTTAATTTGAGTTGCGATCAAACAAGTAGTAGGTAGGTCTTTGCACAATTTTGCGTCTTGACTGGTGCTCGCAGCTAAACACAAATAAAAAATATCAAAACCCTTTAAATGTGGATAGAAGTCACCTATGTGCGTCGGTATAAAGTTAGATTGTGGCAGCAGCCGCCACTCAAATTGCGTCGCCAATGTGTGGACACTTTTAATCATTTAAATTAAATGTTTGGGTCTAGTGCAAGGACTGTTGAGCAGGCAGCTTGGGTTTGGTTCCTGCTAGCGACATTATCTAATTTGTCGAACATATGTTGATGCGGCCGTTTTTTTTTGCAAAACAATGACAAACACCGCGAAGTATCTGTCTAATAAACCTTTCTAGTGGTGTGGTTTAAATTCCACGTTAAAACTGTAGGTTTTGCGTGTTTGTGTAGAACTATTATAGCACACCACAAACATACGAGAGGGGTGCTTAAGCTCGTAACATGCACTGCGTTATAAAAAGTGTTTCAGGTTATGCAACACACATTGGCAAAGGCTGCAACACTAGTATATGTGTCACAAGATGGAAAGATAATTTGTATAAGGTTGTAGTTGTTTATATTTAAATTGTGATAAAATGTTTGAATAAGTATATTAACTAGAGCACTGCACTATAGAGGAACAGTTATTTTTTGCACAATGGAAGACCTATTGATATTTATCGAGAATATGAAAACTAATGTTTGTATTTTTCTCCTTATTTTCATGACCTTGCCGTAATCGATTATAATTTTCTTAGTTCACTTTAAGGAGCATTAATTGGGAAGAAATTTTAGTAGAGTAATTTAGACGATACATGCGTAGCTACGGACGCAGTTAAATGATTTTTTTAGGTATTTAAGTACTTTCAAAATGGTGGGTTTGGTGCATAGTACATATTGGGGACTACGTCAAAAATAAATATTTGTTTCTGACATTGTATCAAGTGATGTTTTGCTGGTACGCTTATTCACCCAACCACCACACCGTTCGTTCAGGTTGTATCTTAATTTACACAGGCCAATACCGCTTATTGTTCAATTGTTGTGAGCTGCCAATTTAATTGATTGCATCCCTTTTTGCGTAAAAGAAACTTCCTTCTTATTCCCGCTTTAATTTGCACTTGCCACACAGATATAAAACGGATGATTGACTAACGCTTGCAACCTGTGAGGCTATAACCAGATATACATGTTGTGAGAAAATAAACTGCTACAATAGTATTTTCTATGAAAACTAGTGCAAAGCTAGCAATTTTTTATCTAAATATCAATAGCAAAAGCCTTGACATATGATGATTTAGTTAGGTTTAGAAAACTTTGATGTATGCATAAAAAGTATCTGATTATAAAACTCGTTCTTTATTCTATTAATGATTTTATATATAATGTAAAACAAAAGTTATTTTATATACATCTTCAAATGATACCTGTTAATTAAAATGAACATAAAATAATATATCATATTAAGTGATTAAAAATACTTATGAGATATTACGAATATTAATATAATTACACAAAAACATTTTTATTATTATTATTATTTTTACTGTAATCATTTCTCCCATTTTATGGATAACTGCTATATTAATGACTCCATTGACTCCTCTATCCACATTAAGCCTCCATTTTGATATTCAGAATTAACATAAACTTGTTTACTTCAAAAGTAGCCTTCACTGAATTCCGATCATTAATTATACACAACGGCTTTAGTTTTATGCCGCTTTTATCAGAAAATAACGTACAAATCTTAACAGTTGGTTGCTCTTGGCGCATGTTGTAAGATCATCGCAAGCCAATGAGAAACTAACAAAGACTTGAATAAAAGATTGATGCATGAGTTATTTCACTGAATACACACCCACATTAAAAATGAAGAAATATACTATGAATATGTAAATTTATGTATGTATAAAGATGTAGATTGTTTCATTAATATGTTAATTAAGTAAAATTATTATACTTTGATAAACTGTTAACATTAGTATACGTTATTTTTTATGTTGCAACATTTTAATTTTATATAATAAATTTACTTAAGAACGAATCAAATTTTATCTCAATTTGTTTAAAAGACAAATACATTGAAAATAATTTTTGTACATTTTTTCACTTTTATATATTAATATAAAAAACAATGTTCAATAAGGTTTCATAATAAAAATAGTGCAGCAATGTCATTTTGTAAATTAAGTTATTAATTTTATTTATAAAAAATGAATTTTGCAGTTTTCATTCTAACCGCGTTTTGAGTTTTTAGTCCTCTACAATGCCTACGTCATCTTTTTTTTTCAGTTTATCTAGAGATTATTATAATAATTATGAATTTTATGATAAGGATAATAACATATTTTTATAAGTAAGCTTTTACAGAAACCAAACTATGCTACTCAGTGTACCAAATTGTACAAATGTTGTATTTGAAGAAGTTTATTAATGTAAACCTTTTCGTTATAGGATAAAACTTACAACGACATATTTATTTTGTCTTTTATCAAGAAAACTTTTATTAAAACTTTACCTATTATTTTAGGTAGATATTATATAGAATTTACTGTATTACAATTACAAATATTTACTAAAATATTGAATGAAACAATAAAAAACATTCTACAACGTAACTAACTACGTAATGCCTACACTATATTTACAGAATATATCCAAGAGTAAAAATAAAAAACATAATTTTGCTCGTTTTTTATAAATGTTTTATCTATGTTGAATTCTATGCCAATACGGAAAGATGGATAAAGTTTGCTGTACCAGATTTTTCGGTTTTGATCTATAAAATGGAATAAAAAATTTAAATAACATTATTTTATTTCTTTAGGTTATTTATTAATTTGTCTACATATAGACAAGTTTATGGTGCAGTTGTCTAAGCATTCGATCGCTGCACTGAAGATTGTGGGTTCGATTCCTATACACCGTGATATACTTTTCACATCTACAGAGCTTGCTAGCGTGGGGTTTTACGTTTTTTAGTGAAGAAATCTCTCCAGTGGTTTGGAATCTATTTAAAACTGTTGGTCTCTTGTAATGTAAGTTGCCAGCATTACGTGCAGAGATGGAAGCCTATATTCAATAAGGATAGAAAACGGCTGAAGATTATTATTATTTATTATATATATATATATATAGACAAGTCTTTGGTGCAAACTGTTTTTTTTTGTTATTTATGCTGCAGCATCTACTGTTAGTGACAAGACATTAAGCGGCATACTTAGAAATATTTTTTATAAAAGAACTAAAACTACCGCATCGTCTACCCAAATAATTATTAGACTACCGTCAGAAGCTGTTTGAAAGTAGATGTATACATCAAATAATTTGGGACGATATAGTTTATGGTGGAGCTAGGATTTTTGGGCCTCACCGCAAAATATTGATCTTCAGAAACGGTCTTGGAAAAAAGTATACAATATTGCAGTTTACAGATGTGTGTAAAGATCTTATTTTATATCATAGGTTGGCAAATCTGTACCAAATCAGTGAAATTGTAAAAAATGTAAATACATCTGCCAAAAATTACCAATTTGTCAAAAATATTACTACATTTATCAAAAAGATACAAAAACTGTCAAATAGTTTTTAACAATGTGATAAGTTGCCATACATTTGATAAATTGGTTTTTAAACTGTCAAAAAGTTATTAAAACTGTTAAATAATTTACAGCAATGTACTAAATTGTCAAAAATATTACTACATCTTTTTTCAGCAATGTAATAAGTTAGCATAAATTTGCTAGATTTGTCAAACAAGATTTAAAACTGTTCCAAATGTTACTACAACTCTCAAAATGTTACTGAAAACTTCAAAAAGTTACTAAAACTGTTACAGCAATGTATTATAATGCACACAATCTGCCATATGTCAAATTGTATTACAATATGTCAAAAAATTAAATCATATTTTAGACTTTTAAAAATGTTACTACATTTATCAATAAGTTACTAAAAACTTTAAAAAGTTAGTAAAACTGCCAAAAAAATTAACGGAATGTGTAAATATAGCATAGCTTAGAAGCAACTTTCCAGATCTGACCAATTGTATTCTAAACTGTTGCTAAAATGTTACAAAAATGCTTCAGCAATATCCATACATCTAGTCATGCATGCTCTCTTATTCTTTCCATTTTTAATATTTTTGCTTTGCACTCATTTATCTACAGTATTCAACCAACGTTTACGTTGTTCTCTTCAGCATTTTGATCTAAATACTAGGGGCGCAAAAGTCAACACAGTATCGGAAGATGCTATAATTTTGTCGGTAAATGTTAGTTTTGCTTTGACATTTGTGAAGTAAACAGGTACAAAATACACGTCAATAAGACATGAATTGCTATACTTTTTAAGAACGCGGTATAAATGTTTAAATTTTTTGGCAATTTGTGTGTAGTTTTGGCGCATTGTGAATTTAGACGTAGATTTCTTGGTCGTTTGACACCAACTGGGCAAACACTACGGCATTTAGCTGTTCGCCTAGAAGAGTGGGTCAAGACGAGATGTTGTCAGGAGCAGCCGTTTTACTGAAAATATTGCGGCTGTGGCTGAAGATGTCGCAGATGACTCCGGAGTATCGACCAGACAACGTTCCACGCAATTGGGCATCAGTCGGCGGTTTTTACAGAGAATTTTGGTGAAAAACTTGAAGATGTTCCCTTACAAAGTGCAGACAGTGCATCAGCTGCTAGCCGTTGACCGCCAAGCGGGTGTAACCTACGGTCAAGCCATCTTGAATCTTGATCACGAGGAAAACAACTTTTTATCGAAAATTATCATGAGCGACAAAATCCATTTCTATCTCTGTGAACGGCGAGCGCTACAGAGCCATGCTCAACGACTTTCTTCTACCTCAACTGGACAAATTGGGATTGGAGAACATGTGGTTCCAACAGGATGGAGCAACGGCACATACTGCACGACCCACAACCGAAATTTTGAGGGCTGCATTCCCGGGATCTCTCGTTTTGTTGATTTGCATTGATTGGCAAGATTGCTCGATTTAACCGTTCTACACTTCTTTTTGAGGGGTTTTTTGAAGTCACGAGTCTATGTCAACAAGCTCAGACTCTTGAAGCTCTCAAAGAGAATATCTTTTAGGAATGCGGGAATCTATCGCCGGAAGTTCTGGCAATAGTGATGAAAAATGCTATAAATTGAGCCCGTATAGTCATCAATTCTTGCGGCGGCTACTTGGCAGATATTATTTTGTCTATTTTATGAAAAAAACAATTTACACATCAAATAAACACAATCCAAAAGCAAAACTAAAGTTTTTCATTTATTAAAAAAATTACAGTCAAACAACATCGGGTGACAACTTTTGCGCCACTTAATACATTTTTATCATAGATTAGTTTTGGTATTCTATCTTTACTCATTCTTTCTACATGGCCAAACCAATGTAGAATACTACATTTGTACTGGTCTATTGATGTTACTTTTAAACCACATTCGTTTATTATCTACTCGTTTTTAACTCTGTCTACTAGTTTTTTCACAAACACTTAAGTACTATTCCAACTGCATTTGTTTTATTATTGTTTTTTTTACATACCTATGCTTCAGAGCCATTCAGCAGATTTTTTAATTAATTAACGCTTATAGTGGTTAAAAACTTCAAATAAAGTCAATCAGTTGTGAACACTCAAAGGCGAGACAATTGGCAACAAGACATTCAATTGCTCTGCAAATTTCCTAAAGAGGCTTATTAAGAATTTTGCCTTCTGATTTGCACTTGTTTACAAAATAAAATATCTTGATAAACTAATTTGTGTGGTTTTTGCAGGCAATTTTTGAAAAATGATTAAAATTAAATAAGTTTTTTTATTGATGTCATACGAAGCTCATTTCCATCTCAGTGAATGCGTTAACAAGCAAAACTAAAAAAAAAATCCACACTAGCTTTATGAAAAATTATTTCTTGATTGGTGTTTGGTGTTTCAATATTTGGAATTGTAGGATCATACATTTTTGAAGAAAATTACCAAATGGTTGTCATTAACTCTGAACTTTACATTCATAAGCTGAAATTATTTTTAAGGCCGGAATTATGCAAACTTAGGCAAAACCAAATGCAACGTGCATTCGAATTGTGTTGCAAAATATATTTCCTGGTCACTGGATTTTAAGGTTTGATTACATAACATGGTCGTCTAGTTTTTTCTATTTGTCGGCTCCTGATTTCTATCTGTAAGGATTTCTAAAGTAAAAGGTCTATTAGAGGCGTTCTCAATTAATACAATACTTTAAAATGCGTATTTTAGAAGAAATAAAGATTACCAGAATTGATAGGAAGAATGATGCAACTTTAGACAAAGGTTACAGTATTGCATTGGTGCTCAAAGATTTCATTTAAATAAGGAATTTTTAGGAACTAAAATTGCACATAATAAAATTGATATTTATGTCAAATTTGTTTCAATCTATTATTTTTTATCCTTAGGACAAGTTTTGGAAAATATGTGATACCAGCTGCCGGACCTTGTATACCATACGTATAAAAACATTAAAAATAATTAATACTCTCAAAAATCTAAAATTGTACATTCTTGAATTATTTCAATACGTTTTTTGTAATTATTTATTGGCAGTTATGTGCTAGAACTATCAAAATATGTTTTAAAACTATCAAAATTCTAAAGCAGAGTATTAAAACTAACAAATTATCTTTTGAAGCTGTCAAAATCTATCAAAAAAGTGTCTCTAAAGTAATGTCTTGTAAGTTAAATGTCAAAAATTGGTTGCATTTATCAAAGTTTACTCTGTTAGCTGTCAAAAAGTTGCACTATAACTGTCAAAAAGTTTACAGTAATGCATCTGTTTGTATTTTATAACTCAAACTACTTCAATCGGTTACTAGAATGTATAAAAAGTACTAAAATTGAAAAAACAACTGATTTGTGTACAAAAATTCATAGCAGTATATCAAAATTGATAGGTTCAAGCATAAAACTGATAAGTTACTAACATTAACAACAATTAAACCAAAACTATCTAAAATAAACAGATTTAATCTAAAACTAAACATGGAATATCGTCCGGGCTGTGCAGAGTCAAGTTATGTTTGGTAGAATTACATCCGATTATAGTTTTTGTTCCTGGGGAAGTCATTCACTATTGTAAATTGCATTCAGGTCTTAGGTAAAGTCAAACCGGGAGTCAATAATATTTTGAGCGTTTCATTCAAGGAAGGGTTTGGAAAATCATATTTTTTTTTTTTAACTTTAATAAAAATACTAGTTGACCAAAACTTATTGTCCGTACAATAACTGCAATAAAAATGAGAAGGTTAAAGGTTTACCGTTAACTGAAGAAAGGACGAAAATATTGCGTCTCGTACATATTGACTTGGGTAATTAAGAATCTTAAGAACGTTACTAAATAAATAATAATAATTTTAAACACAAATATATAATTTTTATTACGTAGTACCTTTTACGTTCTATGCATATTTACCGTTTTTGGAAGTGCTTCTGTACCAAAATAACTGTTTGAGTGTATATACAGCACCGCTTAAATCAGCTTATCATTAATTTGTTTTTTTTATTAATATCTTTTCAAGTGTACCAGAGACATGATCATAAGGTCAAGTGAATGCGGACAATGTGGTAGACAAGCATTCTTTTTCATCTTTTTTTTAGCTTTTTATCATCTAATGTTGGATATAGGCTTCTTCTAAGTCTTCATCCAGTTTCTTTCGGCAATACAGGTGTTATCGTCTCTCCAACGCTTTTGTAGTCTCCTTAATCCTCTTTTATTTTCTCTTGGTCTCCAGGCTGCTATCCTCTGTGTTCACCTATCATCCAGCGTTCTTGCAATGTTACCTGCCCATTGCCATCTGAGACTTGCGACTCTCATGATATCCGTTACTATTGTTCTATTTCGGATTTTGTTGTTTTGAATTTTATCTCTTAGTGTAATTCCTAGCATGGTTCTCTCCATAGCTCTTTGGTTGGTTCTAAGTTTTTCCGCCATGGTCTAGGTCAGGGCTATAGTTTCTAAGCCGTATGTAGCTACTGGCAGTATGGAGCTGTAGTATATTTTTATTTTTAGATATAGTGGTACATTTTTGTCTTTAAGTGTGTAGTTAAGCTTTCCAAATGCTGCCCATGCTAGCTTTCCCTGCTTTGATATTGTGGACTAAATATACATATTGATCTGGACAAACATTAACACTTTGAATCCTAATTCTGGGATCAATTGTTTTGGCGGTGGGGTACAGAACTATGTCTTACATTTAAAATTTGAGCGATATCAAAGATAATCTTTATTTTTATTATTAATGCTTCAACTGCTAAAGGAGGGGAGGGGAATAAAATGTCCTTCAGGTGCTCTAGACACTAGTTTTATCATACAAAATTACATATTATTTTTCAAGGAAACATTTAAACACAAAAATGATAAAAAGTTCATTTTTTGTATTTTATGTTTTTTTTATTTAATTTATTTTGTTCAGTAATATTAAAAAAAAGTTTTTATCCTACAATGAATTCAAATGCGAAAATTATAACAAAATGTTGACTTTCTGACAGTTATCAGATTTATATAAAAAAAATTGTACTGAACCTATAGAAATCATTATAGCTACGTGCATCTTTATTAAATTGAGCATATGTAGTAGTGTATTTTTATCACAGAAAACTTTTATTCTAACTAAATGTTGACGTTTGTACAGTTTTTTTTGCATTTTACTCGAAAATATATACCGATATAATGATTTGAATTTTTATTAAATTGAGCATTTTTAGGCTTTAATTTGAGCCTAAAGAACAAATTATTATTTACAAAAAGTTATTCATATGCAATTGAAAAAAATATAGGTTTTTTGACAGTTTTTTTATTTTAATTTGAAAATTTTACTCATAAAGTACTGGGCCTAACCAATAATCCACGTGAATCTTCTTTAAATTGCGCATAAATTTAATCTTTTAAAACAAATTTTTATTTCTCACAAAATTGTAAGAAAATTTCTAAAATTTGTTTTCAATTTATTCAAAAATTTGGAAATTGCAAAAGTTTTATCGTTGTTTGGCACGTCAAATATCGTTGAATTGAATTATTTTTTTTGCAATAATAGATCTATTATCTCTTGTTTTCATTATATTTTATAACAAATATGTTTGTTTTGTGACTATCATTAACAAAATTTCTAAAACTTTTAACAATATTGATCATAAATGCTGTAATTACTCAGTACACTTACTGTCAAACATTTGGATGGTCTTTTTTAGTAAATTTACAGCTTATTCAAGAATAAACTAAATTTTTTCTGGAACTGTAGTTTTGCCGCTTTTTGTAACAAATCATTTATTTGATAAGGCTGCTAACTTTGAGAGACTCTATCGCTAACTATTGCTAACAAATCCGCGGTATTTCAGTACTTGTCTATTTTCAGTAACATTAAACACAATAGACATACATTGTTACATCCTATCTTCAGTAATCTTCTTTAAATATTTTAGGTACGTTTAGTTTTATTTAATAATTTCCAAGTAAATCTGCATTAAAGCTGAAAGAGATATTAATTCAACTTAGAACTGGTCTTGTTTATTGTAAATCAACAATTAGATTAATTAATAAATTATTGAGTATATATCTGCGAAAGCAAAAAAAAAATTTATAGTTGATTTGTTTTCTATGATATGTACAACCAAAATTCTTTTACTACATATTATGGGAATATATTTTTCCGACGAGCTAGTTGTTGGTCATGCAATTTTATTCTGTATCTGTTTTAACAAATTCGATAAATATTAACCGGAGGTTGATAATTAAATTTAGATGACATTTTATTGTGCTTTGCAACGTTTATTATTTTAAAGCAGATATTAATAAGTAAAAGACGTCTGGGACAGTCATAATGGTATAAAACTTGAGTCAGATACTGGCCGTAAATTATGTTTAACCGCATACTGATCTATAAACTAATTTTTGTACATTAGTCATCTTGATTTATTTAATCACACCATGCATGTAATAGAAATCTGTATGGTTGAATGAATCAAACATTTTACAAAGTTTTGTACTTTATCCTAATACAAATTGTACTTAATATAAACTTGTAAGAATCATTAAATTAGAATTTTGATGACATATTATAATAAAATTTTAATGATGATTATATTCATAATAGAGAATCACAGTTGTTAACTTTCTCAGAACATATCAATAATATTGTATTCGAACCAATATTTGTTATGTCACAATATAATAATAATCTTCATCATTTATTACATTTAATAGATGCCGGTTTATATACTCCAACGAGATACTTAGGAGTATATAAAATTATGTTTAATAACTGTAATAAATTTTTATAAACCAACTAGATTGTAAACGCAGGTAACCATTTATAGGGCACAATCATACAGTTAAGGGAACGAACTATTTGCAAATTAGGATAGTAAAAAAATAAAACGCTAATTGAATTATGCAAATGTAATCATAACAAATAATAAAAAATAAGTATACTGGGTTGAATGATTGCCACTAGCTATGAATAATTTAAAAAAATTAGACCAAATAAATTCTATTTGCTATTACAAATATTTATTTTTCATCAATTACCCAAGTTTTATCAGTAAATTTTTCAAGTCCTTTACCAACATGAAGTTGTTTATTGGCACATGCAATGTGGGAAGGAATGTTTAGCAATAAAATATAAGATATGAGCAAATACGTAGTATGATAGGTTAGTCGACTTGATGGGAGGATATCTTATTTGCGATAATCATTGAATGTTTTCTGCTAAATAAAACCCATTCCTACCCGGAACTGTTTAACCAATCTTGTCATATTTATATAACATTGGAGTAATATATATATATATAAAATTGATGAATTTATTTTGAATTATTTACAGTATTTTCAATATTTACTAATTGAATTTGTTTGTTCAGTAGTTTTACTAAATCTTTTGGAATTTATTCTAAAAAATATTTTATGTTATAAAGGGATGAGACCGTCGGTACAGCATAGCTTAAATTTCTTAAAGCAGTATAAATTTTATTGCTGGTAATATAAAATCTCGGGTTTGACTACTAATTTAAGATTTTTGTAACCTGTATATAGATACATCATCCTCACTCTGACCTGTTAGTAAAAAAACGATTTAAATTATACTTTTAGAGGTCATTAAAAGTGTCGTGCCTTTATAAAAAAGAAGACATGAATCTACTTTTAAAGAACATTTAATGCCATGTTTGTTTAGTTTAACAAAAGAAAAGAAATAAATTATTTTGAAAATTGAAATCAATGTATTTGTTAACCACAATACAATTAGATTGGGAACATTTTGAGTTGATTTAAGTGGAAATCATAAAAAAATAAATAAATGTAGTTAGTTTTAAGTATCAATCAACTTGAAATGGATTTCTTAAGAGTCATTAAATTGACAAATGTAATTCAGTAGGTTGTTTGTATATTGTCTGAAAGATTATTACCACATCGTTGCTAAAATATTGCTTTTTTTTAATAAATGAATTAAAAATTAAAGAAGAAATAATTGATTTTTATTTGAATATTAATTCTATTTAAGTTGTTTATATTAATTTTGTGCTTAGATCAAAATTTTGGGACGATTTGTTAAGAAAGAGTTGGTTTTTTTGATTTACTGATTTAAATTCTGCCCAGTTCTGCCAACCTTTAAACATATTCATTAGACCTGATGGTAAAATACATATTTGTCTTAAATAGATGCATTTTTTAAATTAATAAGGTAAATTACAAGTTCTGTTTTTTCTCTTCTGGTCACACAAGAGATGTGATAGTTGATGAATATTATTTAAATTAAAAAAAATTCAATGGTTGCTCCAACCATTGAATGTGCGCTATTAAAAATTTAACCGAATGCGACGTATGCCTGAAAATGCAAAGTGATAGTAAATTTAATTTTTTTTAGCAATTTGAAAAACTGATGGATGATTTTTTGCTTGTTTAATTCAAATTTCCTGCTTTTCTTTCAAGGGTAAAATGCCCTATGTGCAAGGAACTATTCTAAAGTAATACATTTGTATTAAATTTGTTATAATTGTTAGTTAAATTTTATTGTTTAATGGAGATATTGTAAAAGAGCTTGAAGCACCGACAGCAATGCTGGTGCATATGGGGGGAAGAGTATATAGCATGGAACAAGTTAGGGCTTCACTCTCTGAAAGGATCAGGAGGTGTCAAGCACAGAATGCCCAAAACAACATTGCAAGTGATATTATATTTTTATTTCATATCTTTAAATGATTTACTAAAAGTAAACTATGAATATAACGATTATTTGATTTTTAATGGCAATTTTTGCATTTGATAGCCGCATGTCAATTTATTATCGAAAGTATGCGTTTTTTTTTATTGGTTTCTTGATCAACTTTTTTTTGGCAATACGAGCGGTTCTATTGTGTACTTGCGGAATGTTTTGAACTTCCATCTGGAGTGAGACTTGTTTGCACGAAAATATTTTTGTTTTTTTGGGTTTCAAAATTGGGCCTGATCTACGAGTCTTTTAGAAGACCGCTGTTTAATTGCCCAACAATGGATCTAAAATTTTGACTTATAAGGAGGTGTAAGAAGAAGTAGCGTACTCAGTTGGACATTATTATTTTAAGTAAAAAATTGAAAAACAACAAAAAAAATGCACTTCTTATGTAAATATTGTATCAAATTTGATACAATGGTTTGGTTCGTTTTATTATTATGCCACAACTAAAATTACCCGTGTTTACGCCGTTCACTTTATCTGTAAAAGGAGCATACTAATGTTTGGATTTTGTTGCACATTATTTACAATTTGAGATTTTTGAAAAGCTCTTTAGTATTTTTAATGTTTGTAAAATTAGTCAAGTAGAGTCACCAATAAGTTTTTAATCAAATTTAAAAATTCAATTAAGTCTAAAGGTAAACAGAGTAGTCTGAATTAGTTGTTAAAATTTTGGTATTTGGTTAAAGTAACAACTTAAACTTTAAGGATAAAAGCATACCAAAGCAGATCAAAATTTTTTTTGGAAAAAAATAATTGTAAATACTTTAGTACTCTCTAATAGAACCTATCGGGTCTAATCGGCGAAATGTGCAGAAGGTTGTTTTAATTTTGTATAGTTTTATTGTATTAGTAGTAAAAATTTGTGTACAAATTTATAATAAAACTTTACATTTTTTAATTTTTAACTAAATGATATTTGAAGTTTTTCCAAAAAAGAAATCGACTATTCATCTTATATCTTGAGGGAGACAAACGTTGATTGTTTCTTGATATAAACATAACTTACGATTTTGTTGGGTTAAAGGGTTTTTTGTGTTCTGTACTATTTGTTTATTTTTCTTGCCTAATTTGAACAATAAAAAATTTAATTCAAAATACACATTTATGTTTCAGAGTAATGAACACTTTTTCAGTTTTTATCTGGTATTCCGAAACTATGTCTATTGTCACTTTTATTGCTCATATCTATTCTCTAATTATCTAATCCAAAATTGTACATACTCCAATCTACTGGCAATACAGTGCTGATACCTCACGCAAGCAAATATGAACACTTTATCCGACACATACAACCTTTAAGCAAACCTATTGAATTATGGTACAATATATGGAAGCCGTATGTCATTTTCAAAAAAACTCAACTTTTTTCTCGTATCGTTGTGTATCGAGAAACGCAATGAATACTTGCGTCAATTCAAACAATTTCAATTTGCAAATATTTAGCGTGCTTCTTGATAACAAACTATTTTTTATATCTTGTTCGTAATTTATAAAGTTTACACACACAAATCGGGCAAAACAGGCTTCTGATAGATTATGCTTTAAACAATCTTAACATTTTTGCACAATTGAGGCTTTATTTGGCAAATAACATCTCAAATATTGTCTAATTCCAGTTTACGGGTCATTATAGAAAAAGTCTATTAGAGTTAAATTGCACGATTTGGGGAGCTAATATATTCTGAGTTTTGCTAAATAATGAAAATGTTTCGTGCAACACTACAATTGTTTTACGGCTTGTGTGGCTTGTAGCGCTATTCTGTTAAAAAAAAAAATTGTCTATGCCCAAATTGTCTAACATAGGTTAAGAAAGTCAGTTAGCATTCTACGGTAGCGATTTGCATTGATTGTAATTGCAGCACATTTGTCGTTCTCGAAAAAGTAAGGTCTCATGACTCTGCCGACCTCAAAATTGCACCAAACAATAACTCGTTAAAGGTAGAGAAGTTACTCGACTGTTGCTCTAAGATTTTTGAAACTCTAGTTGCAGCAGTTCTGTCTATTGACTAACCTACTAAAATGGAAATTGGTTTTGTCGCTAAAAATGATTTTTCTGAAAAAGTTGAGATTTTTTGTTTGCATTTCCAGCACTCAAGAAACAAAAGTTTGGCGTTGTTTATAATTAGCCGCTGCAATTCCTGCGTCAACTGCACATTGTCAGCATGTAGGTTACGATCTATATGCAGTATGCGATAAAGGCTGGACTGTGAAATCCTTAATTGCTATGAATGTCTTGGGATAGACAAACCTGTTTTTTTTGCAGCACTGTTAGCGACAGTGGCAATGTTTTTGGGCTGACCTGCAGTACGAGTTTGAACTTTTACATCAGTAACTTGACCATTTTGCTCAAATTTTGCGAATAGCTTTATAATGACTTTACGGGAAGGTGAAGTTTATTCTTTTATTAGCAAAAACAAAGTTAGATAAAATGTTTGAAGTGCCTTTTTTTTATTTCCAAGCAGCGACGACATCTTAGTCTGAACTATATTTAAACTATTTTTAAAACCCACTAAATGGTTTGGATTTGAGTACTATAGACCAAACATGCGTTTTGTGAAAATTAATCACTCCATTTTTTGTAAACCCGTATTCATTTGTAAAAAGAATATTGGCAAGAAAACGGTGGTCTTCAGCATCATTGCGTAGAATCCAGCGACAAAATACCAAACATGCTTGATGATCAAGTGGATTTAAGGCCTGCACTCGCTGTACAGGGTACGGATAATGCAGCTGCTCGTGGAGAATTCTCCAAACAAGAGACCGTGGTCTTTCGGATAAACTTGCTGAATGAACCAGTATTATACAATCTTTGGTGAATTTTACAAACCTACGATGTGAAGAAAAATTCGGCAATTTGGCTTCAACATAAAAACGTCGCGCTTTGGTTGCAATATCACGAGCACAACTATATACGAAATGCATGTTGGCTAATTCTGTATAAACCATGTATGATATATATATATATCTTTGGCATAATTTATTACAACTATTGCCAAAGAACTGGCGTAACATATGTTATTGAAAAGGTATCCGCTCTGAAGTGGAACTGGGCTAGACATCTAGCCAGAACTAGAAATGGTAGATGGACAAAGAAAATATTGGAGTGAAGACCTAGAGATGATGCATATAGGAATAGAGGACGATCCTCAACAAGGTGGACCGACGATATTAAGCGCATCCGAAGGAACTGGATGCAAGTCGCACAAGACCGGGATAAATGGAGTAGGATACGGGAGGCTTATGTCCAACAGTGGGGACGCTTATGGCTGCATGATGATGATGATGATGATGAATACAACTATAACCCAATTACACGTTAATTCTAAGTACTTGATTAAAGCAAACTCAAACTGAATGTTGGCTCACAATCGGAAAAGTTTACTCAGATATAAATGTATTCATGTTGCTATAGACTCGGATTTGAAAAGTATAGGAAGAATATTGTTGGCCAAATAATTTTGATTTAGTTGTGGACATAATTATACTGCATTTTTTTAGTGCTTTATTAAACCAATACAATTATTGCAATTCTGTGCTAGTTGTACTTATATAAGAGTAATTTCATTACTTTTTATTACTAACTTGAAAAAGTTGACCTCTTTGATTTTGCTCAAATTTTCAGGGATCAAAATATGGATGAAAAAAATTAAATTCTCAAAATTTTGGACTTTAAAATATTGCTTGTATAAAATGACACACAATTGAAGGTCAGAAATTTTACAATAAAAAGTCTTTTTTAGCTTATTTTGTATCTCAATTTTTGGGTTTCTGGAAAAAGATAAATAGCTTCACGATGGCTCAAATTATTCTTTATTACATGTACTTTAAAATTCATATTTTTTTGTTTAATATTGTAGCAGTTTTTTTGATATATTAAGCTTCAAACTATATTTACTAAAATTTTGACTAAAATCAACATCAGCGCTTTTTTGTGACCTGAAAATTACAAGTTTTGAAGATCGCGAAAATATGTGCAACTTCCTGCATCAAAATAGTGGTGTATACGTATTGATTCTATAAATCTTGTGTGATCACTTTAAAAGAGATTAAACACGGAGAAATGTAGACCTCGCAGATCAAATTTTGTTAAGATAAGAAGAAGTTAGAACGGTTTAAAGAAAGCAAAATTTTACAATTTTACTAAATTTACTGTTTATTTATTAAATAATGATTAAAGCTTAATATATCAAAATGACTGCTACAATATTAAACATAAAAATATGGGTTTTAAAGTACATGTAATAAGGAATTAAATAAGCTAAAAAAGACGTTTTATTGTGAAATTTCTGACCTTTTGTGTCATTTTGAACAGACAATATTCTAAGGTTCAACCTTTTGGAAATTTAATATTTTGATCCCCAAACATTTGAGCAAAATCAAAGAGGTCGACTTTTTCAAATTGGTCGAAAAGTAATGGAGTTAAATATAATTTCTGATACATTGTCTATTTATGCAAGTTTTTAATATGTTTCTTGAGTTATCTGTGATTGTGCAAATGACTTCTATAAACAAATTTATGGATTTTACAAAACATGGTATTGGTATATAATTTGCACTTTCTTTTGCAAGATTATTTTGATTCATTTATGTTATTTATGAATTGCATTTTTTGTTTTTCTGTACCGTATTAAACCAATACATTATTTGTTAGTTTGTAGGCTGAGTTAGTCGTATTTGACAATTGAATGACATTAATCTTTATCTTGTTTTGAAACCTTTTGCGTCGTGTAAGTTTTTGTGTCGAATTAATTAAGAAATGTATGATATACACTATACTAATTAGTTGTCTGCAAAACCAGCGTAGAATTCTAGTAGAGTAGTAGTATCTACTAGTACTGATATTACAGTGTTTAGTGTAGTAAAAAATACATACATACCTTGTTACACGTTTCCTTTTTGGGGTAGGCAACATCACTGTACAATAACCTATTTTGGTTTTAAAACTTTACTTCATACTATTTGTCTCCACGTTTTACTAGCTCTACACACTTTTTTTGTTTCCGCAATATTTATACGTTTGGACATGAATGCACACAACATTTAATCAACTTTTACGTGGTTTACATCTGCATTTCTATCATAGATGTTTTATTTTTCTATCCTCACTTATTCTCTTGACATGGCCTAATCAACATAAAATACGTTTCTTTAAACCACATTTGTTTATTACATACTTATTTGTAGCTCTGTCCATATGAGTTTTTCTCCACACACTTTTTAAGTACTTCAATTTTGTTATTGCTTCTGGGCTATTACTTAGTCTTTGGGTAGTTGGTGTTTTGAAGTTACTTTACAATGTTTTTTGTCAAGTATTGAATCTTGAATCTTTTGGCTTATGCTACAGTCTATAAGTATTTTTTTTAGTTTTTTCTCATAAATCTATATATTGAATCTTTTTACTTGTTTTGGAATTTTGTTTAGTTTACAATATATTGTATTGTATTGTATTAAACTTTATTTCTTAGATATATTTATTACATATCAGAAAAAGGCGATGTTCAGCAAATTGCTGCTCTTCCACATAACCATTTAAATTTTACAATAATTTTATTAATTTATAAATATAAACCTTCTGCAGTATAGCCATATTGAAGATGCATCTTGTATTAGATTGTTCCCATGTATTTCATATAAATCTTCTAATGTAAATACCGTTATTACACCATAAATTTGTATTAAAAAAAATATTAGTCAACCTGACATTTTTTTTGTTTTTTTTTTGTTTTGTTTTTTTTTTGTTTTTTTTTTTGTTGTTCCTCCCTTCCAGTATAGATACAGGGACATTTTAATTTGTAGTGATGAATATTTTTTTACTTTGTATAATAATTATATTAAAATGTCAATTGCTATAATATAGAGATGCAATAAGAACAGTGCAAGTACAATGTTTGTTCCATTAAATTATTTCAAAGGAAAATAGAATGTTATGGATATAAGAAAGACTACATTAACTATAGTCTCTTTAGAAATACACGCAATTTACATATAACTAGAAACGACGAACAGGGATTTACACTTGATTTAGTGCAGCAGATTTTGACTAATCCTTGTTTTTGGTGCTCTACTTTAGAGCTGAACAAAGTATAATATTAAACTTTTTTTTTTACTTAATAAATGTTGGGCCATCTAACTTTTAGAATTTGAATCGGCTATAAATAAAAAATTAATAATTATTTTTTTCAAAATTATGAGTTTATTAGAAAGATTGGACATTTTTATTTAAAAATGAAACTCATCAAATGACTGCTACGGCTGGCTTGACTGTAACCCATCTGATTAACTCAATTTTTTAGTACATTTTCGATTGTTTGGGCTCCAATCGCATGAATGGCAACTTTGATTTTGTGTTTTAAGGTATCAATTGATTCTGGATGGTTAGCGTAACACTTATTCTGAAACCAAATGTCATCCATTTCATACTCTTCAGTTTTTGAACTCAGTAACGTTTGCTATTGACGGTAACGGCGGCTGCTTGTTAATTTTTGAAGAAAAATGACCCAATAATGCCGCCGGACCAAAAACCACACGAAATCGTTACTTGTTGTGGATGCATAGGCTGTTCAATAGTCATGTGTGGATTCTCTGTTCGCCAAACGCGACAATTTTGCTTATTGACATAGCCTCCGAGAGAAAGAAGGCCTTTATCAGAAAACACGATTTTTCGATAAAAATGCTCATCTTTGGCCAAACAAATTAAAGAGCCCATTGGTCGAACTAGAAACGCATCGGATGGTCATGAGGTTTCATTTCTTAGACTAATTGAACTTTGTAGTCCTTTAAACCGAGGTTTTTATGCAAAATTTTTCTCAGAGAAGTGCGAGAAATGTGCAGTTCTTGAGAACGACGAGTTGATGCTGATGCATGTTCACGCACACTCTGAGCAACAGCATTAATTTTTTTGGCTGAGCTCACTGAACGGGAACGTGTACGTGTTTTATCCACTAACACTCCAGTTTCACAAATTGGTCTACAAACTGCATTAAATGCACTTCTTTTCTATCAAATTTGTTTCGTAAATTTCTTACCGTTTGAGTAGACTCACTACTTTAGAAGTAAGTTTTCATTATTTTCTAACTTTGTTCAAGTGTATATCGTCTCATTTCGTAAATGTCAAACATAAAACTAAATTTCTGTCAACTCATAAATGTCATTATAGCTGCGAAAAACAAAATAAACGGTTGTTCAAATTTCAAACGTTACATGACCCACCCTTCACATTGGCGATTTGATGTTTTTTTTTTAATAAACATTTAATATTTAATTTTGTTTCTGTATGTTTAATAAAGAACATGCTAATTTTATAATCCACATTAATCAATAAATTAAAATTTAAATTTTAAATGTGAGAAATTTTTTTTAATATTTCAAACTTTATAACTGCAATTTACAACGATGCAATTCAGCTTCAGTATATATTTTCAGCTACATTTAGATCGATCAAACATGTCCTTAGTACGCCGCTGCATGCTTGCTTGAACTTAATCAATACTACACAAACATAAAACAATAAAATGAACGAAAATATTATCCGCAAAACGCAATTAGTTAATTAACTGCTAAAACATTAGATATAGATAAAATATGGTGTGGCAATCACTAAGCTCGGCTTATTGCTAATTCATTTCCACGCCCAAAATCAGGTGGGAGTGGCCGTTCTCATTGGTGTAGTAAAATTTCACTTTCATCATCAGATAAAACGTCCACTTGTTTTCGAAGTAAATTCACATACTCATCCTGCATTGTTCATTATGATAAAAAAATATATGAATGAAATAGCTTTTATCTATGTTATATTTATAAATTTCATTCAACATATTAAAATATGTAATGGGTAATAAATATTTTTTTATTAGTCCAAGCAAAAATTAATGTTCGCCTAAAGGAATTTAATACCTTAATGCGTCGCATATTAAATTTATCTTAAAATAGAAACATTTATGAGTAACAATTCTTGAAATTAATAATTAAGCTTGTTTTTATGTTTGTTTTATTATTATTTTTATTTGTGTAGTATGTTAGGTTGAGATTTATTTGGAAGTTGATTTATCCTGTTTAACAATTCTTGAAATAGTCATAAATGTTTTTTTTTTTTATATAAAATACAAAAAGATAATATATTTTTTTGGATTTAGCAATTATGGGTTTTTTATTTCACTTTTTATCGAACATAATATGTTAATTCAAAGCTTAGTTTTTATCTGAAATGTATATTATATAATAGGATAGTCTTTGTAGATTGTCTTTTACATTAGTATTTGTTATTTAATGTTTAATGTAACTAAGAATGGACATAGATCTGCGATTGTGGCAAATGTAATGGTTTTTGTTGTTTTGTATTTAATTTTAATATTTGTTTAAAGTTAATGTTTAGATTATATCTTGCCCTTCCAATCAATTCTACATAACACCATATGTATGCAAATAGTTATATTGTATGAGTTGTATGATAAAATGTGATGATTATGCTACTTAAGCATAATCATAATAAACTAATCTTTTTGTGGAATAATTTTTGAACTTGTTTTATTATTTTTTTTGCTTGAAAGTATACATTTTTGTTTGCTTAATTTTTTCTACCGTTATTTGACCTGATATATAATAACTTGAATAACAAAAAACTATCTCAGACAAAAAAATAATATTTTCAAAATAGGCTCTTAAGTGTCTATTTTGAAAATATTAGATGGGTGAGGGACAACTTTGAAATTTCAAATAAAAAGACTCTTTACGGAATAAAACACACAAGTTTTGTTCAAAATTTAACCAGATGTGAAATCATTTAACATTCTTATGAGCTCAAACCTTAAGCATCCACAATCTTAAAAACATAACCAAACCTAGTATTACGAAAGTTAGATTTGGTGGTTTAAGTTTGTTTTTTTGCTGTGGTAACATTTGCAGTGTATCTAGGTATGGTATTCACTTTAGTAGAAGTTACTGCATTTTGCTTTGTAGCTCGGGAGATGTATGAATGGTTCAACTGATAACAGATTTAGCTGTAGTGAGTCAGGTTTAATGCAGGGTAGTTAGCATCTGGAACTAAGTGATACAAAACGAAATGTTACGGCGTTTTTGCTATTGTGATTAAATTTTTATTTTAGCTCAATTTTGTCTATGGTTAAGTCCGGCATCAGTAGCCATTAAGTTCATTCTTGAACATAGGCTTTTCTCAATTGTTTCTATCGTTTTCTGTTCTGTGCCACTTGTACCCATGTCAGCCTTGCCTTTCTTTTGAAATCATCGTGCCAGCGCATAGGTGGTCTTCCTTTTCTTTTTTTATGTTTTTAGGGCCTCCACTTTATTATTCTTCTGTCCCATCTCGATATATCGCTTCTTGCAACGTGACCCGCAAATTTCCACTTGAGAGATGCGACTTTCTCTCCCACGTCGGTGACTTTAGTTATTGCTCTAACTCTATCGTTTCTGTATCGGTCTCTTCTTGATTTATCTATTATTGCTCTTTCCATAGCTCTTTGAGCGACTTTTAGTTTTTCTATGTTTTGTTTTGTCATAGTCCAGTTTTCGGTGAAAATCCTTGTTATTAGATGTTGAGCTATTCTTTTCTCAAGATTTACGAGAGTTTTCCGAAGGCCATCCATATTAGTCTTACTCTTTTGTTTTGTTATTTTCTGCTCACGTATATGTATTCTTCAACCTTTTGAATTTCTTTTTCACTTATCATTACTGTTTCTTCTATCCCATGGTACATAATTTGTGTTTTTGATATGTGCGAGGATAACGATATCGTCAGCGTATCTTAAGTTAGTTAGTCGGGTCCCGTTGATGTTAATTCTTTTGTCCGGCAAGTCTAAGTGCAATTTAAATGCAAATTTGTTGCAGAGGTATTTATCTAAGTATCTTTTTTGTTTTTTTTTTTTTTTGGAGTCATAAAGTTGTTAATACTTTGAATAATATCAGATTTTAAGAGGCTATTGTGTTCTGTGGGATCTGTTGTTTAGATTATATTGCAAACACCAACACTCGAAGTAGTCGTGGTGAACGTCTAGGCAACCTTTTTTGGAGATGTCGTTTAAAATTTTTATTTTGTTTTGTTTATTAATTAATTATTTTTTTTTAATTAGGATTGATTAGACAGTAATTTGATTGGTCTATAATTTGAAGAATCAAACCTGTTTTTTCTTTGGGTGTATGTTGAACATTCTAAATGTAATAAATAATACTTTCAGTAAGAAGTTTTATTTTAATTACAAATAAAAACATTTATGTATTCTTAAGTAGTACACATTTTAATTTTAATTCAAAGTACAAACTCTGCGATTACTTGTGGAACATGATATCTAGTAAATGCTCACCTTGATTTTTTCTGCAAATGGTGATTTTTTGAAGACGTTTTGTACAACTTATGCTTGAATAACAGTTATAATATTATCTTTGAGGGCTGGAGTTGTTTTCAAAGAAAAAAGTCTAACAAAGTTAAATTACACCAATTTATGAGTTTTGCGAAATTTTTTAGAAATTTTTTGGGCAGCACTGTAATTGTTTTAGGCCTTGCATGGCTTGTCTATTCCTAAATTGTCTATTCCTAAATTGTCCAATATAAGCCAAAGAAAGTCAGTTAGCAATCTACGGTAACTGTTATTGTTCTCGAAAAAGTAAGGTTGGATGATTTTTCCGACCTAAATACTGTACCAAACAGTAACTCGTTGGGGAAAAAGAAGTTTTTTGACAATTGTTCTAGGATTTTTGTTCTGTATATTAATGAACCCACTGAAATGGAAATGGGGTTTGTTGCTAAATATGATTTTTCTAAAAAAAGTCAGGATTTCTTGATCTTTATGCAGTATGCTTTGAAGGTGGACTATGAGATTCTTAATTGCTGTGAACGACACTGTTAGCGACAGCTGCAATGTACTAGTTTGAACTGTCAATTTTACATTAGGAACTTGATTATTATTCTCAAATTTTGCGATTAGCTTAACAAGAAGGTCTTGACAAAATTTTCATTAAATAATTAAGGACATTAGACTAGTACATGATTAGTATATTACTTTTTCCTAACGCACATCTTCTAACTAAAGTTTGATATCATCATATTCTTTACGTTATTTGCAGCGTTTCTAGAAAGTTGGGTGGCAGTGGATCCAAAACAATATTTGAGGTTTAGAAGCGAAGATGCTCTTCTACGCCCTATATTACCTTTTTATTGGATTTTGTTTTCCGTAATGAGTCTTAAGCAGCTTTTTTATGGATTGTGTAAATTAGTAGCATTTACCTATAACATCATCGTTTAAGCGCTTTGATTTGCTTTAGTTTATATAATAACGTGGTTGTTCTAGTGAAGATTATGTGAGATTTTAATTCCTAGAATAGCAGATGCAGATTTAGATATGGATTTGTTGTTTAGTTTTATTTTTGGTATGTACCATATACACTTGAGTGGAGTATATTCTAAAGCGATAAGTTTTAGCGTTGAATGAAGAAGTATTAAAAAGAGATGCAGCGTTTATATATGTTTGCGTACTCTAGTGTTCAAAAAAATTTAGACCGGTGGTTTTAAACTGTTTCCGCCCACCCACCCAAGTGTTAGTAATAAAGATGTTAAAAGTTACTACCACCTACCGTGTTCTTGCAGCTAAAAAACATGACAGAATGACTGACAGATGTTATTAACATAGAAGGCGGAGGTGTCGTATTCAATTGTTTTATCACAAACGCTTGGGCGGGCGAGAGCACATTTAAAAAAAATGGACTAGTGGTTTTAAACTGTGTTCCCGTCTACCTGCCCAAGTGTTTGTAATAAAGAAATTAAAAGTTACTACTGCGTACCGTGTTTTGCAGCTAAACGACATGACAGAACGACTGACAGATGTCATTAAGATAGAAAACAGATGTGAAGTAATCAATTTCTTGATAACTAACACTTGGGCGGGCGGGCGGGAACACAGTTCAAAAAAATTAGACCGGTGGTTTTAAACTGTATTCCCGCTCACCCGCCCAAGTGTTTGTAATAAAGAAATTAAAAGTTACTACTGCCTACCGTGTTCTGCAGCTAAACGACATGACAGAACGACTGATAGATGTCATTAAGATAGAAGACAGAGGTGACGTAATAAAAGTTTTGATAACAAACATTTGGGCGGGGGGAGGTGGTTTTAAACTGTGTTCCCGCTCACCCGCTCCAGTGTTTGTCATAATGATATTAAAAGTTACTACCTCCTACCGTGTTCCTGCAGCTAAAAGACATGACAGAATGACTCACAGATGTCATTAACATAGAAGAGGTGACGAATCTAATTTTTTTATCACAAACACTTGGGTGGTGGTGGTTGGTTGTATTAAACTGTGTTTTTGCCCGCCCGCCCAAGTGTTTGTTATAAAGAAATTAAAAGTTACTGCCATCTACCGTGTTCCTGCAGCTAAAAGACATGACAGAATGACTGACAAATGTCATTAGGGTAAAAACAGAGATGACGTATTCAATTTCTTGATCACAAGCACTTGGGCGGGCGGGCGGGAACACAGTTAAAAATAATTGGACCGGTGGTTTTAAACTATGTTTTTAATAAAGAAACGACTGACAGATGTTATTAAATTAAGATAGAAGACAGAGGTGACGTAAGCAATTTCTTGATAACAAACACGTGGGCAGGCGGACGGGAACACAGTTCAAAAGAATTGAGTCGGTGGTTTAAACTGTGTTTCCGCCCACCCGCCCAATTGTTTGTCATAAAGAAATTTAAAGTTACTATTACCTTCCGTGTTTCTGCAGCTAAAAGACAAGACAGAATGACTGACAGATGCCACTAAGATAAAAAACAGAAGTAACGTATTCAATTTCTTGATCACAAACACTTGGGCGGGCGGATGTGAACATAGTTCAAAAGATTTGAGTCGGTGGTTTTAAACTGTGTTCCTGCCCACCCGCCCAAATGTTTGTCGTAAAGAAATTTGAAATTATTACCAACTACCATGTTCCTGTAACTAGAAAACATTACAGAATGACTGACAGATGATATAAGATAGAAGACAAAGGTGACGTATTTAATTTCTTGATCACAAGCACATGGGCGGCCTGAAACAAAGTTCAAAAAAATTGGACTGCTGGTTTTAAACTGTGTTCCCGCGTAAATATATATGTTTTGCTTACAGATTTGGAACGTACCTGAGAGCAACATCGATATATTTAAATGAGTGGCACATTCGAGTGTGCAAACATATATTAGCCTTCTTCTAATAATCTTTAACTCAACTGTTTAACGTATTAAATCTCTTTTTTCATTTGAAACTTGAAATAACAGTATATCTATGATAATATATTATGCAGAATATTTACAAATATAACAATCTAAATTTAAAATTTTATAAATATAATTATCTAATAAAATTCAATGATAGATATAAAAAAGTTGCAATTTATTTGACTACCAATTAAAATTTAATGCTTAAGCATCGATTTACTTATGCATCTGATTCTAGCTGAAAATAAAACTCAAATGCAATTAAATTTTACAATAATTATACAATTAATTACTTCTATAATTTATTGATGCGGTTTATGGTCAAAGAAACTGCGTTCTTCTTCCTGTACCTATATAGTTATAGGATATTATATTGTAAAAAAATAGTATACGGCTGAGATCACCTCATTACATTTAACAGACCTTGGTTTTACCTTCTTGGGTTTTAATGATACACTTTTTTATTTTTTTTATGCATTAAAAATACAAATTATTATGACGGAAATAGATTCAATTGATCATGCTATAATTAGTTTATAATTTAATAATATAGTTAAATTTGTTTTATCAGATATTTACATTTGTACTCGCTGACCCACACCGTTTTTATTTACTTACTTACAAGATTAAAAAACAAAAGGAGAAGAACGGCAATGCGATGACACTAGAGCAACTGAATTTGAAAAAAATTATCACAGAAGGTTTTCTAAAAATATGGTAATCTCTTGTCTGTATTAAACTGGAAACGGAGATTATGAATATTTGAAACATTGCTTTTGTAGTTAATTATAAAGATACAGATACATCAATACTGTGCATCCACGAAAAATATGAACGTTTTGATCAAATAATCAAAACTTCAGTCTGACTATCAATTATGGCTATGGATTGAACGTAATTTTGTCTACTTGATCATATCTCGTTGGAATGGAGGTAATGGTAAAAGTGATGTGACTCGGATTAATCTGGTTCTTATTATGTTGACGTCTTTGTTATTTTTTAAAGGTTAATATGTTGCAAATAATGTTTGATTAAATTTGCTAAATCTTGATGTGCGACACACTATCTGATAGCATTATCAAATGTAATTGAATTGGTTGTAAAGTATATAATACATATTTATTCCATAACTGCTTATTTTATAAATTAATTAACTTAACGGTAAATGTGTGTAATAATAATTTTATGATATAAATACGTTTACTTTTATGCAAATTTTACAAATGAATACAAAATTCTAAAGAAAGTTAATATAATTACATTGACTATTTTGCAATATAATTATTTTTATAATGCATATACAAGTTAATAAAGTATAATTTCTAAATGATATATATTATGCACTACACGAGAAGGCGATTTATTAAATGATTTTGTGGAGAATGTTTTTAAGGGGGGAGAATAGTTCCGCTATTATAAGGGTTCACAGCATCCAACTCAGTAAGAAAACGCCTGAATATAATTGAATCAAATTTTCACACATTATAGAAAAAAGTCCAATCTGTGTCCTTAAATTTGTAGAAATTTGATGCAATAAGTTGTTTCTTTGCAATTAGTTTTTTTTTTTAAATGACGTTTTTAATTAGTTTCTTATTAATTTTTTACTCGTTAAATATAACTTCAAATCTTTAACCAAAAACATGAAGAGATAGAATATTGTATGTAGTTCAACATATAAAAAGAGTGATGACTAAAACCTTATCGTTTGAGTTGGTTGGCGTTTTGTCCTATAAGAACCAATTTTAATTTAAAAACGGCGCTGTACCTGTCAATATTTTTCTAGAGAGAAAAGTTCACCAATATTCTCGTAGATGTGATAGGATTTAATATTTTTCCATAACAATACTACTAGTGGCACCACAACAGGACTGGGCGACTAAACGTTAACACAAATAATAATAATATTCTGAATAGTTTGAAGCTCAGCCAACTGGATTAATTGTATGATAAAATTACTTACTTACTTTTGTGCAACTTTTTTTATAAAATTATTCATAAGTACTAATACAGAAATATGGGTAATATTGGTACCATTGCTTATGTAAGGTTTTAATTTTTAATTTTGGTATGTTTGCTAAATAACTTTCAGATTATTGCTATCGGTTTGAAAGTTGCAAGTATAGTCGTTGTTAACGCATGGCTACAAGACCTTAAAAACAGCAAACAAAAATATGTTGCTGGAGTAGGTGAACTGGCCAGTACAATGTCATTACATTATACAGGGTGTTCAAAAAAGAATGTAAAATATTTAAGAGGGTGGTAGTACGTATCACAACAAACAAAATAGTCTTAATAAACTTGCGTTGTTATAGCAACGGTTTTGGAGATATGGAACATTATTTATTATTTTTACAAAAAACAGAGTTATAGAAGATGTTTGAAGTGCCCTCCTTCTATTTCCAAACAGGCATGACATCTTTCTCTGAAGGACATTTGTACTCTTTCTAAAACCTCTTTATTGGCTTGGATTTGTTTGCAGTTTGCATTAATTTTTAACTGCAGCTCCTTGAGGCTTTTTGCAGGAGTAGCATACTCTAATGATTTCAAATATTTCCAAAGAAAAAATCAAGAGGTTTTAAATTAGGCGATTTTGCTGGGCATAAAATTGCTCCGCTTCTTCCTACCCACCTATGTGGAAAAGTTTGGTCTAAATGCTCTCTAACGGCAATCCAAAAATGAGCTGGAGCACTATCATGCCGGAACCACGTTTGTCGTCTGTGGGCCAAAGGAATGTCATCCAAAAGATCATACATTGTGTTCTGCAGAAAGTTGAGGTAAGCAGCGCCTGTTAATCGGTTTGGTAAACCAACAGGAATCAGAAGCCTTTTGTCTACAATACCCATCCAAATGTCTTGAAAAACGTGTCTGATGTCTACATTCAATTAGCACGGGGATTTTTGTTGGCTTAACGATGTGCATTATGAAAAAAAGAAAAAGAATTTTGGCAAGCAACTGCGGGTCTTCAGCATCCTTGCGTAGAAACCAGCGACAAAAAACCAAACGTGCTGATGATCAGTTAAATTTAAGGCCTGTACTTGTTGTACATGGGATGGTAGAGCAGTTGCTTGTGGAAAGTTCTCCAAACAAGAGTAGCACCAATTTCTACTTTGGCTTATATTTTTTGCATACTCGTCTCTGGATTATGCTCTATTTGTGCTATAATTTCTTGTTTTGCTCTAGGAGTAAATACCGAGCTTGGTCTGCCGGAAAGATAGCACTGTTTTTGAAGTGAACTGGTATCTTTCAGTCTCTGGTGAATTCTATCAAACATACGATGTGAAAAAAATCTGGCGATTTGGATAAGCTTATACATAAAGACTTTGCGCTTTGGTGGCGTTTCCATTAGCAAGAACATGAAATGCATGTCGGCTAGTTCTGCATTAGAGTAATCAGCCATACCAATAAAAACTTGTGCACTAACAACAACTGTCAAATACTGAATGTTTATTTTACAAAACATCAGCCAACTATGATAAGAAAGAATAATAAATTTAAATCATGTTCCATATCTCCAAAATTGTTGCTATGACAACCCGTGTTTATTAAGACTTTTTGATTGTTGTGGTTTGTACTACCACCCCTTTAATTTTTTTACATTTTTTTTAAACACCCTGTATAATGTGATTAAACATAATCTAATCTGATAGTTTAATTATTTTGTGGCGTACTTTTAAACGTATTGCTATTAATTTGGTTTAGTAGAAAATCCTCATTGATATCATTAAACAAAAAATAGATTATTAATTGCTTAATATAATATCAATCGCTTACAGCCAGTATGATTTTAGTTAGAATTGCAAATACTTTAAATAATACATTAAATTTGATTAGTCATTATGTAATCCTCAAATAATGCTAATTTTATCACTAAATGCATTCTTATGACGACATTTGTGATTAATAATGACGCACAATGACTTTGCACTTAAAAGTTTTAATAAATATGATAACAGATTTTTAATTTTAAGTTAAAATAATTAATTTGTATCTTGTTTAATAAAACATTTGATTATGACAAAAATAACTAAATTTTAGATTTTTTGTTGGTTGAGCAAATACTATTGTTAATTAAAGTATTAAGTTGTGTACAGGGTGGCTCATAGGTCGTGTCATGATTTTAACTATTAATAACTTGTTTGTTTGTAAATATTTTTATACACGGTGAACAAAAAGGGCATTAGCATGATTTGTGTATAAATAAATAACATAAAATTTTTGTGTTTATTTATTTCTGAAAAATTAATTACAAATAATAAAAATGTATGAGCAGTAATCAATATTATTTAAATCGCCAAACCGTGCCTTGTGTCATAATTGTAAAAATTTTAATCATTTGTTACTATTGTAGTTTTTCTATTATGCTTGTAACCAGGCAAATTTAAAACACTCTAACATGTGACTCCTTGATAGACTGGGGTTCCAGATCAGTTTTGTCAGTAATCACAAGTAAGTTTTTAGCGTATTGCAAAATGTTTCATGATCATTTCCGTAAATATGGAGTTTTTGGTTTGTTGTATATTCTGTATGATTTTGAAAATGTTTCTGTGTATTAGCATTATGTATTTTTTATGTTGTAAGACATCAAAAAAGTTAATGATTAAATTGTTGACTTTTTTCTTGCGGTTCTTATCCGTTCCGGACGTTGGCAACCATCCTAGCTATGATCACTTTATTCACTGCTGCTCTGAATAATTTGGTTGTTGTCTTGGCGAACCAGGTTTTTAAGTTCTTCAGCCACAAAATTTGTCTTCTTCTTGCAGCTCTTTTTCCTAGCACTTTCCTTTGTAAAATGGCCGGCAACAGATGATATCTGCTTTTGTTTCTCATAATATGGTCTAAGTATTTGAGCTTTCTTATTTTTATAGTGGCTAGTACTTCTTTTTTCTTTTTTATTCTACGAAGAATTTCGGTATTTGTGACTCGGTCTGTCCATGGCACCCTCAGCATTCTTTGATGAAGCCACATTTTGAATGCTTCTAATTTCTTGATTGTAGCTTTCGTTAATGTCTAAGCTTTAACCACATAAAATAAAACAAAGAACACGTTACATTGCAGGAATCTTATGTTAGTTTGTATAGTTAAGTTGTGACTTTTAAACTTATTCTATTAAAAACAACCCTGGTCTTTTCGATGCGGAACTTTACCTCATGCGAATGGTCTCACTGATCATTTATTGTGGTACCGATATATACATATGTACTCTATTATACTCTTTCAATGGGTTGGTGGTTCATTAATATTTTGCATTTTGTGATATTGTTTTTGCTAATGATCATTAGTTTTGTTTTTTTTATGTTAATGTCCAGTCTTTGTCTTTTGCTGCTTTCTGTCACTCTATCCATTAGTAGTTGTAGATTCTCCTGATTGTCTGCAAATATCACAGTGTTGTCTGCGTAGCGGACGTTATTTAGCTTTTTTCCGTTTAACGCAATTTCTACGTTTATGTCTTCTAGAGTCTTTCTAAAGATGTATTTCGAGTGTATATTGAACAACAGCGGAGACAATATACACCCCTGGTTCACTCCACGTAGAATCTTTGTCTCTTCCGTGTTTCTTCCGTTCAGTCTTACGGAAGCAGGTTGGTTCCAGTAGAGATTTATGAGTATTCTTAGATCTTTTTTGTCTAGTCCGATGTCTTGTTATATTTGTACCAATCTATGATGTTTAACTTTGTCAAAGGCTTTCTGGTCAATGAAACATGTCACAATTTGTATCTCTACATCTTTGGAATAGTACTTGGATGCTGAAGATGGCTTTTTGTGTGCCCACTGCATTCTTGAAAGCAAACTGTGTGGGAGATACTTGTTCCTCACATATTTTATATATTCTTTGGTGGATGATCTTGAGGAATATTTTGAGTGGCTCATAAGGCTTATCGTTCTGTAATCACTACACAACCTGGCTCTAGGTTTTTTGGGCAAAATTGTAAATTCTGATTGTAGCAATTTGTTGGGAATGATACCCGAGTTGTATATATTGTTAAACATTTTTTTCATCAAGAAGCTTTAGCACATTGGCTTGTTTATTGTCAGGACTTGCGGTTTTGCCGTCTTTCATTGCTTTTATTGCATATTGACTCTCTCCTATCATATTAGTTTCTTCTCTTGTCTGTGGAGGTTCAAGTCTATTCTTCTGAAATAGTTGTTCCACATAGGTCTTTCTTGTTTTTTTGTTTTTTTTTTAGGTTGATAATGATTTGTCTTTTATTGTCTACTATTTTGTTAACTGTTCTTCTTCTTTTCATTTCTGGATTTTTTCTGATTTTGACTTTGCAGATGCTAAATAATTTCTTTTTTTCTATTTCCTTAGCCTGTATTAGTTTGCTGCTAGATGTAGGCATAGTTTAAACTGTTTAATTTATTTCGATCTTGTGCGACTTGGTATCATTTCTTTTCTGCATTTTTCTATACTGTCTATCCATATTTTTTGAGGTCTTCTTCTGTCGTGAATGGTGTTTCTTGGTCTCTATTCTAGCAGTCTGGTTTTTTCTCTTTCTTGCTATATGTATGTGTTTTATTTTTTTAGGAGTACAGTTGGCTTACGAAAGATTGGTTGCCGTAACCTTTTTGTAAAAAGATTTAACTGTTTTATAGACTCCTTAGCTACGTATACAGTTTAACTTACTTGTAGTATTTATCCAATTATATTGATGCCGGCTTTTTGTTTTTCCATCAACCGGTGCAAAGAAGTTTTTGTATTTTTACGTGTTCAAAGCAAATGTGTTTTCATCTTTTGTTTGTTTGAAGCAAATAATATGTTGGGTATAAGAAACTATTGAAATGGAGATTAACGGACCTTGTTTTTTTAGTTTTTTTGGTATGTGTAATTGTTTGTGTAGCATCTGTTACCGGAGGGGAAACTGTAATGGCGTGGCTTTTCCTTGGTTGTAGATGTGTGGGTGTGATGGAAGTTTAGTGTTTACCTGCTTGGCAGTTAAGAGTCCGTATACTGCTGGGGTTAGTTCAACCCATTTAAGCCTGGAGCCACAGTCAGGGCATGTATATTCCCTCTCACGATGTTGCTAATAAGAATTGTTTTCCAAAATTCGGGCAGTTACTCACGGCGTGAATTGCAGGTGCTTCCAGAAGTTACATGCAGACCGTTTGTTGTTAGAGATTGTAGCTTGTAGAGTAATCTAGGAGCTTGATCGTGGTCATTCTAAATGATTTGTAGATGGTAGGCGCCTTTCCGACTACCAATATTTTAGAATGACCACGATCATACTTCTAGATTACAAGCTACAATTTCTACATACGACGAAGCGTGAAAGATATTCAATTTAGGTGCAGTTGTTAAACTAGAAATGAAACTTAGGGTTAATTGATTGTGGCTTAGGGGTTTGATTATTACTTCTGGAATGACGATTAAATTAAAAATAGTCACTGACTTTTTAGCGTAAATATAGTTTGTTTTTCAGGATCAATAAAGATTATTTTCCGTCGTTGCAAGTTTAGGAGTCAGTTATGTTGTTTCTGAGTGGCTCTAGGAGTTGCATGGTAAGACAGTTAACAATGGTGCAGTATTAGAGTTGTCGTTGGTTTGACTTTACCTTAGTATGATTCTATATCCAGGTTGCCTTTAAGTTGAATATTGCTGCGTGAAACGTTGTAGGATTTATAGAAATTTTTGGGGAGCGCTTACAGTTGAGTATTATTTGAAGATAATTTTTTTGTCTTAAATAAGATGTTGTTGCTATGATGCGGAATTACCTGGGGAGTTCTGGAACTATTTTTGTATGTGCTATGCTGGTTTGCGGTTGGCTGAGCGCAGGTCCGATTTGGTTGCTTGGATAGAGATACTGCTTCTAGGTGGTTTTGTGGGTGGATGATGTCTGTGAACAGAAAATAATTAACCAATAATAATTTATCACCTCGCGTTTATGGCTTAAAGTCGATTTTTTAAAAGTACGTGGCATCAATTTATTCCTAGGCCACAAAAAGTTGCTTAACTTGTCTCTATACTTCATTGACTGAAACTCCTTTTCCAGCGTTGGTTTTAAAGTAGTATGGTTCTATAAAATCACCGGATAAGTTGTTACCTGTTTGTTGCTTTTAGTTTGTAGGCTTGATTTCTTACTATCCAAACTACTTGGCACATGGTACTATAGTTAAACGTTCAGTGACATTAAGTGACCATAAAGTTTACAGAATTAATTCTTGTCTATGCTTTGTTTTGGATGATTGCGCTGTGGAGTGCTTTGGAGTTTAAGTTGATAAAGTTGTGGTTCGAATTAAGCTTATACTTTTTAGTATTCAACGTCATTTTTTGTAGGGTTTTTAATGAGGTTTGTCCAGATGATGTTTTTGGTTAGTGTTAAGGTTCTATTATTGTTAGATATTTTATTCCATTGTTTTTTATTGCATTTGGTTATTTAGTTATTCAGGTTTTTCTGTCGTGGTTACCGTCCGTATGTTAGTTTTTAAGGTAAAACTTTTGGCATCCTTGCACTGCAGTTTTTTGGTTCTATTATATGCCTTTGCTTGTTGGTTCTTTTCTGTTTCTTCAATGAAAACCAGAAATTTTTGCTAAAAGACTGTTTTGGTTAGCTTGTGTTTGCCGAAGAAAGCACTACGTTGCTTAGTGTAAGCGGGATTTCTTTGTCCAGACATCTTTGGCATAAGGGATTTATCTAGATTTTTATTTTACATGTAATGGTTTAGGCCACGGTGTTCAGTTGTTGAATAAGCTTTTTCAGTTTTGTTTTGCTTATCTGCGGTTCTTTTTTGGCAAACTGTTTTGCTTTAAGGAGGTTATAGAACTCTTATTTTTGGTATCTATTAGATTTTATTACTGATAGGCGTATCGGTCTGTTGACGAGCTGTCCTGATTCAATCATTTTGATTCTTGAGCATGGAGTTTACCCAATATCTAACTAGAAGTGATATGACTTTTTCATGCTATTGTCTTGGCAATGGATGCAAAGATAGTGTTGTCAAATGCTTTTTCAATAACTAAAAAGGCTTCTAGAGCAATTTCTTTGCAGTGAATAGTTTTTTTGTTTTTATGTTGCTTCGGTATTTTTGTGTTTCTTTTTACTTTTTTTACATTTATCCTAATATCAAATCACAGCTTCTAGGCTGCCAATTGACAACAGCATTCTGGCTGATTATTTGATTTCCAAAAACAGTGTGCAGAAGATCGTTGGCTGTGCGGCAAGTGGGTGGCACTGTTTTGTTGAAGCGAAATATCATCTATTTCATACACTTCAATTTTTGGAAACACAAATTTGTTTAGCATGGCACATTAACGTTTGCTATTGACGGTATTATTTTTGAAGAAAAATGTCCTAATAATGCCGCCGGACCAAAAACCACACCAAACGGTTAATAATTGTGGATGCATAGGCTGTTCAATAATCATGTGTGGATTCTCTGATCCTCAAATGCGACAATTTTGCTTATTGACATAGCCTTCAAGATGAAAATAAGCTTCATCAGATAACACGATTTTTTGATAAAAAATGCTCATCTTTAGCCAAACGATTTTTAGTCTTGGGCGAACTGAAAATGCATCGGATGGTCATGAGGCTTCATTTCTTGGACTAATTAAACTTTGTAGGCTTTCAAACCGAGGTCTTTATGCAAAATTTTTCTCAGAGAAGTGCGAGAAATGTTCAGTTCCTGAGAACGATGACGAGTTGATGTTGATGCATGTTTACGCACACTCTGAGCAACAGTATTAACTTTTTAGGCTGAGCGCACTGGACAAGAACGTGAACGTGTTGTTTTATTCAATAACGATCCAGTTTTTCAAACTCGCTTCACAAATTGGTCTATAAACTGCGTTGAAGGCATTTCTTTTCTATCAAATTAGTTTTGTAAAATTCTTATCGTTTGAGTAGAAGACTCACTACTTTGGAAGTAAGTTTTCATTATTTCTCAATTTTGTTCAAGTGTAAAGCGTTCCATTTTGTAAATGTTTTTGTAAATGAATGTTATTATACTTTTGAAAAACTAAATAAACGGTAATTCAGTTACCAAACGTTACATGGCTTACCCTTTACAAAAAAAAACTCAATAAATATTTTTGATGAAGCTACAACTACTTTGCACCACCAACCAATAAATATTTTGATTTTTTTATATACAACAATAATGTGGCGGACATTTTTTGAAAAAGAAAGATTTTTGAAAAATTAGATTTAAGCATGACTGACGCTAGTATTGATACTGCCTGGCTACTGGCATATAGGCCTATTGTTAATGAAATAGTGAGTTTTATGTGTCTGGAATGTGTATTCATACCAAAAAATAGTTTTTTTTTAATGGTCCGATTATTACCAAAATATCACTTTCAATTTGATTTTATAAAAATAGTTTTTTGATGCAATAGTAACGTTTATTTTTTCCTTATCAGAGCTTATTCTAATGTTTGATTGATGATTGCACTAACCGCAGATGAAATAGATGCAAATCTTAACTTTTAAAACGAATTATTTACTCAAATAATTCCAATACAAATAATTTAAAAAAAAAATCATTTTGATATGCCGCTTTAGTTCTTCCAACTATTTCCTTATCAAATTGAATTATTTTTAAACCAAAAATAGTATCAAATTCAGGAAATATTTCATCATATCAATTAAAAAAATGTGATAATACTATGATTAAATTTAAAATAGACAAAAATATTCAAAAAAGTAATATTATTTAAGACTGAGAAATTTCAAAAATCCATTATCAATGATTAAAATGGGTTTACAGAGATTACTAATCAATTATTTATTTATTTCAGGTAAAACACGAACAAAGGATAAATACCGCGTTGTCTACACCGACCATCAACGCGTCGAATTGGAAAAAGAGTTTTACTACAGCCGCTACATTACCATCCGCCGGAAAGCCGAATTAGCATCTTCGTTGGGCTTATCTGAACGCCAGGTGAAAATATGGTTCCAAAACCGACGAGCTAAAGAACGGAAACAAGTAAAGAAGAGGGAAGAATTTGTCCAAAAGGATAACACCATGCATTTGCCACAAAATAATATGTTGCACATCCAGAACCAACAGTTACCGCCTTCAATGTCACTGATTTGACAGGACACCAGTTGGTGCAATTCGAACAAAGACAATTTCACGATGTGATTGTGTGAGTTAATTAATTATAAGGGAGGAATTAATAAACAATTAGCACCATTTATATATAGCTTAATTGAACACGTTATTAGTGTGAACATTATTATTTTTACGTACTATGCGCGGTGGTGTAACATAAGCTTCTAATTTATTATTTAAGTTAATTATAGATCACCTAATTTATATATAGATATGTTAAATTATAATTTAATAAAAATGTCTATTTCAAATAATAAACAGACAATAGAGAATTTATAAATACACAATGTGCGCGATAACGTCCTTTCTGAGATGCCGACAGAATTATTACGCTTCGGTTATCAATATCAAATGTTGCCGCACATTCTATTGACTTTTTCGCTATTTGGAAATGACGATATAAATTATCATTTGTCACAATATTGTGTTTTTTTTTTGTATAGGCGTTTACTAACACTGACATACTTATATAATATAAATTTTCACATTGATATTATAAGCTATTATTAATATATTTTTAATTAATTTTTATTTTTGATCAGTATTTAGTAGATTTTGATGTTCTACAAGAAGGCGTGAGTGATATATATTCTAATAAAATTAGCATAAATATATCTTTGAAATTTATTTGTTTTATTTATTTTTTCATTGTGTTTAATTTTTTTAAAATTAAATTTAAGCAAACATGAATTGATTATAATAGTTCTACATTTACTTACGATGTTTGTGATTACCTTTAGCTGTTTTAATATTTTATATTGGGTATCCTGCCAGATTATAACACAGTTGGTAAGTAATAATTTGTTATATTTTATTGCATGAACATCAATATAATTATTTGTTATCAATAAACAATTCAAATTATCAATGCAGTGATGCACTGGCAAATGCAACATTTAAATTATTGTTTATAACAACTTTAAATATTGTAGACTTTAATTATTATTAATATATTTTTTACTTAATAAAAATAAATTGTTTTTAGTTGGTCCAATAAATAGTTATATTATTGGTATTATCGTTAATGGTCTTTATGAAAATAGCTGTAACTTCTGCAAACAATGTTTTGATACAGTTGCAAAAATCTATCGTTGTTTGTGACTTAATATCGCTGAATCGTCTATTATTTCTTATTTTTAGAATATTTTATGACAAATATTTGTTCCTATAATAATAGCCTTCCGTTTTATCTAACAAAATTGCTGACAATCAACAATATTTAGCATAAAAGCTGTAAATACTTGTATTTTATTGTTTGTAAGTCATTTTTAGTAAATTACCAGTTTTTATACTTTGAAACTAGATAAAAAAGATCACTACCAACCCAATAAATGAATAAATCATTTTTTTTTCAAAACTTTAGTTACGGACAGCAGAGTAGCAGTACATTAAGTGTGGAGAAATGACATGACATCTCTACACTTAAAAAAATATTTTGCTTCTAAACCCAGCTCTTACGGCGTCTATTGCCTTCTCGTTAAAAAAATAGACTGATAGAGTCAGATCAGAAAAAAAAAACGAAGGTTTAAGCATTTTAACCTTAAATTACAAACTGTTTTTGCTGCAATGGGCAATTTGTTCAACAACAAGAAAACTTTTGCTAGCATTCTGAGTGTTTTCTTTATAGATTAGTTAATAAAGTTAAATAATATATCCCAATTAAGATGATATACACCAGAAACTCTATGACTATCCCAAAACCTTTTTCAGCAAATTTTTGAAAAAGATGCTTTAACGTTTTTGGAGAACCAGAATGCTTTTATTCCAAAGATTGTTTGGATTCTGGGTCTTAGAAATTTATTTATGTTTCATCCATAATATCCAGGCGGCTTTAAAAATCAGTACCCACTCTAAAACAAACACATATTCAGGTTTTTGGGGATCCATTTGGCTTCAATTTTTTTAATCTAAATTTGACGATATGTCGAATTGGAGTTCATGCGGACAAAAACTAGTTACATAAAATAAAGATTTTTATTGGCATAATCATATATACATCAGTAGTAATAACACTCAAATAAAAAATGAACAGCATCTTTCTTTAGATTTGTTTAATCTAAAAAAAACCTCTTTAAAATTTAAAACTTTACTTTGTTGGATTCACTTTGATTTCTTCAATTTTTTTAAATATTTTTACCCCTTTCTCATTCTCTCTATTTTCTTGCCTGCATTTGCTAATTATCATCTCATTTTATTTCATTACACTCATTCACCCAATGATTTCAAGTCCCTACTCCATTTTTACAAATCTCACACTTTTTATATTAGTCAGTCATCCAATATTTATTACCATTCTCTTCACAGTCACACCTAAACCTTGCAATCAATTGTTGAATATTCTGTAATTGGTTTTTCTGCAAATAGGCTGGTAGTTCATTATATTCTTGAATACATTTGTATTTGGCATTCAATCTACTACCATCAATTTTTACTTGCCTATCTTGCTGTTTCACCTCTTCTAGTCTGTTCAATAAAACTAGTTGATTTTTGCACTACTTTGTTCAAAAATTAGATCTTTCTATCTACCTATTTATTAGTCATTTTTGATTCATTAGGCTTTCTTTATATTTATCTATTTTTGTTGGTTCTATGGTACTTTTATTCAAGCAAATCCAGTTACTCACATCATCTCCCCATCTAGTTTGCGGTGGTTCCTGTGGTCTTTTGCCAAGCTAAGGTTCTTTATTATTGGATGGTGTTATTCCAGTAAAGGTCTTTGTATCTTACGTTATGTCTAGCAAAATTCTACTTTGTAAACTGTTTTTAGTGAAGAAGCATGTTTTCATTCTATAGGTAAGTACTGGAAATACGCATTGGTCAAACACTTTAATTTTTAAGTGTTGCGATATGTTTTTATTTCTCAGTACAAAGTTTATTTAGTTCTTTTTTGTATTTTTGTCTTTGGGTGGTCTAATGTATTCACCTAAGTATATGTATTGCTCTACCTGTTCCAGAGTCGTATTTATAGTGCAAATTTTCTATTTGGATTGTCATGACTTTCGTCTTCTTAGTGTTCATTTTCAAGCTTACTTTTTGTTTATAGTTATTTGCTTCAGTTCTTCTCTTGTTTCAGTAAATAATGCAATATCGTCTGCGAATATAAGGTAACTTAGTTTTTTAATACCTCAGTTTTCCCAGACAAGTTTGTTGAATAGTTTAGGGGACAAGCCCGAAAGATGTTAAGACACTGGAGAAACGACAAAGGCACAAAAGAAGAGTATATAAAAGAACAAAAAGTATACAAAAATCAATGTAAGAAAGCTAAAAAGTAAGAAGAAAACAGGTAGATATTGAAGCAATACCAGTGGAGGTGTGGAAGGAACATTTTTTTAGTTTGTTTGGAGGAGAAAAAAAACTAGCAGACAAAAGCCAATCCCGCAAGCGGAAGAACATAAGAAGATGGCGCCAGGTATGGATAGGATATAAAATGAAGAGTGATTGTATGGTATGAAAGAGTTGATTGAGAGGTTGAGTGAGTTAATAATTAAGTATGAAATGGAGAAGGGTTTCCGAGTCAATGGGGAGAAGGTTTTGTATGCTCAATACACAAAAGTAAACTAAAAATCTAGTAAATAACTACAAAGGAATAACACTACTGGGTACAGCATACAAGATCTATGCCATGATATTAGAGAAAAAGTTGAATGAGGAACTGGGTCTGAATGAGATAATTCAGACGGGCAAGCTGGCTTTAGGAAGGGAAGAGGTACCATGGATCACGTATATGTTTTACACCATATTAAAGAAATAGCAGAAAAAAAGGGGAAAGTATATGCGTTATTTTTTAACCTAAAGGCGGCATTTGGTAGTGTGTATAGAGAGAATCTGTGGAAGTGTATGAGAGAGAAATAAATTGGCAAGCACCTGGTATGAAGAATAGAAAAAAGTGTAAGAGGTAACAGCAAGCAGGGTGTGGGTTAACGGGAAAATAAGTGAAAGATTTTGAACAATGCTAAAAGTATGACAAAGCTGCTTATTGAATGCTACTTTGTTTTGAAAAACTAAGCTTGGTTCAAGTAGGGGGAGTAGTAGTTGATAATGTAAAAAAAAAAAAACAAAAATTATGGTGTTCAAAAAAAGTGGGTAGGAGAAATTATAAAGGACTGGAAATGTAATAGGCAAGGTATTACGGAAATAAAATCTTTTAATTATTTGCGATATGTTTTTTGCACGAACAACAGCAAAAGCAAGCACTTTAAAGAGATGGCTTGAAAATCAAATAAAATAGTGGGTGTGTATAATATTGTATGAGTCAGAAATATGGGGAAGGAAGAAACAAGAAAAATTAGAAACAATACATGTGAAATATTGGAGATGAGTGCTAGGTTTAAACGGAGAAACTCCAGCATGTATTGTGCTGGAGGAAGTAAAAAAAAAAAAATTAAGAGTAAAATCACGAAAAAGAGCAATGAAGCATGAAGAAAGTGTGAGACAGAGACACGAATGTAAAGAACAAGAATGCATAAAAAGAAAATAAGAGCAAGAAATGCAAAGCAAGGTGAGATCAGGGAAAATTATTACAACAAAAATGAGTATGCTAGTCAAGAAATTTAAAGAATGAGAGAGTCTAGGAAAAAGATATACAAAAGCAAGAAAGGAGAATACGAGTAAAAGAGTCTAGGTACAACGCAAATTATGAATATAATATAGAAAATGAACTGCTATGTACTTAAAGAGCGATAGATATAGTAAAGATGATAAAAAGTTGATTGCAAGATTCAGATGTAGTAATAAAAAAAGATTTTAGATGGAAAAGAATTTGAAAATGTGCAGAATGTGCGGAGAGACTAAGGAAACTATAGAACATATGTTAAAAGAATGTAACAAAATGAAAGAAAAACAATTGGAAAAAAAATGAGATATTGAAAAGAGACGGAAGAAGGATAGAATAGATGAGGGCAGTTAAAAAACAAAGACAAAAAGTAGACAAATAGAAAAGAAAAAAATGTAATAACAAATATTAATTTTATGCAAATATATTACTATATATAAATTATATTAAACATAATACTATTTATTCCCTAAATTATTATCACTGAAATTATTACCTAAATTGTTATCACAAAAATTTGGCCTATCTGCGCCATCACGAACATAATTAATATTAAAGTATGTAGGAATATAATTATCTTTACCATTTAATATATTACTAAGTAAATAATTATATCGGTTTTTTTTATTAATAATGTTTGATCTAGTACTTTCATTTACATTACTTAATTTATCCTTTTATGTTTTTTCAATCATATCATTTGTTTTAGTCTTTTTTACAGTTTCACAAACTTCTGTATAAAATAAATATATTCTACTACTGCTATTTTTAATTTTGCCCACTGTAAATAGGGTACCGCTAGTAGTATTGTTATGAAAAAACATTATTAGCAAACATTACATACTGAAATCCTATCCATCTACGAAAATATCGGTGAAATTTTTTCTCTAGAAAAAAATTGCCACGTTTTTAAAATAAAATTGATTCTTACGGGAGAAAACGTCAACATTCTATTCTTTCATTTTTGGGTTAAAGAATTACAGCTATATTTAACGAGTAAAAAATTAATAAAGAATTAATTAAAAACTTTACTTTTTAAAAATTAATTGCGGAAAAACAACTAATTGCATCATTTTTTGCAAGTTAAAGGACACAGATAGGATTTTTTTCTACAATGTGTAAAAATTTTATTCAATTGTTTTCAGACGTTTTTTTGGTTTGAGTTTGATTTTGTGAACCCTTATGATAGCGCAACTATTCTTCCCCTTTAAATCATTTTGTTGAGCAGATTTATTTGGTTTACTCTTGTATACGGTACAGTATATTTAACTTTGAAATATTTTATTTAATGCAGTAGCCGTCACATGAATCAATCAATTTTTGCAAGTTAATTTTTACTTTTGTATCACCATTGGTTTATTAAAACTAAGAAAAAGAGTAAAAGCTGGCGCAACCAAAGAAGGTTTATATTTTTAGTGTTATTTTATATATTTCAACGGCAAAAATAGTAATTTACTTCAATCAATCAATTTAATTGAAAAGAATTATAAAAAGTATATTTACTAGTAGATTAGAAGTTATAGAAAATCCAGTTTGTTTTGTACAAAAAACTGAAATAACTACTTATGCTGGTGACCAAAATTTACTTTAAATAAAATGTGGAAAAATTGTATCCATTTGATTGTACAAATTAATGATGTTAATTTAAAACGCCGCTGCTGAACCAAAAATGCACCCTGCATTGAATTTTTTTTTGAAATTGATATATATATATATATATATATATATATATATATATATATATATATGCATAGCTATCTTACTCGCCTCCGTACACACATAAGGCGACCTAGCCTCCACCCTAAATCTAATAGTTTTAACTGTGTATTTTTTTGCATTTAGTTATTTAAAATATTTTTTATTAGGACGCACAATGAGGGGTAAAGAAATATAACATTAATTATATACAAAAAAATTGGTATATTAATAATAGCAATAGAACTCCAAATGCCAAAGCATCGTTTTAGGCTCCAGTTGTATAAAATATATATGTGAAAATGTCGAATACGCCTCTGCCAATGTTGCCACTATCAATATACCGTATTTTGTAAATTTCTATTATTAGTAGGCATTTATTTGGTTTATTCAGGAGGTGGTTTAGTTTAGTTTTTTGTGTGAATAAGATTATAAAAATATTGAAACCGTAACACAATAATCTACAATAAATAGTTATTTTCAAAAATTATCGATTTTAGGTACGAACAGTTATTTGAAGTTGTTTTGATTTTAATTTTTTTTGTGGTGTACATTACAACTATAGTATGCTACCGGTGATTAATTGTTACTACATTATAGCGTTTTTTAAGCGGTGACTTACTGCTGTGGTATTTCAACTCTCATTATTAAAAAAATATGTTGTAAAACAATTAACCACTAATAATAAATACTACACTGTACTGTTTGTTACCGGTTTATGAATGGATTCCCTGCCTCAGTTAAACTGATATTTATTTTAATTTAATCTATTTAATTTATTTTGTTATTATTTATTAATTAATATACTATTAAACGTAAAAACTCTTCAGAAACCAAACCATGGAATGTTAAACAACGGTTATTAATTGATTATTACAAACATGTAGTAAACTCAAAAACAAGAGTACACTACCAAAAGAACTACTTAATTACATAAAACTTCCAACAATATACATCCCAGCAGTAGCAAACAATAAATAATTTACTGATATGCTAAACAACAATCAGAATAATAAACAAAAATTCAATCTCAAAATAAATAGTAACCAAATTGTTGACAACAGATGTGCTAAAATATCAAGCAGCTGTTCAAGAACCAAAAAATTGTGATGTGCAATACTACACCTTTTATTTAAACCAAGAACGCAGTTTTTATGTAATGTTAAAAAACGTTCTTTCTATCATTCAAACCACAAAGTAACAACAAGTTAAGCATCTATAAATTGCAATACCTTTAACACTACAAATACATATTAAAATCAGTTAACAAAACAAAAGTCATGCCTCAATGTGCTAACTGCCTTCAACTGGGACGTACCAAAAATTACTGCATTCATGATCAGAGTCTACAAGAAAGTGCAGCAAACATAATTTCCAGCGCTGAGACCTAGAACTTGGCTAACCCAAAGCAACTACACACTAGCCATGTGACATAAAAAACAAATGTCTTTATTTGTATACAAAAGTTGTCCCTTAAATTATCTGCAAGTTAAAAAAAATTTAATATCTTTTTAGACTATTTCCCTGTCCTAATCTACTTAAGCTCACACATACACCATAAACAAAATCCAGATTTTTTAACTAATAAAATAACTGGAACCAGTTTTAAAACATATTAGAAAAAGAAATACACCCAAATGTCTTGCTTAAAACAACATTTAAGCATTAAGCAGTTTTGGAACCCACAAACACTACAAACAAGCTACAAAATGATTTAAAAGTAACTAAAAAAGCAATACTAATATATAGAAGAATATGGAAGTCTACTAGAAATCCACAAAACAAAACTAAATACGACAACCCGCTAAAAGCTTACTCTTAGAAAAAAAACTAAAATATCAAAATTTAAAACAAAAAACTACCACTACTACAAGCAGACTTTTGTCATCAGTTTTGGAATACCTTTATCAATGACATTGTTTATTAACGCCATCATACCATGTGAGTCAAACACGTGATTAAAACATGGCTATGATCTCCATATTTTTATGAAAAAAGTTACAGCAATTAGAATTAGTTTCCAAAAAAATGTCCAAAAAGCACTCACACATATTTTCAATGCTATACTACTTAGATCTGAACATTTTCAATCTCAATGAAAAGTGACACAAATCATTCTGATAAACCTGTGACAGAACGATTTTTCTGTTGCTTAATAAGTTTATTTAAAATGTATCTTTGAAAATATGTTTCAGAAAAGACTGAAATTAAAAGCATTTCATCTAATTCTAAATCACCAATTTGGTTTTTTAAACTAAAACACAACTACAGATCAATCGCAATTACCCATTACACATTTCATGTATTATAATCATACCTAACCAAAACATTTTTATGGTTAAACATCAAAATAAAGTAATTAACTTACACCTCATCAAATCAGCGGTACCACAGGAAGGTATTCTTGGACCGGTGCTATATCTACTTTTTACAGAAAACCTTCAAGAGTTAGGTTTGTCATTCTAACAGTTAGTAAAACTCCAAGTTTTGTCTCTGAGAAACTTCAGACTTTTTTTTTAAACATCCAAAAATAGCTTAAAACCTTGTAAATTAAGGCCAATCAAAGTAAATTTCAGCATGTTACTGTCACTCTCTGACAAACAATTATTACAATCTACTAATGCAAAGTACCTTGAAATAAATTTTAAAACCTGTATGGGCCAACTGTTTTTAACTATAGGACAGAAGGTTTCTAACATTCTGAAGCTGAAGATATATCAATTACAAACAGTTCAATAATTATCACCAATAAATCTCTATACAAAAATCTGAACATCTCTAATGTTCTACAAGACTCCAAGAACGCTAGTAGCAAATACTTATCTTGGTTTGAACATCATACCAACACGTACGCTGTCAACCTTCTTTAACATGTCACTACTAGCAATCAAAAAAAACTTTACAGCTTTTTGTAAAAAAAAATACTGCGTTTTTTGTGTTCAAGTGTTAATCAATTGAAACTAAACTTGAAGATGACACTAAAATTTTTATTTTGCAATAGTATATTATTGTTATAGCTAGTTAGATAACATAAAATAATTATGTAAATATGGGATAGTTATATTTATCTCCGTAATTAATGATCTAACAATTTATTCAAATTGATAAAAAAATAATGATAACTTTAATTAAGAGGGGAGAATAGTTGTGCTATTTTAAGGCTTCACAGAATCAAATTCAGCAAGAAAACGCATAAATATAATTGAATAAAATGTTCACACATTGTAGAAGAAAGTCCACCCTGTGTCATTAAATTTGTAAAAATTTGATGCAATAAGTCGTTTCTCCACAATTAATTTATTAAAAGTGGCGATTTTAATTAGTTCTTTATTAATTTTTTACTTGTTAATTATAACTTCAAATCTTTAAACAAAAACATAAAAACATAGAATATTGTATGTAGTTCAACATATAAAAGAGTGATGATTAAAATCTTATCGTTTGGATATTGAGTTGATTGGCGTTTTGTCCCATAAAAAAGAATTTTAATTTAAAAACGGCGCTGTACATGTCAATATTTTTCTAGAGAAAAAGGTTTGCCGAAATTTTTGTAGATGTGGTAGGATTTAATATTTTTCCATAACAATACTACTAGTAGCACCCCCACAGGACAGTGCGACTAAACCTGGCAATTCTCTAGCGTTAAACTGAAAAAAAATATTTTTATTTAACATTCAAATAATGTCAAGTTTACTAAACAAGACTAAAATAAGATTTTTTTTTAAATTTTAAAACTAATATAAACAATATTATTGTTATTTAATTTATTTAAAAAAATATATTTAAAAATAATTATTTTTTTTATTGCACATTTTAAAAATTTATTATTAAAGAAATATTAAATAATATTATATCTGCGATTTTATAATATTTTTAAAATCCATTCTACATAGCACAATACCTCGATAGAATAATTTAAAAAATATTTATAATATATTATAAATAATGTTATTTATTTGTTTCATTGGACGTAAAGTTGAGTAATATTTTCTGTTTTATTTTACATAATTTCTATACAAAACTAATAAACAACGTGAACCGTTTAGATATATTAAAAGTATATAATTATTTTTATAAAATGTATTTGCTATGTTGCCAATTGTAAGAGGCGTATTAGAACGTTAACTTATGAGGAGGCCTATTCTACTGGCCCGCAACAAAATATGTATATCAGTATAAAAGCATAGCGCCACGTAGTGTTGTGAATAGTAAAATCCGGTCACAAATGACTAAAATATTAAAAAAAACAAAAATAACTTTTATAAAATTTTGAAAATAGCAAAAACCATCAAGTTTGGTTTTTGATATTTTAAACAATCATTAAAATTGTTAGAAAATTATTTTTTTTTATAAAATTTCAAAAATCTATCTTTAAAATATTGTTAAAAAGAAACAAAATCCGGCATAAACTGTTAAAAAGTGCAAAATCTATCAATAAAATCATAAAAAATTGCCAGAAAACACCTAAAAATCGGCCAGAAACTCTTAAAAAGTGTCAAAATCTTTATGAAATCTTAAAAATAATAAATGTCTGTTATAAAATATAAAAAAATATTCCCAAAAAGAAGAAAAATTTGGCAATAAACTGCTGAAAAATGTCGATATTTATTTTGGTAAATTTTAAAATTAACCAGGTTTTAAAAAATACGTTAAAAAGACCTATATGGGCCTTTACGCATTGCAGACCCTTGCTTACAGATAACTATTGTTTCAATAATTTGTCTTATATTGAAAATGTGTCTACGAGTGCCTCTTTGTTTGACAAATCCGGCATGTTGTAGTAATTTCAATAGCAAAAATGGTTTGAGTCTTTCGTTAATAATTTTTTAATAATTAATTAGTGCAATCATTTGATAAATTTTGCATTTTTTTTGTTTTTTTTTTGTGTAATGGTATGAATACCAATTTTAGCCTAGTCATCAAGCCATTGCCTGGTTGTCCATATTCCATTACATATTTTATGTAATATAACGAGCCCACTTTCTCCCATCGCTTTAATGATTTTGGTTGTGATGTTATCTGCCCGGCGATTTTAGGAGTTTGAGTTTTTTATTTTTTATTTCTTCTTTTAGGATAGTTGGTTTTTCTTCTATATCTTGTTGTTTGTAGCTGTCTGTTCTTTTATGGTCATTAAATAGGTTTTTGTAGTATTCTTTCTATACTTCAAGTTTTGTCTAGATTTATTATTTTATTCATTATTTTTAATGGTCCATAAGCAAGATGTTTTTTTGTACTATTTCCATAGTTAAATCCGTTATCCAATGTTAGCGCTTTTCTGTTGTTTAATTAATCTTATAATAACAATTTTGCAATTATTTAATAGAAATTTAACAAGCCACACTTAAAACAGTCTTAACAAAAAAAATATTGTTTTTAATTCATTTAGGTTTAGATACAGTCACAAAAATGTTAAATGTGTCAGTTAATTTTGTGTTTAAAAGTCTTATACTGCAAATCTTTGGTTTTGCATGGAACCGCAATATAAAATTGATGCTATAGTACCTATTGCCTACTTTGTTTTTTGTGAGTTTGCTGTAGTTTCTTCTGATATCGGTATTCTTATTATAAATATATTATTTGATTCTAAATATTTGTAAGAGTACTGCTTAAATTTTGGTCGACAGTTGGCAGGATAATTTTCATACATAGTCTTTTTTTTTATCGAAACAAACTCAGCAATTTTTAAGCATTGTAGATGTAGACGCTTCGGATTTTTATGCATTTGTTAAAAAATAATACAATGAGTTTTATAAGTAACCATTTCACGTTTTTATTAACACTAACAATTAATTCGTAGGAATATTGTGCTTTACTGTTATTGAGACTGTCGATTGCATGTCACACATTAATACTTGAGTCATGCACAAAATTAAAAAATGACGAAACCAATTCACAAAGAAGTAGTACAGTATCACTGTTACTACTACCTAAATCATTAGTTATATTTTCAGCAACATTTGTAAAATACAGGTTAAAATCGTTTATATTTATATCACAGAGTTATTATTACAAAACTTATTTTATTGAGAACAAATTAGATTCTATAAGACTTGACCGTTATTTAAATTTGATTTAATATATTTGTCATTTGAAGCCGTTCTTGCTTCATTTAATAACTTTGTCAAAGTATTTGTTCGAATTTGAGATTTGCAATTGCAATTATTTTTAAGTGTCTACTTTTTTCAAAAAATTTAAGAATTTTAAACTAAGTATAATTTTTTTTATAGTTAATACAATAAATGCAGTAAACAAATATTTTACTTATATGCCAAAAATTTTACACATTTCTTATAATTATCTAAATATAATAAATGTAAAATAAATTACGATTTATTATGTTTAAAACTATAAATTTCATACACCGTATATTTGCTTATTTGCCAAATACTTTACAATTGATATTTTATCTTGGAATATTCTAGAAATGCAAAATCCCATCCACTCTTCACGTACCGTACTATTTATTATGCTCCATAAAATATAGGTAATACGGTTTGCTTATAGATGCCTTTCCAAAACAACTCTATTTAAGTAAACCGATAGCATATAAAGTATATTGCACCTAGCTACCGCCATTTCATGATTTTATTAGGCTCTTTATAATCTTGAAATTCTGTTCATTGATTTTACCGCAATATATTAAATTATCTTATAAGTACAACAGTAACAAATTGCTCTTCATTTAAATCAAAACGACGTTTTGTATAAATAGAAATTATTATAATTTGAATTTGTGAAATAAGTAGAGAATTAAATGGTTTTTTAAAGGATCAAATATCTTTGCTAATATTATTTAAAATTGGCATTATTATATTATTAAAAGCTATATGAATATACTGATTTAATCGTTTCTAATTCATTACAAGAAAAATTAAAACTTTATTATTTTTTTATATACCCAATAAAATGTAATACATTTATTATTTGGATTTACTTGTTAAATAATATTCAAACAAGCTCGTTGAAAATAAACCATTAAATGATGTTTCTGCAAATATAATTAAATTTTATAATATTTATCACACAAAAATATGGTGATACATGAAGATTTTTTTGAATAAACATTGAAACAATAAATTATGTATTAATTAATGATGCCAAAGTTGATAAATTTTAACATAAAAATAATCATTTATTTCTTAGAAAATAAGATATTTGCAAAATAACTATTATGAGAACCAAATTTCAATAAAAATCTTATTCGTTTATTACATTCAATAAAAGTAATGTTCGTTGTAATTATATAACATTCCCTATTCATTTAATCTATATTACAACCGCCCTGATCCCAGTTCTTTGTACTCTCACCACCGAAATATATTCGTTTTCACCGCATTAATATTCAAACAGGAAAAAGCTTTCTATGCATATTTACTCGAAACTTCGAAATAAGTAGTTTCACAATATCCCTGGGAGAATAATTTACAATTGCTTGAGGTTAAATAAAATGTAATTATAGGCAATAAACTAACAGTAAGTATGCGCAAGATTTTACATTGATTCTGTTCAAGGGGGGGCAATAAACAACAACACTGTTTCTAGACCACATTTAAATAAATTTGGAAATTATATAACCGTTATAAGGAATCTTACCTTCATTTAAAATAAATTCGTTATGTTAATGATCAAGAAAAAAAATCTCGAATGAATAATTGATTAAAGACATCGGTTTCCATGAAAAGTAAGATTTATTGTTGTAGTAAAATTGTTTTTGTTTTCTAGGTGAATTTTACATATTTAGTAGTGATTTGTTTAACTTGTGTGTGAAGTTTTTTGAAAGTGCTTTGTTCAATTCAACCATTTTATTCTATCCGTTCTAATGTTGAGTATATTTTACTAGAATAGTTGGAGTGTTGGGCCATTGTCAAAATATTAGAAATGGGGTGATGGATGTTGGGTCCAAACGCCATCTTAACCATCTTACAAATATATCTTTTGTCCTGTAATAAAATTGTTAACAAAGTTTTAAACAATTTGGATTTGATTTAATATTTAATTAGTTCAACAATTAATACTTTTATGCAATAGACATGACATTTCAGTTAAGAATGTTGTATATGACCTAGAAACAAATTAGCTACATACCTAAAAGCTATCTTTAATTAAATGCTCAATTATATCATTTATATTAATAACAATAAAATTAATTATGTAGTTTTATTAATATGTTTTTAAAATATATATTATTTAAGAAGCGTGTGAAAACTTCTTAATATTTTAAATAGAATTTAAGCATGAAATTGAAATTTTGTGGTGAAACGTGGTTGATAAATAGAGTCAATAAAGGTAAATTGTAAGTAATGCCGACCTCTTAATATATTCAATAAAGTCATTCAATTTTCAGAATAAACAGAAATGTTGACGACGTCGGCATGGTCAAAAAGGAAACGCCGTCGGAACTTTGCCATTAATTTTCTTAGAAGTGTGCTGCTGACATCTATACCATCTGTAACAATTTTGAGAATTTTGTAATATTACCAACAATACTAATGTTATTAGTTACTAGAAATTGTACGTATTGCATGTTATGTAATTATTAGAAGTTCAAATCAAATATGCAGACATTTTAAAATCACAATTTAATGATAATTAACTAATTAATTACTAACACATCAAATGTTAAAAAAATAGTATGACGTATGACTCAAATTAACTGAAAAAGTTGCAGTTTACTTTGTAATTTTAAGTTTAATTTATTTTGATTTGATTTGAAGTTTACATTTTACGTTATTGATTTTATATAAAAAAAATTACTGATGTGATTTATTATTTTGTCAAATTTACTTCAAATTATCTATGGTACATATACAAATAAACTGTGTTGATGTGTTTTACATACAAATAACGAGAATTAACTTGTTTGTTCTACGTGCAGAATAAGTTATTAATTATCTATTCTTTTTACACAAAACTAAATATAATTAAATGCTAAAAAAGCTTGCAATAGTATTAATTAATAACAACTTTTTTCGTTTAGAATGTCGTTGATTGTGACTTATTTTAACGCATGATGCAAATTTTATTAAGAATGCATGAATCTAATTACAGCTCAAAAAACAGCTTTCTTTTTGTTTCAAAAACCCATAAAAAAGAAAGGCTGCGGGATAGAGCATTTTGACTAGAATGACAACATTATAATAACTGCTTAAATGTCAATACATAATTTATTTGAATGTTGCAGATAAAAATAGATTTTAAGTAATAAATCTAAAAGGAAAACTTATGTAGTATGGAAACGTAATAGTATATACATATTTTAATATTTTTTAAGTATTTTAACAAAAACTTTTTGATATGATAATTCATAACATCCATAGTTTTTTAATATCTAAATGTGTAACATTTAAAAAAAACTATGTTGTACGAGGTTAAATACAATATGTATCGAGGAGAAGTTTTAGATCATTTTACTGTATGTTGCACTTGCATATCTTAAAGAAACTAGTTACTTAGTTCATTTTGACATTTTCAATTTATTCTCAATCAATTATCAAATATGATTGCAATTCTATTAAAAATTAACGTAAAATAAATGTATATTGCACAAAATCAAGAAAAAGCTTTTAAGTATAAATTTTTATGTAAATTTAAATATTTCAAGATGCAACTTGGCAATTTTTAATTTTTTTGTTTGTGTTTTACTAGAATTTGTTACATATAAGATTACGTTTTGTTTTATGCTCACTAAAGCACGTTTAGTGTTTATACCAAAATGTTATCAGAAAGTTTTGCAGGCAAACCATTTTTCTAAAAACTTGTTTTGTTTTATATTTTATTAATATCTTGGATGTTCAAAACTGTTATATGTAGTCTAAGGTGTTTGAAAAACATTTATATACACAATTAATTATTTTTACTTAAAAACAGTTTTTAGGACTAAAGCAGAGCTTATTAAGGGTTTACGGTTTCTGTTTCTAACAACCTCAGTATGTCATTACGTTTTATTTGATCAAACGTACTTTTTAGGTTTACATATATGCGGGTTTATTGTATTCTACTGATGTTTCTACTATTTATCTGACAATGAATGTTGTATCTGTGGTACTGCGATTCCATCTGAAACCTTGATGTTCTTCTGTTATAACTATTTGTTCTTTTAGATTGTCTTTTATTATTGCCGCCAATAACTTTAGAGTGCTGTTTATTAAGCTAATGCCCCTATAATTTTCCGGTTTCTTTCTGTCTTTTTTCTTAAATATTGGCAGTACCAGACTATCTTTCCATGTTGTTGGTATCTTTCCTATTGTTGTTATAGTTTTTAAAAGTTTTAGTAGCCAAATGTGTAGTGATGTTCCTCCAGATTTTATGACCTCATTGTAGATTTTATCAGGTCCTGGCGTCTTTCTGTTTTTAGCATTTTTATTTTTATGTTTACTTCTTCTTGTGTTATTTGGAGTCTCTCATCATTGTCTTCTTTGTTGCTGCTTTGTGAATAGGTTCTTTCTTATTTTCTTCATATAAGTTGGTAAAATGTTCAGTCCATTGTTGTTCTGTAACGTCGTTGATGTTTACAAACTTGTTCATGTCTTTTCTTTGTCTTCTTTCTATTTTTCAGGCTTTCTTTTGGGAGCCGTATAGGTCGTATTTCATATCTTTTCTGAATTTCTTCCAGTGTTCTTTTTTGATGTTGTCTATTTCTTGATTTACTCTGTTTCTTATTCTGTCATAATCTTCTCTAGACTTAGGTGTTTTTTTACTTTTATAGTTAAGGAACGTTTTTTTCTTAACTCACTCTCTCAATTGTGAGTGTTGTTTTGTATTATCTTTTGTTTTTTTTTTATTTTTTTTTCTACCCAGCGCTTCTTTTGCCGCTTGTTGGATATTTTCTTTGACAATTTTCCATGTTTATTCTATATCTGTAATTGTTACCAAGTTGTAGGTGTTTAATTTTTTTGTTAGCCTGTTCTGGTATAAGATCCTAGTCTCTTTATTTTTTATGCTTTCTATGTTTAATCGTTCTCCTGTGTTTGTGTTATCTAATTTCACATAGCCAGTTTCCAAATTTATCCATGGTCGGACCCGACCTCTTATGTTTCTGAGTTGTATTTTTCTATTTGTTAATGAAGCATATTATGCGTGCAAACTAGCTTTGGTGTAAAAAATTAAAAAGTAGATACTAGACGTGCTATAATATTGTGTTTTAAATATGTTAATTAAAAAGGTTAATATTGCTTTTTATTCTATATAATATCAACTAAAAAATAACTATTAACACAAGTAAAACTATAAACATCTGAAAAAACTAAACCAAAAAGTTGTTTTATGATAATAAGCTAGAGTCTCTCTCTTTGGACAATGCAAAAAGTCCAACAAATCTTATTAAAGAAAGTGAAATTTGCAATAAAGAAAGATAAAGCATCTAGACTTGACAAAATTCAGTCAGTTTTTAAACTTCTCAATAAAGATAGGGTAAGTTGGCTGACTTTAGTTTTCAACTACATCTAAAGACTAAGAATATAAACTTTATGAGCTACGAAGATATCTTCAAAATACAAATGATACCAACACAGTTTGGTTTTCAAAATGGCTAAACGAGAAGCTTTTCAGTAATGTAGGGATATAAACTGTGACATAGTTTCTTGTTTTATTGATTACCGGAAAGCCTTGTTATAACAGAGTACAACATCAGAAAATAATTTTTTAAAAATAAAAAAGCTAGAATAGATGTAAAAGACTTGAGAATTATCATTAAAATGTAAAATAAAGAAATATAGTAGATAGTAATAGAAGAGAACACAGAAAAAGTAAAATCTCTACAAAGAGTAAGATAAGGCTGTAGACGGTTATGTTTGCTGACATAATAAAAAACTACAACATCTCATAAATTAGATTACAGAGAGTAGCAAAATATATAGCCTATATATTAATACAAAAAAATTATAATAAGTAAATTACATATTGCAGACTGTCATCTCATCGGCACTAACCAAAGCAATAAGTGATGTGGCGGACAAACCTATAAAACAAGAAGAATTCAAGATGGTTGTATTTCAAAACGTTGAAAGTTTATAAAAGAATCACATAACACTAGGATATACTCAACACGTTAAATGCAGAAAGCTCCCATATTTTGACAACAACACAGTAGGAAAAAAAATCTGTTTGAAAATCTTGAGAAACTGGTTTGACATAATCAGTGAGTATCCGGATCAGATAAGAAACTAAAAAAAAAGCAAAAATATATGTTTTTTTTAAATTTTTGCATTTAATAGGATAAAACATTGATATACACGTACGAGTACAGGGTAGATATAGATTTAATTTGTGATGTTGTTGCTTTAATAAATTTTTTTGCAATTTTGAAGTTGTTTGTCTTATAAAAAACGGTTTAAGCTTTAGTTACCATTTAAAATTTTAATAAAGTGCTTGTTTACCATGTCAAATCTAATATGATAATTGTAACACCAAATTTCATTACTAGTATATATGCCAAAAAAAGTGTAAAAACAAAACGAGCAGTTTTCCAATAAACAAAAATTCAAAATATTGTTGATAGCTTTTACTTACTAATATAATTAACGTCACTAGTTAATTCTTATAAGTTATACTACATACTACATTCACAACTAAAAATTACATATTTTATATTTCAACAATTGTAAGTCATAATCTAAAAACATATAAAGTCAATCAACTTTTTTTTGTTGTCATATCTGTCATCAACGACTGGATTAATATATAAAAAAAGTTACACAAAAACTAATTAAAAAAAATTAAAAAATTTCAAAAATTTGTTTTGTATTTTTTTAATATTATTTTAAATCTATATTACTTTCGCTGTTTATACACAATTGCGTAAACATTTTTCTGATTTGTAAAAAATATAATTTCAAATAGCATTATTTGTTAACATATTCTACTCACAACATACAACAAAATACAAATTTTGGCTTATCTAAACTTACATTAGCATTGATGGAATACAAAGTTTAAAAAATCTTGTTGTCAAAGTTTTTGGGCATTTGCTCTTTTTTTTATATACATTTTTACTTTAGATGTACAAAATTATGATCATCTTTACTTCTATAGTTTTAAAAATAAATAAATAACTTTTTCTGGAATTTTCAATGTTTAGTAGAAGTTAATTGATTATAGTTATATAAGTTTAGGGTGCAAGAGGTTTGATGCGTCTCAAATATAACATATTTCACTTACATGTCAACCTTTCCTTTACGGAGTGCAACCTATACTACTACTAATGCAAATTGCGACTAAGCAACTTTTGGGATAGTCACTAAGTGCCAACGGTCTTCTCATAGAAGACCTTTGTCTTATAAGTACAAAATTACTACTAATGGTGGATGAATTTTTTGGGATCAACTGTATAGATAAGGCCAAGAGAAACCGCTTTATTAAAGATATTCCAAGAACAAATTCTTAGCAAAGGATGAGAATATAATAATAATAATTCTTTATTTACGGTATAAGTAAAAACCATTTACATCTACAATATAATATATAAATAAACATATTATATAAACAAAAATAATATACATAAAATACAAAAAATACATGAAATCAAGTTTAATCTAAAATACAATTTAGGTACAAAATTCAATCAATACGATTTAATTGCGACCTAAACTGCGATTTGGTACAAAACCAATTAAAATTATTTGTCAAACAATTTGCCAGTTTACACATCCTAACAAGTGGGTTGTTGCACCTGTAATTTGTAGTGTGTAAATTCTCTAAACAATAGCATCTGCCTGGTACGTCGATCGCTAATAGGAATACTGAATGGTAGAGATGCAACAAGGTCAAAACAGTCTACTTCAGACATCCCTAGTTCACGCAAAAAGAAAAGATCAGCCCTTTTGCGACAAAGTTTTAGTGGTGGCAAATTGTACAAAGATGTAATGTAATTTCAATCAAAATCAACCGCTAAAATCCCCGATTTATAAGATAATAATCTAGCAAACTTATTTTGAATTTGTTCAATACTTTGAATATGAATTTTGTAAGACGGGCACTAGACTGACGAAGCATTTTCTAAATGAGAGCGCACTAAAAAACAATAAAGTAATTTGAGCGTACTTGGAGATAAATCTGCTGACATTATTACATATTATGACACCAAGCATTTACGGAATCTAAATCTTGTTGTAACAGATGACAATCATTAACAGATGATATTTTACTGTAAAGCTTTAGATCATCAGCAAATAAAAGAAAAGACGATGAATGAATACACTGAGAAATATCATTGATAAAAAGCAGGAACAGAATTGGACATCAGTGTGATCCCTGGAGAACACCTGAAGATACAAGAATTGGCTGTGAAAGAAAATTATTAATTTTTACACATTGAGTACGATTTTTCAAAAAAACTAGATATCCATAAAACCACAGCATGATGAAAACCTAAAGCATGAAGCTTAGCTAACAAAATATTGTCGCTCACACAATCAAAAGCCTTTGAAAAATTGGTGTAAATAGAATCAATTTGTACTTTTTATTCAAAAGCTTTCAAAATATAATTTTCGTAGCACAATAAGTTAGTAAGTGTAGAACAACTCTCACGAAAACTAAGCAGTTCATCAATTATAATACTTTTGCACATCCATTGTATTTGTTTAGTTACAAGTTGATCAAATAATTTAGGAAAGGCAGATTGAATGCATAAAGCTCTATAGTAAGTTATGTCTTTCTTAGCCCCAGATTTAAATATATGCATAATGTTGCTTTGTTTCCACATATCAGGAAATTTAGATTTGCTTAAGGAAGCATTAAAAAGTAGATGTAACGGCGTAGAAATAGAACAAATGCATTCTTTCAACATCATAGAAGGAATGCCAAACTAATTGAAAAATTTGAATGTATTACGTTGTTTTGAAACTCAAACGTTGGAGCTGTATGAACTTCAGAATCGTAAACAGATGAAAAAAATTCTGCAAATTTGTTGACATAATCATCCCCATTAGTGCAGTTTAGGTCTCCATAGTACATTGTAGACGGAAAGCCATTAGATTTCTGGTTTTGTTGACAAATTTCCAAAAATGCTTTAGATTTGTTTGAATATTATTCTCGGTACGTGCAATATACTGCTTGTAAAGGCAAGCGCTGAGATTTTTACATGAAGTGCGAATAGATTCAAACTCATTATAATCAGATAGAAGTTTTGAAGGTTTAAAACATTTATGAACAACTTTTTTCAATTTAGTAAGTGACAACAGTTCTTTGCTAAACCAAATAGGAAAGTTGTTTTCACGCCACAGTTTTTAGGTACGTAACAATCAATTGCATAAAACAAAACAGAATAAAATAAATCAACACATACATTAATATCACAGTTATAAAAAAAGTAAAGACCAATCAACACTCAATAAAAAACCATTGTTAGCGCCTAGTCTGCAAATTTAAAATCATTAAATTAGCTTGTGTTTAACAGAACATCAACAGCCATTGCCACACAAAATACACCAGGTAGAAAAAGAAAACATATTTTTTTCTAAAACTAAACTAAATACCGGCAAAATAGTGTCTCGATTAGATCTCTTCTGGTGGAACAGTATAAGAAAAAAAAGGAAGGCATGTAAAATAAAAATAAAAGAAACAACAATAAAATTTTGAGCCTAAAACGTCACAACTCTACTGAAAAAAAAAAAGTAAAATACTTAAAACGTGAAATGCTCAGATATAAACTTGACATGAGTTTTAAATAAAAAAAAAAAAAGATTGCAAGAAGACAAAATTTTATTTTATTGGAGAAGAAAGATGACAAAGAGTGCACGTGAGTAAGAAGTTACTATGTGAGCAAAGTGATGTACGACTATGATAAGATAATAGCAATATTAACGCTGCATACAAAAATATATTGTCAACGAGCAGTTATAAAGATGATGCGGTATAAGAAGTATATAGTAAAGTAGAAAAAAACGGAACAAGGTGCTCCAGTATTGTAATAAAAGAAGGTTGTGTAGAAGAAATGATAAGTAAGTATGGAGTTGGACAAAAAAGTTAAAGAAGCAAAAGACTGATTGAATTCTACAAAGAAAAAAGACTGGTAGTTACAAACACGTGGTTTACAAACCAAAAGAAGATACTGTATACTTGAAAGATACCTGAAGACGTATACAGAAAGCAAAAAGATTTTATGATTGCTGAGAGTTTTAGAAATGGCAAAAACACAGTGACCATATACTTGTTCTGGCAAAGTTGGATATAAGATTAAAAAGAGTAAAGAAATTACCAATAGTAAAAGAGAAGCAAAAAAAAAATAGAAAAAAAAAAAAAATAAAAATGAAATTAACACAAGATTAAACAGCAATACTAAGAAAGTGAAAATACAATTAAAATAGAAATGGGTACCAAAAGCAAACATAAATAATCGAATAAAACCAGAAAGCAAAGTTGTGATAATGAGTATAGAGAGATTGAAAAATGTAATAGAATGGGTAGGCACGATCTGGTGTATAACAAAATTAATCAAATAAACTAGGACGTGAACGGTATTACTTTGGTACTGGAATTACAAACACGTACGCATAAAAATGGTATAATAAGCTTTTAGAAAAAAAAATTAAAAAATTTGAGTAACAGATTAGATATAATTTTGCGAGAAAAATTGTTAAATGTCTTGTACAAAGTGCGTTCCTATACATATGTAAAGCTCAAAATGTGGCTCTAAAAAAGATTAATAGGCATTAAATAGTCAGACCAGATCAGGAATTAAAAAGTAAAAACAGCAGTGAACAAAAAAGCGCTAATAGATACAATTATAAAAAGAAAGAAAGTATGAATAGGTCAGTCATGTAGACCAATTCCAGTTGTAGTAATATTTTGAAAAATGTCTATTATAGATCTTGTAAACGTAAACATGTAAAGCTGTTATAGTTATTTACTGTTGTCTTATTTAATATATAATATTTGTTGCAAACTTGTGTTTATATTAAAGTTAGTATTGTATAGATTTTTATTGATGATTTTTAATTAAAAAAATTACATACGTTGCTAGTTTTATCATAAAATCTAACTCTGCTTCTATGTATTTGAATCATAGAAATTTAAAACACTAGTATTGATCTTGAGTTGGTTTTGTCATTAGCAAACCGTGTTCTCAGTTTAGTTATTCTTAACAATTTTATTTTGGCAGACTAAAACACAGCGGATTGATTTTCCAATTCTCTATGCCCAAATCTGCAGCTTTAAAAGTTTTCTAAGTAACAGATTGGCATTTTTTTTCCCAAAAGCTTAGAAATCCACAAACATGTTTTCTTTGGTAAATTTATATGTAAACCATGTAAAAATGACGTTGAAGTTTACAACTAATAGACTTTACAAAGTTAACAAAAGTTGTTTTTGCTGAAAAAGTCAATCAAAGAAACTTTATACTTTACCTTACGCTATCACCCTGCTCTCAAGCTCACGTAAAAAACCTAGCCTTAATCAACAAAATATTTTTTTGGATACCTGTACAAACAAACTAGTGGCGGTTTGTCGTATGTTTAAAAAACGCTATGTTTGCAATAAAACAGAATATAAAGAAGTTGAACGTAGAAGGTTGCTGTATAAATTTTTTTTAAATATACTTTATAATTCAATTGCAATTTGTTGTAATTTTGTTGGATTTCTTGAGCTTACTATAAAATCACCTTTGTACTTCACATTATTTTTTATAAAAAAATGGGACGGGACATGAAAGTAAATTTACAAAAACAAAACCAAACTTGACATACCACTTTTAAAATAACAATAACAATTTAATAAAACTATAAGAAACAAAGTGGAGCAATCAAGTATTTTACCTGTATAACGTAAAGTTATTAAAAAGACTTGGTTCTTTAATAACGTGTGTGTTTTCCATTATCCACATCTTCAAGACATTTGTTTTTGTAGTATATTTTCCCATTCTTTGGTTAAAGCATTTGTTAGCCTCCAAACACGACTATCTAACAAATCTCAAAGATGATCAATAAGGTTTTAATCAGGACTTAGGGGAGAACAATCCATGGTTTAAATACCGTAGTGCTAAAGGTAGTTTATGATGGTGCCTTGCGTTGTCTTGCAAAAACACAAAATTTGGAGCTATACATATATATAATAAGGCTGTATCTTTGTGAAATAATCGAGAAGAGAGTTGCGCTTTGCAAGAATTGATGAGGCGGGCATTTGAAAGATGTGCTATTTCATAAATAATATATATCCATAATTTAACTCTTAATAAACCACCTTTTACAAAACTACCATCCATAATCTGTATTAACTTTTAGCATTTCATCTAGATAGACTTTAAAACCTATACTGGTTAATTATAAATAATGATAAATCTTATTATATACGTTTGTAAACATAAAAAAAACATACTAAGTTAAATATTAATAATATTAATTAAGATTTTCAACATAATGCATTATTATTACATTTTTAATTTTATGATTTACGACAGATACAGCTGTTATTATACGATATGATTAATTTTAAATTGCACGATTAGTTACATAGTAACTTTAATGTTGCTACATGAGATATAATATATGACGCACAACATAAACTAATTGCGCTTTGTAACCTAACCTTATCTAAAATACATTTATAAATGTTTTCAAAAATTAATAAAATGTTAAATAATTAGTTATAAACACAAAAATTATTTTAAATAGGTTACGATTTTTTTAATTTTATTATACAATGCTCTTGAACGAATTAAGTTTTATTATTAATAATTAAGTTATGTGTATATAGAACTAGTTATTAATAGTAATTTAGTTTAGATTCAATTCAAAACTCAAATGTCGCTTCAATAGGAAAAATGCTAGAAGCCAAACGCAATAAATAAACATAAATACAATAAAATTTATTATTAGGTAATAATGTAGTTTATAAACTCGTAAAGTATATTAGGTGATGATAGACTTGACTGTAATAATTAAAATTTGCTTTTTTGTGTTTGTTATTAAATTACGCTTTACGATAATATTTGATTTATTGTTATAAAATGTAATTTAAAATTGTATATTGTTATGTTGAATTATATATTAATTAATTCTATTTTTAATGATCATTATTAGCTACTATAATTGTGAAACAATTTTTATTAGTATTACTAATCGAACGAAGATATGTTACATTAATAGTTGTAACAAATAATAAAACTTTTATGATCGAACGTGTTTAATAAATAGAGCTATCAGACGTCTACATTTCGGTCTAGCCGACAATTTAATGTATTCAATCTTTCATTCATATTCAAAAAAGAGACATTGCAATCGTCGTCGGCGTTGCAAAAAGGCACCGAGCATGTCCGTAACAGCATTCTAAGAATTATTTTGTAATACAGGTGCTGTACAAAAGGTGTGGAAAATGCATTTTCGAAATTTCATGTCCAATTAAGTCCCTCACGCCGACCAAAATATTTTTGATGGATTTGCCCCTGCCATAAACACTTTCAAGGGTTGATTTTCTGGACTGGGCACATTGTCAGATGCCCCTGTCCATCGGAAATGCCGCCGTAATAAAGTTTTCAATACGCCTATCATAAACTTTATATAGAAGTACAGATAACAAAGTTGAGGATGAATTTTATGACGGCACGTCATTATGCCAGCGGGCTTTACACCGGCATCAAAGTACTTGCCGAAAAACCACGTTGAAATACTATAAAAAGCAGATAATGTAGTTATATAGCGTTGAAGAATGATAAAAACATATATGTCTACTTTAATAGGTTACTTTAAATGTGCTGTAAATTAGAGAACGCTTGAAAATTGTTATTATTAATTTTTAATTTACAGCCACCAATTAAAACTAAAAACAAGAATGTGAGCTGGCTCAAACATTGATTCCCGCAAAGCTGAATAAAATGTGATACCAGATAAAGTTGGTCTAAATGTAAAAGAAACATTTGTCGAGTTGTCTGTTAAAGCAAAACAAGCACGGCTGAGGGGTCCTCGGGGAGTCGTAGCGTTAACTACTTTGGGCCCTCCGCAACATGAATGCGGATCGGAACGACCGCAAATAGGACTTTAACTTCATGTATATAGTTTAAACTGTGAGTGTATTCAAAGTTTTATTTAGTTATTTTAATAGTTATTACTATTAATCAGCTTTCTCAGAATCGTATTTTACGGTCCAACACCAGAAGGGTTTTATTAGGTGGCTTTAAAAAAATGGCAAAGTGAAATTTATATCCTTCTCGTTTTAGTAAGGTTGCTATAGCACCTTTTTATGTGTCATCTTGTGTAAATAATTTAAGTGATGGCTTATTTATTTTTCGTTGTTTTAACATGATAATACTTTTATTTGTCATAAAAATAATGAGAGATATTTATAACTGGAAAAATGATATAATTGTTAAAATTATATAAAATCTTATACTCAAATCCGATATACTTTATGTAACAATTTGAAAAGTATTATTTATATTGTAGTTTGCACAATGAAAATAGTTTTGGTCGGTATAAGAATAATTTAAGAGAATAGTGGCTATGCAGTTACATAATAAATTGATCAAAATAAGCGCAAACATTGTTGCAAAATAGGGAATATTTTAAAACTTTATTTAATTAATGTTCTATTCATAATTTCTGATTTAGTTATTTTTTAACATATGTTTCAAAAATGAATAAACCACATTCGGTGATGCGAAATAGGATTTGTAGGTAGATTGTTCTTTTTATATGTTGCATCAATCACTGGGTTGATGAGAATTATTAAATTACTTTATATTTCGATCATTTACATTTCAAATAAATTTGAAATTGTGGTATTAAAATTGAATAATTGGCCACGATTGCATATTAAACATAGATTTTTTTCTTAACATTGTTTTTATATATGAAAAACACTAGTAGTGTTTTGTATTGAGTATTAGTTTAATCTACTTGCCATGATTAATGTGGGTGTTGAATTTTTGTAAATTTTAAATGTTGACAAGGTTCTCTCTTGCGGTATTATGTATTTAAGTATTTAAAAAGTAGCAATATTTAATAATTGACTTTTACACATAGTTTTTTGTACAAGTATAGATTATGTAACTAAAGCATACAACGTATATCTAAATGCTATATTATCAAATTTGTTAAATAAATTTGCAAGCAATTGTCCAGTCATCGCATTTGAAGTAAAGAACTAACAGAGCAAGAAAAGAAAAAAAAAAGAAAAAAGAAGAATAAGAAAAAGAAGAAGAGGAAAAAGAAGAAGAGGAAAAAGAAGAAGAGGAAAAAGAAGAAGAGGAAAAAGTACTTATCCTTGCAGTTACGCTCTCTGAAGTTACAACTATGATTACTTTTGTATTTTATCCTCTTTTTCTATATAAAATCAGCTTTTGTTCATCATTTATTTGCTAGTTTTCCTGTTAATCTTTTAGTTTTTGGGCATTTTTTTGCCTTCTTTATCTTGTTCTCGTATTGCAAAGTCTTCTATCTGATTTTTTATTGCTTGCGTCTTTGCTGCATATGTAATGGCCTTATGTAGGTTTTATAGATGCAAACTTTGTTGTCATTATAACAGTCTTTGTTAATCCATATTATTTGGTTTAATACGCCGGATGTTTGCAATGATTTGTTGGTTGCTTTTCCAGTTTCTTAAATTTGTTTGGCTGTTGCTGGTTAAGCTAAATATAAAAGTTTTATGACTTTTATTTATAATCTTGTCTTCTGTCTATAGTTTGCATCTTATTAGAATTTTGCTGATAACTATGCTACGTCTTGCAGTTACGTTCTCTGAGGTTACAACTGCAGTTTTATCATTTTTGAATTTTTTTTTGTTCTTCTGTATAGAACCAAGTCTTGTTTCTTTACTGCTGTGTACCCTTTTGTGATGTTGATGTCCACAAACTCATCCAACGTTTTGATAGTCTTTCTGTTGATATTTTAGTATTTGGGCAATTTTGTTTTGCCCACTTTGCCATGCAATCGTCTTTTTTGCCAGACTTTCTTTCTTTGTCTTGTCCAGAGAACAACGTCTTGAACCTTCAGTTCTTCTTGTAATGCAAAGTTTTTTATTTGATCTTTTATTGTTACTTTTTTTATAGCTCGTAGTGTTTGCATTTCAGTTGTTCTGGAAAGTTGTTTTGTCAAGGTCGTTTCAACTTGCGTCTTTGCTGCATATGTAAGAACTTTTTTTATGTTTGTAGATTTTATAGATGCCGATATTGCTGTTATTACTAAAGTCTTTATTTTAAAGATTTTTATATATATATATATCTTTGTTGTTATCATTTTATTTTATCTTATCAGGTCTTAGGGATTTTATGTTTATTTCTACGTCTGTATTTGTGATGGTGAAATAACTTTGGTTTTGTCCGTAATAATTTACGTACTTTATCTGTGCAGTATAGAAACCTGTAATTATAACATGTTTTGTGTTTTGTTGTCGTTAGTTCTTTTATTTCTAGGCAGAACTATAGCTTGTAGTTGAATTTGGGTGTTGTCAAGTACTCGTTATCTTATTCGCTGTTTTTGATGTTTGTTTTATTCATGTTTCATTGACGTTACTTGTGATAATAATACTGTTTTTTGTTGTAGAAGCGTTTGGTAACAGTTTTTAGCAATTCCAAATAGATTTTTTCTCTTAGTGCTAGTGTTTTATTTGCAGAGGTATTTTTATAGAACAAAATGGTAATCTGTTTTAGCATTAGTTGACGTGAGTGATCTTAACATCTAATATTTTATTGGGGTAAATTTTTCAATTTTAATTACAATACCTATCACAGATTGTACCTAAGAGTACATTTTGCACGCATAGATGTAATAATAATTGTTTATTTTCTTGCTATTTGGCCTTAAAAAGTGTTTACATTTTACGATTTATACATCATTTAAACAAAATCAATATTCGATTAAATCATAATTTATAACTATCTACATTTACACTACACAATTAACATAATATAATTACATTTTACACTATACAATTCTTGTCAATTTTCTGTCTTCTTTTAATGAGGTTTCTCATCTATACTCTTCCATCTTCTTTCAACACATCCTTTCTTTCCATTTGTTTTTCTCTTATCTTAACACATTTTTTTAACATATGTGTTATTGTTTTATTGGCTTCTTTACACATTATATACAATTTGCTTTCTTCATTCATCCAAAATTTACAAACTTTTTCTTCATTTCCACATCTAAATCTTGCTAGTATCTTTTTCTGTTTTTGTGTACTTTGCATTATTAAGGTATTTTGGGATATTATTTTTCATAATAATTGCATACTTCTTATTGTACCTTGATTCATTCACTCTAGTTCTTTTTTCTTGCATTTCTATATCACGCATTGTTATTTCTTTCCATACAACTTTTTCACTATTTGTCATTCTTTCTACTTTTTTACAGTCATATCTTTTTCCATTATAATATTTTTTTTTTACTTTTATTGTTTTATATCTTTCATTCATTTTTTCTATCAGACATTCTTGCAAAATTTTGCATTCATTTCTTTCTCTCAATCTTTTTTCATATTTTACTGCTCTCCTTCTTGCTTCTACTTTTTTTTATATCTGTTTACTTCCTCTAATACAATGTATGTTGGAGTTTTTCTATTTAATCCCAGTACCCATCTCCAGTATTTTGCCTGTATCGCTTCTAATTTGTTTTGTTCTTTCCACCCCCAAATTTCCGACCCACAAAGCATCATACTTTTAACTATACGATCAAACATTGTCCCTTTTATTTTTATACATTCAAACTTTCTTTCATCTATTCCTTGCACCACCTTGTTTGCTTTTGTTGCTAACTCTTGTATGTGCTCGTTCTCACCGTTATTTGCACAGAATACATATCTTAAATATTTAAATGATTTTACTTCTTTGATGTTTTTCCTTTCTATTTCTATTTTTTTTTTATGTTTTCTTCTCTTTTTTCTAAACATCAGAATTTTTTTCTGAAATATTTTTCCAAACATCTAATTATTTTTTTTTTATTTCTTTTGCTTCTTTTGCTACAATCACCATATCATCTGCGTATGCTAATGACCTTACTTTCATTTTACCCACACTACAACTTAAACTTAGATTTTCTTCTATGTCTGCAATATTACATCAATGTAATAGCATTTGTTCATTGTCGTTTAGTATTTCTTTATTATGTGTGTTCATAATTTCAGGTAATTTTGTTTCTAATACTGGCATTTGTACAATCTAGTATTATGATCTTCTTTTTTTTGTAAATATTTTTGATTGTTTTATTAAGTATATCAAAATTTTTTTTTCTTGTTTGTTTGTTTTTGCATATATCTAGTGCATATATGCTTATTACATGTATTTTACTTTTATTGTGCTTCAACGTGAGTTAAATTATATTGTGGTCTATGTCTTCTATGTTGTCTCTAATTTTTTTGTGCACTAAAATTGTTTCAGATGTTGTCTTTTGGTAGTGTTTTTTTTTTGTTAAAACATTTGATGCTTGTGTAGTTTTATAATGATTTTGTGTAGTTTCTTGTTCTATGATTTATGTTCCATGGTCCAATTTTCTTTTTTTGTGATGTCTGTGTTCAGACGTTGGATATCATTGTGTCGGTCATTTGGTGGTATCTAACTCAATCACTTGCAGCTTGAAACAGTTTCTTAATAGTTAAGCTTGTCTATTGTTTGATGATTATTACTTTCAACGTTTTCTTAGATAATTAAGTGTAATAGATGATATTTAAGTCTTCTGCATATCATGCTCAAAGTAATTTTTTTAATTAGATTTAACACTTTTCCATAGATGTGTGCGTTATCCATAATATTTTTAGCATGCGGCGATAACACCATACCTCAAATTATTCTAATTTAAACTGGATGTTGTCCGTTTTTTTGCATTATTGTCGTAGTCGTTTGTTAGTCTTTTCAAAATTTTTTTAGCAGTTTTATTTTCAAATCAATCTTTAAAAGTTTAGGTCAGCGTCATACAATTGTAGTTGGTTGCTTAAAACGTACATATGGCACATACTAACCGTACATACCTATCAAAAACAACCAAGATACTTTTAAAAACTTATTTTTTGAATTGGTATATTCCGGCAAAAGGTTAATCTAAATCTTATTAGAACTCAAAGCATCAAATTTTTTTTTTATCCACATGCAATAGAGCAATGATAACTTTTATTGTCTTTTAAATAAAAGTTGAATTCATACCGAAACTAAGACTTTGTGACTATACAGTGGTAACATTTTATGGTCTAATAAATTTCAAATTTTTGGTTTTAAAATACTTAAAACTCAGTAAATAAACAAAACATATGTTAAAAAAAGTTGCAACAATGCTGGAAAACAATTTAGTCAAAGTTGGTGTTAAAGGCTGCTGCAAGAGTGGGGTATTGTATCCACTACAACAAAACAGATGTGCGACAAACATGAGAATTGCTAAAATTAAAGAGACGGCAAACCACTATCAAGAAAACCCTCAGGCAGACCCCCGAAAAAGTAGAAAAATAGCTGGGTGTTGCAAGACAACTTGTAAAGCTGAAAGAACAGGCCGTAAAGCCTACTCCAAGAAGAAGAAACTTAACTTAACATTTAAAAAAATATACATAATAGTGCGTACACACTTGCAACAATGTACTGCACCGAAACACTGTTGCTTAACATCCTCCCGTAACATCAACCCGCAACACTGAATCAAATTTCTTTAGTCCGACGGCAGAAAACCGACAAACTGTAGGACGCTGTTGCGGGGTGATGTTACGCAAGTATGTTGCGCGACGTACATTTACGTTCTGACAATGTAGACAGGCTGTTGGCAAAACATGAAGACTATCTCTAAAGGTAGTAGTAGTGGTAGAGCCACACCCAGTAATCATAAATTGCATGCTCTTCAACTGCGCTGTTTTTGATGGCCAAGAATTAAACAAATAACATTTAAATATTGACTTAATCAGTTAGAAATGATATGCTTAAGTATAACATGCAAACAACCGCTACTGTAGTTATAGAAACATTCTGTTTGGTAACATCAACAACATTGTGCCTGAATTTAATTGAATTTTAGCATATTACAAAAAAAAGATATCTTAAAAAAACTGTTCAAAAACAGTTCTACTAGAGGCGTAAAAAACATTTTGCTAATCTACTTAGTACTGAAGTACAATCCAAAATGCCCCAAATCCAAAAACTACCTACTGTTTTGTCTTTTTCTCGTGCTTCTTTTAATTAGTTAATGTTTTGGTTTGTAAATATTTTTTAAATTTTTGTAAAAAAAAACTTTATCATTTGTTATATCTCCCTTTTGTTCCATCCATGCTCTTAGATATTTATATGTCTGCACATTTTCTATGATAGTGTTTTTAATTCTTAAGTTTAATAAGTTTTAATTTTGTGACTATGATTTTATTATAGTTGATTTTTAGTTCATACTCTAATTTATTATCTAGGTGTATGTCGGTAAGATATAATAATGTGGCCTTAGCATATCTTATATGATTGATTGTTTCTCTATTTATAATTATCCCCGTCACTTCCTCTTTCAAGTATAACGGTACAAATTAAATAGCAGTGTTGAGACTACATTTTTGTTTTACTTTATTGGAAATTTCTATTTTTTTAGTTAGTTGATTTTTCACATTTATGTTAGCATTTTGATCCCAATATAAGTTGTTAATTATTCTCATACCTCTTAAGTTAAGGCTTTTACAATTTACTTAGTAATAGCTGCTGCAGTTTGTCGTGGTTTTGTCAAATGCTTTTTCAAAGTTGATGTAACATGCCAGTACATTTTGGTTTATATTCAAGGAGCGTTGGAAAATACGTTGGTTGTGAATAGCGCTTCTCTTGTTCTAAGTTTCGTACAAAATCCAAATCGAGTTTTTTGCTTTAGATACATTCTAAAATATCTTGGAGCGTAGTGCACAAAACTTTCTGAAATTTTTAGGGCATCTTTTGCACATATAAAAGCACGTCTTAATTCATATTTAAAAAAAAATACCCGTTATTTATTTTTTAAGAAAAATGTCTTTATTTAATTTTTAAAAATTAAGAAAAAAAAACCAAAAATTTTAGCTGTGAAAACTTATTTGTTTGCACAATTTTAAAGAAAAACGTAAAAAACTAGATTTTTTCAAGTTTTGATTGCATATTACTCGACAATAGCTTACTGAAAAAGTTTGAAAAAGTTCACATAATCAAGATTTACGTAGAAAAAAGCATTTTTTATTTACTCCGTACAATTGACTCATGCATAGCATTTAAATTTAAAAAGATTTAAAACAATTAGTAACAATAAGTTTTTTCATTAAAAAGTTTTATAATTTATATGAATATCTGATCTGGACCAACAAATGTTTAGGTTTTTATAGATTTTAAAACATACTCCAATTTTGTTCTAAATGTTTTTAGGTTAGGTTAGGTTAGGTTAGGTGGGTTTGGTATTTATATAAACTAATATATGTCTATTTGTATCTTTAAGTTTATAGCCGGCTTTGTTATTTTTCTTGCATCCAGTTATTTGTTTTGTCTATCATTTTGTAAATGTTGAACCAGTCAAATTTTTCTTCCGGTAACTCTGCATTGTTATGCAAGGTACTTTTCTCTAGCTTTTTTAATGTTTTTTTGTATTGTTTTATGTATTCTTTTATATTTTTCAACGTTATTTTTGATCTTACTTTTATTTTCATGTTTTTTTTAAATTTTTGTTGTTATCCAGGATCTAGACTATTCTTATTACATTTTTGGGTTGAAGATTTTTATGTATTGTCTTCTCTTTGATAGTATACAAAGTGTATTTGCAATCGTAATGTTTTTATTTTGGTAGAGTTTTATCAAACGATCTCTTCTGTAATTTTTTTCAGCCAGTACATTTAATGATTGTACTAAGGATTGTGGATCTCTAATTTTTGCCTTTTGCATCTACATGCCGTTGATCATATCATAATTCCTCCGCTATTAGGATTCATTTCTGTTTCTTAAGAGAAGTAATTGCTTTTACTCATACCGCCTCTTAAACCTGAAGCAGTTGGCTAGCAGGTTGTACCATAATAAACAATGTTAAGTAGTTTTTTGCGCTTAATAATAATGTATTAAGTCTGGATAATATTTATTTTAGTTAACTAAAACTACTAACTACAAAAATAATTTGCTTCATAATTTCATAATTGCACAAAAAGTATTCAAAACTCATAATTTCTTAAAACAATGCGATTAAAACTGTTTAAGTTTTTTTCTTAAAAGATTTAGCTACTTCAATAATGCGCAAACATTTAAACGCTCAAAAACAACATTTTAACTGTTATTTGCAATATAGATTGTATAACATTTTACCAAAGCATTACCAATCAAAATGTTTGACAACAGATCTTTAGCTCTAGACATTTTCAAAGCTTTTGGTAGGGTATGGCATTTTAATTTTATCAACAAGCTCCTTTGTAAAGGTCTTGATCATAAGTCTGCAAATCTTATCAATAGTTTTCTTAAAAATAGAAACATTATAGTTAGAATTGTTGATTTTAACTCTAACCCCAAAAATTATAAATGCTTGTGTTCCTCAAGGTAACTAAAAGTTATAGTTTTGCAGATGCACCCTTCATACCTTATACTTTCCAAAGATCATATCGACAAATATGGTAGAACGTTTTGAATTTTCTAGGGTAGAACTGGTAGCATCTATAAACAAAGACCTTATCTATATCTGAATAGAGCACTACCAACATGGTCAATTTTAACTCTAAAAAAACTCAACTTCTAACTGTTTCAAATTCAAAATCTGAGGTAATACAAAATATTAAACTAAACAACGAATATCTAAATGTTCTTTAATTTGTCTTCTAGGGGTAACAAACTTACATAATTTTTTTGGAAAGACCATGTTGTTGACATTGTTTCAAAAGTATCTAGAAAACTAGGATTTTTTAATAGATCTAAGTTTTTATTTCTGTTCAACTTTTGCATATATGTAAAACTTATATTTGTTTTTGTATTGAATATTGTTTCCAAATATGGAAAAGAGCATCAAAAACTACACTATCTCTTCTAAGCTCTATTCAAAAAGGAGCTAGTTGGATCCAAAATTGACTAATGACTTAGATACTTTACAACACAGTCGTAATATTGCAGATCTTTGCAACTTTTATAGATATTTCCATGAACTTTGTTCAAACGAACTAAAAGACATATTTAAATCTAAACAAATATTTACTCGTAGTACAAGGCTTGCTAAAAATTCTAACAAATATTCATTGACAGTTCAGAGACTTCTTTAACCGTACTATTGACAGATATAATAAACTTCCAGATTTCCCGTGACTTATAAGTCACAAATGTTTCAGTTCAATGTTCAAAGACTGCTTAAATCTATTCTTTAATGTGATAGTTTCAACGAGTGTGGTAGTAATTCAAAATATCACATTTAAAAAATAAATAAATAGAAGACTACAAGGATTATTCTTTTTCTAAACTTTTCTAATTATCAAATAATAAAAATTCTTTGTTAAAAGTTTTTTGTAACTAAAAATTGTCCATAATCTTCTTCCATTTACTTTATTTAAATTTTATGTTTTATCACAAATATACTTATATTTCTCTTGTTAAACTTATTCGTAAACACTTTGTATACACATTTTTGTTATGCAAGAAAATAACATATGACAAAAACATAGCTTGTGCTGCGACCTTTCTCTCGTCCTACTCAACCATTCGAGTATACGTTTGCAGCGCTAATCAGATAAAAGTTATTTATGTATCGAGTGTTGAGTGTTAAAAATATGTTTTACTACAAGTCACGAAAAAATAGAAACGATTGCTATAATACATATTTATTTGACACACACGAAGTGCATACAATTTGTTTTACACAACCTCAACTTATTATTTTTTAAAATAATATATATAAACAATTTATTTTACAAATTTACAAATATAAACACAAACAAATTTAGTTAAATTATATAATATAATTCATTTATATAAGTATATAATTCACAACATTGAAAGAGTATATTGTATAGAGAATGTTGTAAAAAGTTGAATCGAATATCTTTTTAGTTTATAATGTTTTTATTATTTTTGTAAACTATGCAGTTTTTGATAAGCTTTCTTAATGTTAATAAATCAATAAATCAACCGCTAAAGTTTGTTGCATATTTAAATAACATTGTTTAATGTTGTATCAAAAATAAATTCTAACATTATATTATGTTTTAATAAAAAATTATGTTATTTCAAAATATATGACTAATTGCATAAACTAGACTTAATCCCTTGTTGTTTAAATATTTATGTTATGAACAAGGTATTTCTAATAAATTTTCCTAGAAATTACGGAATTTACTGTAAGTGTTCATCAAATTGCAACATTTGTTTATTATTAACACAAAAATTCAACAAACGTAAGTATGTTTACAACGGATTATATAGTATACGTTATAATAATAATATTGTAATAAAAGTAAAATTAAATTTCAAAAATTTTACATTTTTGTTAGAGTAGACAATCAATCTTATCATCAATAATATTGAACAATATATTGCTAAGGCCACCTACACGTCGTAATATAATTGCGCAAACTGGTTGTTAGTTACTGACACTTCTGCAGTCAACATGAATAAAATAATGCAAGTTGTGTGATCATTGCTTTAGTTATAACTTTAAATAAGAAGAAAATAAGGTTCAAAATAAGAAATAAATACTTTTAGATCATATTGTACAATAAAAATCAAATCTTTCTGATTGACTCAATATATTATGCAATCTTTCAAGATGATCTACAGACGGTCAATTGTATTGTATAATATCAACTATTGTGCAATATATTGATTATAATATTGAATGTTTAGGGGCCGCTTTATACTTAAAAATGCAATTTTGTGTTATATAAATAGTTGCGTTACAAATAGGTTTGATTAAGAAAACTTTGGGGTAGATTAAAAAGTATTATGTATTTAGTTATTTATACTAACTAGGACAAAACGTCATTAAAAATCATCGATCCATGCAAAATTTCAGAAATATTAGCATTTTTATATAATCGTGTTAAACTAGTTTAGAAAACACTTTAATTTTCATTTTAGTTTACAAAAATCTCAATTTATTTACATAAACTACTTCTTTATTCTTTCAATGTGAGCTAATAACTAAGGGTACGATTCAGTGCAAACCATATCTCTAGATTTTAGAAAAAAATAAGAAAAGTAATTAATCGTTAACAATTATTTTATTCTTTTAACACATCGATATTATCATGTAATGGTTCTGAGTAGACTATTTTCCCTATTTTTGTTTAGTTGAAAATAGATTGAGTTAATATAAGGTCTGTTCCAACATACGATTTGGACAGTTTGCAAACCGTTCAAACTGTGCACACAAACAAATATTAGTCATCTTTAGGCAATCTTTTATACCCAGTAATTTGGTTGTGTGCATAGTTTGAACGGTTTGCAAACTGTCCAAATCGTATGTTGGAACAGACCTAATAGTTTATTTCAAAGTTTGTCTAAAATTAATTTTGTTTTCTTTTAATATTTTTTGAATAAATATTTTTAAATTCCAGTATATTCAGCTAGTTTGTCTAGTTGACAATGAATTAAAACTAATGCTGCATATAAAGCAAAACCAGGTAAACATTTCTCACAATATTTGATATATTTGAAATGTAAAATATGCGCTACTTTAAAACTAAGTTCCATTGTAATTAAATAAATAATTAAAAAATTATTTTATATTAAAAAAAAAATTGTTAGTGTCAGCTGTATAATAGTTAATTTTGCGCATTAATCTACTATATTAAATTATTTGTCAGTTATGTTTTTATCAGAAATTTAAAGTTCAAAGCTGCTATTTACATTTTAAATAACCAGTGCTTCTCTAAGAGTTTACTAAAGTAACAAGATTTCTAATATATATTAAAATTTATAAAATATGTTATCTTATAATTCTTTATATTCAGAATTAAGTAATAAAAATATTAGTTTGATAATTTACATTTAAATGCAACTAACCGCGTCTAGCGACATCTATTGCGTCAAGGTCTGACTAATATCTGGTAAATAAAAGATTATTCAAGTTTCATTGTATGCAACTCATCTTACACTACAACTTGTTAAGTTTTGTTTTATAATTACAACTTATTTTATAGCGTTTGTGTTTTCTGTAAGTAATTATTATTTTTTTGTAAGAACTGAATTAGATAAGGTAATTAACAATCTATTTAGTTAAAAATAACACACTACATGTTTTAAATACACTATTCAGCTACGCTTAAAAAAATAATTATAATTTGTTGTATAGAATAAACTAACTAATAATTAATTTATTGTAGTTTACTAAAAATTAAGCATATTTAATATTAATCTTTCAATAAGTAACAATTCTAAAATAGACAGATTCTTGTTGCATCTTAAAAAAATAAATATTAAAATAACTCAAAAGTAGTAGTTTGACTATATGCAACCCACATTATCCAAATGTAGCAAAGTAAATTATAAAAAACTAAAAATTATTTTAATGAAAGAAGTAAATTGCAAATATAAAGTGTTAACTACATTTAATATTTTTTATCACAAATATTAATTTAGTTTTAGTTTATTTAAAATATTATAATTAAATTGAAATGGAGGATTACGATATAGGCAACCAAATATACACTTATTATAAATATAAAAAAAATTCTTTAAACCAGCCTAGACTATAACCATAAGCGTAACGCAAAATTATTTTTTGTGGTAATTAATGTATATATGTATATAAACAATTAAAAAACAAAGTACTTAATATACAATAATAAATTATTTAAGAACTTTAACATAATATTAATATGTAATTGTACAGGATTGTGAGTTGAATGATATGTACAATAGTGTTTACACAACAACAAAATGCTTTTATAGTGTTCATTATTACACAATTTTTTATTAAGTGAACTTATTAAATAAGTGCAGCACACGACTTGTTTTAGAAAACTTCCTAGTAATTAAACCGAACAAGAACGTAGCAACAAAACAAAACTGGTATGCAGATCAAAATTTAGATGTTGCTATAGGTACAAACAGAAAATATAAAGTATTTAGAGAATATATGTAGAACTTGGGAAGAGTAATCATATACAGTTGTTTTGTATCCTCTAATGTACTTTTAGATGATAATTTTTCAAACTTCACATATCAGTTTAAATCCAGTACAGTGTGATCAACAAAGAATGAAATCTTTCAAATATTTTAGGGAACATTTTTAGTAATTTTAGGGTTTATCAGTTTCTTAACCTGTTTTCCTTGAACAAAATAATCCTAAAAACCACTAATATACGTCAATTTTTATAAATGTTTGTAATTAAGGTTAAAAATAATGTAAAGGTTAATTTACTATAATAAAATGTGAAATGTGAAGTATTGAATGAATTTTAAATAGTTTAAAATGTGTTATGCACAAACTCTGTTTGAACAGATGTGTTAATTAAATATTTAAACTATATAATAGTTATTGTTTAAGGTTAATCTTTATTAAAAATATGTTTAGGTCAATTTAATAAAAAAATATAAAGAAAGTGCAGTGTAAGTTTGAAATAGTGTGAATTATGTATTATGCATACTATAAAATGAATGTTTAAGTTATATGTACAATAATGTTTATACAAAAACAGAGTGTTTTTATAGTCACAGTGGAATTATCAATCAGGATGGTACCTGGCCGTACTGTCTTCAGTCTCCAAAATGTTTTATAAAAAGTTGTGAATTACAAATTACAAATTATGCACCTATAAGAAAAAACTACCATTGTAATTGAAAAGGTTGTTTACAATATAAATCATGATGAAATATTGAATAAGAGCTTTTTATCTAAGAAGTTTGGTGGTTGTTGTCAATTCCTATTAGTTACACAAAACAACTTTACACTCAATTGGTATTTCGGTTGCAATTTTAAGGTAAAGAATCTTTTTCTTTCTTCTTCTTCAGCCTGTATTTGTCTACTGCTGAACGTAGGCCTTTTTCAAACAATTCCATTGATTGCGGTCTTGTGCAATTTGATACCACTGCTTTCCAGCAGTCTCCTTGACGTCGTCTATCCATCTTTTTTGTGGTCTTCCTCTTTAGCAACTTGTGCGTTCATTTTTTGTTGTTATCTTTTGCTACCTGGCTTACCCAGCTCTATTTAAGCTCAGCTATCTGTTCGATTATATCTTTTACTCCGGTGCTTCTTCTTATATCTATGTTTCTTTGCCTCTCTATTAGACTTACACCTAGCATACTGCGTTCCATTGCTCGCTAGCAGGTTCGTAACCTGTCAGCATTTTTTATTGTTAAAATCATGGGTTTTAGGCCATACGTTGTGACAGGTAGTATGCACATATTGTATACTCTCCTTTTAAGACTAGTGGGAATATCTTGGCATTGACCCACTTTGCGATTCATGATTTTTGTTTTTGATATATTCGTTTTTAGCCCCACTGTGTTAGAGGATATGTTCAATTGCTTTAGCATATCTGCTAGTTTTTGTACATCTGAACTGATGAGAACTATGTCGTCCGCAAGTCTTAGGTGGTTAAGAAATTTTCCATCAATGTTTATGCCCTTGCCTTCTTAATTTAGATTTATATATATATATATCTTCTAATGTAAAGAGCTTAGGTAATATTGAATCACATTGTCTTACACCTCTGCTTACTTTCATCTTATCCGTGATCGAATTCTCGTCAATCTTAATTTGGAAGGTGGCATTTTGGTAAATGTGATTTATAAGATTTGTATACCTAGAGTCTATTCTAGCATTCTTCATCTCAGTAAATATTGTCTATAGTTCTATCGAATCAAAGGCCTTTTTGAAATTGATAAATGCTAGATGAAGAGGGTTATTATATTCTGTGCATTTCTGTATTAGTGTACGGATGGTCTGTATGTGGTCTGTCGTACGCAAGCTTTTTCTGAAGCCTGCTTGTTTTGGCGGCTGGTAAAAATCTAATTTATTTGTCAAGCGGTTTGTTATGATTTTTGTTAGTAATTTGTAAAGATGTGATAGAAGGCTTATTGGTCTGTAGTTCTTAATATTTGTGTTGTCTTCTTTCTTATGTAGAATAATTACTTGAGCGTTTTGCCAAGTTGTGGAAATTTTTTCTTCCTCAAGCGTTCTCACCAAGCTTTAGCATATCGCAGGATGTTTTGTATTTTCCGGGAGCCTTTCCATTTTTTATCTGTTGTAATGCTTTTTTAATTTTTTGGATGTCTATTTCCGGAATTTCTTTTGAATTAATGTTTATCACTAATTTAATGTTTTTGTTTTGTCTATCAGGTGTTGTCAATTTATATAGATTTTCGTAAAATTCCCTTATAGTTTCCAGTATTTCTTGTTTATCGTGAATCATGTTGCCGTTTTGGTTTTTGATTTTGTGAATAGTTGTTTTTCCATGTGCTCTATCTGATCTTAATACTTTCATATTCTTGTTATTTTATTATGTTTTTTATGTTTTTGGCGTTGTATTTTCTATGGTCTTTTCTTATTTCTCTGCTAACGTCTTTGTTTAATTGTCGGTATTCCGCTGATGTCCGATTTAGGCTATTTTTTTATTTCATAAGATTGACTGTACTCTCGCTGATCTTTTTATCTTTTTCCTGTTTTATGCCCATGCATTTTTTCTTATTTGCAGTTTGTATGTTTTTCGTTATCTTCTCATTTAGTGTTTCAATGCTTATTATTGCAAGATTGGGTTAATTTAGTTTTGTTTCCATTTCCCTTACATATCTATCTTTGTTATGTCTCAAGTAATCCATAGTTGGGTAGGGTGTTGTTTTGATCATTAAGTTTTGTTTGATTTTTGTGTTTATATTTAAAGACACTCTTAGTAGTCTGTGATTGCTGCCGGTGTGAAACTTGTTAAGTATTGAGACGTTTGTGATGATCGTTTTTTTGTTGGATAGTATGTAGTCGATTTCATTTCTGAAGATTCGTCCAGGGTGAAACCATGTCTATCGTCTTTATTTTTGTTTTTGAAAGAAGGTGTTCATGCAGAAAAGGTGTTCGTTTTGTAAGTAGTTAAGTAAACGTTCTTTGCGTAGGTTTCTTTCTCCTATGCCATAATTTTTGATGTTGGGAATAGTACCGTCCTCGTTTCTTCTTTTACCCAACTTTGAATTAAAGTCGCTCATTATTATTGAGTATTGTACTTTCTCCATTTTTCGAGCTGTTGTAATGCCCTCGTAAAAAATATCTATTTTGTCATTGCTGTGGGCACTAATTGGGGCTTAAACTTAGATCACTTGGAGTTTGTATCTGTTATTTAGTTCTAAGACTATGTATATAATTCTGTCTGATACTGATTTTACTTTAGTGACTAAGTGCTTTATATGTTTGTTGATGAGAATTCCTACTCCTCCTATATGTGGTTTTATTTATTTGTTATTTTGGTATAGCATATGTTCAGATTTTATAATGCTACACTTTTCTTTGCGGAGTCGTGTTTCGCATATTCCAAAAACATCCCATTTTATTTTTGCTAGTGCTTCCTCTAGTTGCTCTAGATGTTCGAGTAAATTCATAGTAGGTATGTTGTAGGTTGCTAATAGCAGTTTCCTTTGTTGTCTATTGTTTGAGTTTGATTTATTTGTAAAGTTTGTTGAAATTGTGCCTCCCCCAGAATCCATAAGGCGGACCGTCGGGACGGTATGGGATTGTGGGGTGTTAGCGCTACCCATCTGGGGTCTTTTTGTTTGTGTATTCAACATCATTTGAAGGGTGGTTAGCATATAAAAAAGGTAAAGAACAAATGGATCTATACTTGTTGATAAAACTTTATTAAATTGATTTAGGTATGACTGAAGAGAGTACAACCTGAGCAAACACTAAAAGCGATACCGAATTATTACGAGAATCTCCACTTACGTGCGCGATCCAGTTGTATATACATTTCACTGGGGTAGATTAGAGATATATTTTTTAATATTTACAGGTTTTTTTTATATTGCAATCCAGCGGGACAATTAAGTTATTTGTCAGTACTTATAAACTGTATTTACTTGCCCACTTACCCAAGTGTATGGAATCCAACTTGTAGATCTAATCCGGCGAGTTGCCAAAGCACTCCAGTTCAAACTATTCGTCAGTAATTATAAACAAAAGTGCCCCGCCCACCCCAAGTGGTTGTAATCCAATTTATAGATTAGTAACACTTAAGACCATACCGACCGCTACCTTGATTTGTAGTATTTTAACAAAAACGGCAACTTTCCCTTCATTGCTGCTTCTACAAATAATTTGATAATCGATTTATTTTTTTACCAGTACATTTAGAAAGGATTAAACTATGAAATGTCGAAGTCTTTTAGTCAAATAATAGTTAGGAAATAGCCGAAAAAAAACATCAAATATAGAAATAAATGCGTTTTTCTGTATTTTTGAATGCATTTTGTTGCTAGTTGCAAATCATAGTTTAATCTTTTTTAAATCTACTGGTGAAAAAATAAATCGATTATCAAATTATTTGTAGAAACAGCGATAAAGGAAAAGTTGCCGTTTTTATTAAAATATTACAAATCAAGGTAGCGGTCGGTATGATCTTAAGGGAGTGAAAAGAAAAGCGGGGTACTGAACTGAAGTAACTTGCCTACCCGCACAAATGTTTGATGTTCAATTTATAAATCACTAACACTTAGGCGTATTGGCAGGACAAAACAACTCATGATTACTTAGAAATAGTTTAAATTGAAGTGCCCCGCCCAGGTGTTTGTGATGTAATCTATAAATCAGTAACACTTGGGCGAGTGGAAGAGACACTCCAAGTACTTGTCAGTACTTATAAACTGGAGTACCCCGCCTACCCGCCAAAATGTTTCTAGTCTAATTTATAAATCACTAACACCTTAGCGGGTGACTAGAACACTTTAGTTTATATTAACTGACATATAGTTTAAACTGGTGTTATAATGATCGCCACAGCAATCTTAAGAAATATAAAAATGACTTTTACAAGCAACAAAAGGTTTTCACAAGAACAATCAACGCAGCAAAAACATCGCTGCTAACCTCAACTAGCAAGTCAAACAGTGTTTCAAACTACTAAGCTTCTTTTATAAGACTTGCTAAATTTTGAATCTAACCTAAAATAAAAAGGAACTGATGGAAGTCCAGCAAGACTCCATTAACAAGACCAACTACTTAAACGTGTGTTTGCCTTCCGAGAGAACGGAAAATACATCAAAAGTAGTTTAAAAAAAAAAAATAATGAAGAAAAACCAAAGTCAACTTATTTCTTTCTTAGTTAACACTAACAGATTATTAGCTGCCTCACGCCAAGTGTTCTCAAAACCATCAGCCAGCAAGGCTAAAAAGCCTTCAACCCGGCGGGCTCCTAAGACTAAAACGACGTATTCAGGTTTATCAGTTGCAATTTCTTGACAAATTAGAAAAGGGAGAACGGGTGGACTACTGTAATCTACATAACGTGCTCAAGCGTTAGTTACCAAGAAACTAAACAAAATATTTTAAGTTTTTTAGAAGTGATACTGAGGCTCACAATTATTAAACTATGTGAACCAAATAACACTAAAAACTGATAATTTTTGTTTATAAAAAGATCTGGTTTAAAGGGATGTTAACCAAAAATGTTTTTAAATAAGAAGCGACACATAAGTGCAGCAATACATCAAAAGTACAAGAAGTTGAAGCATAGTAGCCAGACTATGCGGAAGCAGCACTTAAAAAAAAAAAAAAAAAAAAAAAATTTGATAAAAAAATCCGTAAAAGATCATATTTAGAAACTGGTTTTGGATTGAATTGAGTTATTACATGTGTACAAACAATGTATAATGGCAATTAATTGAACAACATCTAAACCTCCAACAATAATGTAACCTATAACGTCGTTTGCTTGTGTTTTAGATGTAACCTCAAGCTGTAGCAAGTTAAAAAACTTGAGAATAATTTATAAAAATGTTAGTGGATTGCGTACGAAATTGTTTACACTAAATGTCAATATACCATTAATAAAGCATCATATTTTTATTCTTTAGTGAAACATGGCTGATAAGTTCTATTACAGACTTCGAATGAAACCGTTTAAATTATTTTTTTTTTAAATTACGCAGTTTGCCAATCTTTTATAGTTATAGTATCAGGGGTGGTGCACTCTACTATGGCGTTTCCCCCTAAATTAAAAATAAGTTGCTCCGTTTTTTAAACGCTAAAAATATAAATATTTAAAAAAAAATGTATATGCACTCAGTTTCCACAAGGATACTTCAACAACAAAATCAGAAAAAAAGTCAAGGCTACATATATCTTTCAGAGTGAGTGAACCATAGCTGATTTTATTTCATGCAATACTGTAGTTTGGTACATTTTGGGCTGGTGTTGATGTCTGAAAAGGCAGGTACTAATGCGGGGTTTCTGGCTATTATTTTTATATTAATTGCAACTGGGAGTAGAAACAGTTATAAAGGTGGCTGTCCTTTCAGGGATTTGCGTTCTAGAAATGGGACAGCAATTACCTTCTAGAGTACTATTAGGTTTTAGCAAAGGTTGTTGGAGATACTCTCCAAGTTTTGCAACCGCGGCGTTTTGTTAACTTTAAAGCTATGTCTCTAGCAAAACTTGTGTCTGCAACAATCTTTCAATTTTTCCTCCCTATTTGTGCGTCTTTATGGCAAGCACCAATGTCTTGCATTTTCCGGTAATTAATGAAAAATAGTAAATGTCAAGTTTTCTGGAAACTTACGTTTAGTAATGCACTACGTGATAAGCTTAGTTTTGGGTTGTTATTGTCACTATAAGGTGATCATGGTTTGACTCACTACAGTTTGCACTCAGTTCACAATCCTTAGATCTAAGGACCTTGCGGGCGTCTGGCTATCGTAACGTGGTTGCCTTGATCTTTGCTGAAGACGTTTGCCAGTTTAAAAAACGTGGTTTTTTCTAGGCGTAGGCACCTAAGCTTTGGGAAAGCTAAGGTCATCTTGGTGTTGTTTTATGTGTAGGGTTTTAGGTCCGCGTCTAGAAGTTAAGGAACGATGTTAGCCGGTAGTGATGTTTGACTTTAGCTAAGTTTAGGTCAGCTCTCGAGTACTTTCAGATCCGGTTTCAGAGAAGGGACGTTGCTAGTTTGATTCAAAACTGGTAGGGATTGACAAGCAAAACCTATGTAGTTTATTTCATTTAAATCAAGAGTTTTTCAGAACAAATTAATCTTGGTTTGTACAATTTGGTAGTTGTTAACTTTAATAGACGTTTTCTAGATAGAACGAGACGGTATAAATTTTATCAAAAAAATTGTCCAATCCCATAGAAAAGCTCTTTTGGGTATTGAAAGCTTCTTATGGTATCGATTTTGTAGTGTTGAAAAGTTTTTAATTTAAATTGCGTTACTTTGAGCGTCAATTGTTTTGGTTTAGTTTTGTTGGAAGTGGTGGCTAGCAACAGTTCTGGGCTAGTGTTAAAGCCAGATAATAGATTTATTACTTTGAGGTTTATGTGGGTAGACGGTTGTTTTTGTTGTATTTTTTTGAAAATTGCCAAAAAAAAATGAAAACGGTTGCAGGAATGGTTGTGCATCCAGGAAATTAAGCCTTATAGATAAAGGCAGAAGTTACCTTAAAGGGTATTACAAAGTACTATTCTTATAAATTACAAATAACCAATTTTTGTCTCTAACAGTCAGTCGAGTTTTGAAGCCAAAGCAGAACTAAAATTACAATCCTTTTTCAATTGACAACCATCGGCATTCTAAGTGAGTACGTATAAACAAACAGCATTTTGTATAAAAGCGTATGACTCAAAACAATTACAAACGTTATACAAGATTCCAAAATACAGAAAAAAAACCAACGCCGTGGAACTTCAACTCCAAAGCTGCTTAACTGCTCGTTGGGTTGTGTGACGGTCGTCTTTTTACTACTTCCAGGAGATAAACCGGCAATCGTAGCATCATATCTTAATGACCGATTGCAGTATGTTGAGATTTTAAACTGCATATCCACTAACTATCTAGCACATAGTGATGTTCCCCAAGAGTCCAACTTAGGGCCATTGATTTTTATTATTTTTATTAATGATATTAAAAAAAACTTAAAAAATCAATGTCTACTATATGCTGACGATTTAAAAATATTTTCTACAATTTCATTTGTGGCTGATTGCATATCCCTTCAATATGACATTCAAATGTTATCTATTTGGTGTAAAACGAACTACATGCAACTGAATATATTAAAATGCTGTACAATGACATACTCTCGCAAAAATCAAATATAGTTTCTGATTATACCATTGACAACCAACCTTTATCAAAGATTACAACTTACAAAATTTTTGGTGTGCTGTTTGACAGTCAATTAACATTTAATAATCACATAGACAATATTGTCAACTCTGCTTTAAAATTGCTAGGATTTATTATTAGGTCAGCAAAACCATTTTCAAAAGTAAAGAAGAAGTAAATTAGAGTATTGTAGTACGATGGGGTTTTCACACTACGAAACTTACTCTTATGCTCTGAAAAAAGTTCAAAGACGTTGTTTAAAGTATATGTGTTATTGAAATGATGGCCACTACCCGCTTCGTGGTCCTACAGAATATGACGTTCTATTAAGCCGTTTTGATTTTGACTCTCTTCAAGATCGTAGTAAAAACGCTGATATATTGCTAGCCACTAAGCTGGTTTGCGGAGATGTAGATTGTCCAATCCTATTAAGCAGTTTGAACTTTTATGTACTAAGACTAGCAGCTAGAAACTAATCAACATTTACTTGTTTTTGCTTGCACAGTAATTTAGGACTAAATGCACATATGAACAAAGTAATAAATGCTGTAAACTCCGTAGCGCCCAATTAAGCATTTTATTAATTATTTTGTAAAACTTTTGTTTATTTTTTGTTCATTTCTGTAAATTATCTCTATGTTGGAACTATTAGTTCTGTTAGGATAATAATTTAATAAATAAATAAATGATCTGCTAGCACTTGTTAAAGCCCAACGTTGGAAAAATTATTGACCTAAATATTGTCCACAATCTGATCAGTTTAAGTATATAATAACTCTTCTTAGACACGTTGCTAACATGTTGATAGTTTTTAACTGGAGAATGATAACCTTTTTATTTTGGTAACTATCTGTTTGACGTTTAAAAAGAATTGCTTAAGAAAAAATACTTACGTATTTTGACTGTGATGATAAAGGTCAAAGAAGTTGAACTTTATTCAATCTTTGTAACAGAATATTTCATTTAGAATTGTGTCATGTTCAATATCAACACAAACTTTTGAAGTGAATTACAACATAAAAATTGTAGACGGTTTGATGCTGCTTTTTTGTGTGAGATCTTCTAAAAATATCTATAAGATAACTGTTAAGTATTTGTCATTTAGTATGATTGATTCAATTTAGATTTTTGCATTTTTGATCATTACTTTAATTGCTCAAATGAATTAAAGTTTATATTATAATCTCTGTATCTCAATATAATTTGTAAGTATAGTAGATTGTTTTAATTAATAATCATAATTATAAAACCAGTTAAAAAGTAAACTACATTCAGTATTGATTTTTTTCATAACCATGCAAGCTAAAACATTGTATTATAGATGGCAGTAATACTTCACAAAAATAATAAGATTACTGTAATAAAAAGAATTCTTTTATATTAAATTTTTATTTAGTTAATGTTAAATTATCTCAAATACATAATTGTTGGTATAACTAAAATAATTTAAAAAGTAATAATAATAACTGTCCATGTTAGAAAATCAATATTAAAACTACGGAATGCACTCACTAGATGGAAGCATGATGAACAGTTTGAGATATAAAAAAATATGTGTAATTTCAATGCGGATAAAAAAATTACTAATGATTTCTACTAGATGGAGCAATAGGTTTTAAAAAAAGAAAAAAAAATTTAAATATTAATCTGATATTTTTTGAATCCAATAATACTAAAATTTAATTATCAATTACAAAATACGCCACTTGAATAATAAATTTAATCTTAATTAACAATTAAACCATTGTTTACTTTATCTTGATGTTATCGTTACACCTTAATACACATAGTTAAAGTTAACCCTATAGAATATGCAAATGCAGTGGAAACTTTGTGTATAGCAATTGGATAAAAATAACTTGTTAACTCCCAAGTGAGATATATTTATTGAATCTAAAATACAAATCGACTTTAAAAGGAACTTTTTTATTAGCATAAGTTAACTTTTTCTCGACCGTTATCTAACTTAAATACTTTAAAATTGCCTAATTTTTTTCTTTACATAATGACACCAAACGATATCTATTAGAAAAAAATCTGCATGGGAAAAGAATTGAATATTCATATAAAAATAACAAAAGAATAATTTTTTGCTTTAAGTTTTTGAGTGGATAACTTTAATGGCTTGCTGGATAAATGTCCAGTGGTGTTGTTAAAAGGAAGGCATTAAAAAATTACCCCGACGTAAATATGATATATAGGTTTTGTCTTTACATGCATTGCATGTTTTTGCACGTAAAAATGTTCCATGTTATTTTCAAGGAACATGAATTTTAATATCCGCCATTTCCGTTGTAAAATCGATATGTCAATAGTTTTTCCACGCGTTCTGCAATTGTAATATTAATTTAACTATTTATAATTTACATGAAACATTAGATGTAATTATTCATGAGTTTATCGACTCACAGCATGAATTTGTAGTGTTCAATCCGCATGAGTAATGTAGCTCGTAAACCTCACAATAAATTTCGCTCATCAATAAATAAATCACCTGGTTTTTGTTTAATTGCTATATAATACTCCAGAACACACAAAAAGATCCACTCCTCTTTTTGTTTTGTTAGATGATATCGAAAGTAATTAAAAGTTTATCAATTCTTTTAGTGGTTTTAGAGGGTTTAGTTTCTGGAGTGGTTTAATCACAAAACACAAGTTTAATCTCAATGATAATTGCGGATGGTTTTGCTAGATCGATATCTGTATGTTTATGTTAGCCATTGGACAAGAAAGCTATATATTGTATACGTGATGGTACTCTTTAGGGGTGTTCGCAACAATTAGCAGCAGAAAGGCCTCTTAGGGGAAAGCGTTTAGGGGCTGTTATCCGTTTTGCGACTTTTTCTTAATGCTTGATCGTATCATAAAAGTGTTTAATTGATACGGAAAATTATGTCCACACATGTTAACGAGGCCATTTATTTTATTTCTATAGTATATAGCTCAAGAAAGCATTATTGTGATTCAGACGAGTCTGTTAAAATGGTAATTCCAGTAAATAAGTCAGTTGAAGTTAAGTACTTACTTTTATTGTCTTAGAAATTCTTTATTCTAGGAGCATATATAAGCTTTCAATATTATGATAATTTACTATTAATATGAATTTGATTATAAGTATTTATAAAAGCAGAATATGTTGTGCGTGTAAGTTTATTGCATTTTGCATTAAATATGGACTGAATGATTTAAAGTAAAAAAGTACAAAAAATATATATCTTTTTTATCGCAATGTCCTGAAAAGCATTTGGACAAGTGGAGTATAATATATATTTGCTTTCATACACCAATATACCAACATTAGTGTTTGTTTGTGTGGTTTAGGAAAGCGTTCACCTCAACAATAGGTAGCTTTGTCAGATTTATACTTACTAAAACTTGAGCTGCTCTTGGCATACGTAATATTACTATTTTTATTTTACGTTTTATTTTAAATTTTTTTATTCAAAAAAGGTTTGTTATATTAATTAGAGTAAGCCTGCTCAATTTTTTTTTAGTATTTAGGAAACATTTTAAGAATAATTTAATTTTTACCAAATCTGCATGATGATTATTACCTGCAACCAGTTATAGTCCGTTTTTTTCCGCCTGATTTTCAATCCGCTTTGTACCATTGTATTACTGTCATAAGTTTTTATGCTTTATATACCTATTCTAGCATCTTGCAGTATTTTAACACTTCTGTGTGATATCACATTGTAGTAGGATTTTTTTGATTTTTTTTTAGAATAGTGGAACATGGTAGTGTGACATTTTTTCTTTTTTTCAAAAAAACCACTAAAACCACCTTTTATTTTTATACATGGAATCAGCCCGTAGGCATTACTTTACGTTCTTTTTTTTTGTATTTACTATTTTTTACGGTTCATTCTTCTTTTTTTCTCTTTTTTTAATATAATTTTTTAACCATTGATGTATACTCTCTATTTTGGCCATTCGTCTAACATGTGAGCAATTATATTATCTGGTGTTAGATTTTCATTGGTGTATTGTTAATAGTATCTCTTGTTTTTCTTTTTTCTATTGATGGCTACAATGGCAATAGAAAAACGCGTATTCTGTTGTGTCTTTCTCACCACAGTAAGTGCATTCGTTGTTTTCACTTAGTTTAAATATAAATAAATATGCTCCAACAGTGCCGTGCCCTCCAAGAAACTTGGATAGAAAGTAGTCTACTTCCACTTCTTCCTCTGTATCCAAACGCCAACGTTTTTAATTAGTTTTTTTAGTCCATGCGGCCTGGCCAGTGTCTGCATTTTATTCTATTTGTCTGCTTTTCAGCGCGTTTGTTAGTGTTTCTGTCTTTGTATATAAGACTAGTTCTTTTTTTTTTAATGTTTGGCTTTCTTCCGTATTTGTAGGTGGATTGGCTATAACTTGTAATGCTTCAGTAGACAGAGTTTTGTACGCCTGGATGTCTATAGCAATGGTACTCTTTGGGCTTTTTAAGATTGTTTGCGTAGCTGTGTACTGGATTAAGCTGCCATAGAGAATTGTTTAATGCTTTATTTTCTGCATCTGCTGAGACTCTGGCTACATGGTGGCCCATATTCGCGTTTTTGTCTATAGTTGTGAGCAGATATCTTACTTTTTCTTTTAATGTAATATTTGATTTTTTTATCTTGAGATTTGCGTCATTCAGACTTCTTCCTCTATATAGAATTAATACCTTTGTTTTTTTAGAAGCTAGTTGAAGTCTTTTTTTTTCAATTTTTTGGGTTACTAAGTCAATTACTCGCTGTGTTCTTGCCACAAGGATTTTACCACTTTTACTTTTATTAATATGCCAGTATCATCTGCATACCCAATAATTTTTGTGTCTTGGGACATGCAGTAGCTGTTTGTACAAAACGTTTTAGAGCACTAGACCGAGTACGGAGTCTTGCGAGACACCCTATGCCATCAGGATCCTTTTTTATTTTTTTATAGTGCAGTATATTTTTTCTAGGTAGCTGAAAATTGTATTAACAAGATATTTATGAATTTTATTTTTTTTCTAAGGCTTTAAGGATCTTGTCCCATCTTGCAGTATTGAACCCATTCTTTATACCGAGAGTTATTAGAAGAATATATGCCCGGTTCTTATACATTTTTCTTTTATTGTTCTCGGAAATTTGGAATATTGCTTTCAATGCATTCAGAGTTGAGTGGTATTTTCTGGTATTTTGACAAGCTTCCTTCATCTTTAAGAATTAGGTTTAAAATGTCTACAATCATCATAATTTTTTTTTTTCTAAAAGGTGTTCCAAAGTTTGAATTAAATTTGAATTAAATTGGAAACAAAGTTTTTAGTCTTTAGATTGTTATTTTTTAATTGAATTATAAAGGGTTATTTATAGAATAACACATTGGGCAAATAGCTTCCACGGCTTTGCTGGCACATACGCATTCTTTGGTCAAATTTTTTTATGACCATTCTGAATAAATGTAGCTGAGTGTCGTTGATGCAGCGTATAATTTTCTCCTGTAATGCACGGGTTATTGTGGGCTTGTTGACTAACTCTATAAAAATAACTCTAATAGTGTTAAATCATACAACCTAGGGAGCCAGTTCTAATCACCAATCGAGAAAATAGTCTCAGTCAGTAAATTAATTGTTTCACGGGCTGTATGGCCTGAGGCACCATCTTGGCTTTATTTTTACTAACCTTAAAATCTCAGCTGTCAAATTGGGTTTTTTTTGTTCTAACGTTTGACAGCCATTTCAAGTTATGCCTTGTTAAATTTAACGTATACTGTACTGCAATATTTTCTTGAGTTTAATAAATAAGATCTTTTTGGAAAGAGTTCACTAACTATTTGCAGTTTTTGTTTTTCTATAAACTGCGTTGGTTTTTGTGTTTTTATGATTAATAAGTTGCCATTTTGTACCCAGAGCCTCAGGGTTACTGTCTATTTTATTAATAATGTTTTTGGCAGCATCGTTCTTTGGCTTGTAAGATATTATATTTTCTTTAAGCTTGCTATTTACTTCGTCTGAAGCAAGGAGGTTTGCTGACCTTTCTGACTGCTCTTCTTGCTATGTTAGCTTTATTTCTTAGTTTGTGGATGTCACTGTTTCACCAATATACATTTTTCCACACGGAATATTTTTTTACAGGCTTTGCTTATTGCTTTCATAAGTTGATCTAGGGTTTTATTACTTAAGTTTTTGCATTTCCCGCCAAAGTATTTAAGATGCTTTTTTATTTTTTTATTTCTAAACAACCATTTGTTACATTCTTCTTTCTTCAATTCTTGCTTATTTGTTGAATTGCAAGTCACTTGGTAGTATTTGTTCTTGTGTTTACTAAGATTTTCCTCCACTCTAACTTCCCAGTTTATATTTTGGTTGGCTATATTTTCAGTTGTCAATGTATGACGTGCTTTGAGGCAGTAGAAGTGATTACGGCAACACCTCGTGCGGATATAATGGTGGAAGAAAGGATAGAAATAAAGAAACTAATAAAAAAAGGAAGTAAAAAGGAAGCAAAGTTAAGAGCAAGAGAAAAGACGATGAGAAGATAGCAGAGACAGTTGAATGAGAAGAAAAGGGAGAATGGACAAGGGAATTAATCCCGGAGAAAGAATGGGTAGAAAACAATCCTGAGATGTGAAAGGCTTGGAAAGTTTTTGCTAAAAATTAAAAAAATCAAATAAAACAAAAGATGTATATTTTGTCAGAAAAAAACACACGATAATGCAGAACACATTCAGTAAAATGTAAAGCGTGGGAGAAAGATAGAAAAGAACAAAAAATATACTGGAAAGCAAAGTGGATAAAACAACAATCATTAAGAAATGCAAATAAACTTAGGGCGCTAAGAAACTTTGCAACAAGAGTACTAAGAAAAAAATGAGAAGTTTGACTATGAAAGAATATAGAACAACCAATAGAACCAAACACACAAAATAAAGGCCATAGAAGAGAAAGGAGAGAAACAACAGAAGCAAAACAAAAAACAGAGAAAAAGATCAAAAAGAAACAAAAAAAAAGAAAGAACAGGACTATTATGCATACCAAAAAATAGAAGAAAATAGAAGAACATTTAAAAACTATGATACCAAACAAACAACTAAAACTAACAAATTTAGGACTGCAAAAAAGAATACAACTAATCTGCATAAACTATTCATGAAGGAGAGAGGATACAATGAATAAGATGTGAACAAAGACCTAAAAAAACTAAGAACGCATCTGAGGCCAATCCAAATAATTAGAATAAGTAACACACGGATTAGAGAAAGAAAAGAATGTAAAACTAATAAATGCCAGTGCAGCCCCATAGAGGAAGGGCAATAGCTAATCAAACGCAACGCTCTTCCTCCTTTAAAGATCGTAAACTTGCTGTGATTATGGGGCTTGCGTGTTCCCCCTTGGACGTGGTCAGTGGGTCCGGTCGGGAAGGAAACTTCCTTGTATTGGACAACAAGCTGCTAAGCAACCAAGGGTAAAGTTCCAGACTAATTACGGTCACCCCGCAACGTAGTAGTCGCGCTGAGGGTCTGTGGTATGACTACCCACGTGTTTGTGCCGTGCGTGGAAACCCGTAAGAGACGATGAAAGGGTCCTGGTGGCTGAGTGGAGTCAGATAAATGAATTTTAGTTTCTCAACTATGGAGAACCAAAATTTCAAAACCAATCTATCAGGTGAATCTTTGGATACCCTGAAAATTACAGACTTGGTGGGTGCATCTACGGATACCCCATCGACGTTCAAAACTGTTTTGCCTTTGAACTACACCCCACAGACCGGTGTCAAAAAACACAGGATCTGCGGGGCTGAGGCAAAAAGACAAAGAAAGGCGCGTTTGGCAGATGAAAAGTAAACAAACCCCGTATACGTCTGAACCCTCACCTGAACAACCCAGGAAGAGGGTGAAAAACACGAGAGGAAAACTGAACATCCCTTCTACAAGAAATAAGGGGGACCTAGCTACAAAGAGGTTGTCTTATCGCACCTTCGCGTGGCGGTTACCAGTCTGACTCAACCCCTGGATAAAACCACTAGCGAGCAGGGTGATTTGGTTAAGAATGCTTTTTTTCCGAGAGTTGGATAATACCTTATCCACCTTAGACAAAACGCCTCCCACCTTAAGTGGGCTGACACACACAGGAGAGATCCTTAGGATCACCTGTGATAATGACGCTTCACTTGGGTGGTTTTAAAAAGTGATTTTCGATACCGCCGCAGGAGGAAGCAATGGAATCACAGGCGATTGATCCACCCGGTCAAAATCGGGATGAAAATACACCACTGTCCCCAAAGCCGACCGATGGCGCGGCACATTAATGTTATACAATGCAACCTGCATCACTGTCAAGCGGCCGTAGCAATACTATGCCGCAAACTAGAGCTGATGCAGGACACAATAGCCCTAATACAAGAACCTTGGATCATACAAACCAGTGTTTGCGGATTGGGCAAACTAAGTGGGAAGGTATTTTCAAACCTAACTAACGGTAAACTACGGACGTGTATATACATACCTAAGCATATAACAGCGTTTCTTATGTCACAGCTTATGGACGGTGACCTCACAACTGTCAGAATCAGCTTGGCAGACAAACGGAAGCCAGACATCATTGTGGCGTCGGCATACCTTGCGCACGACATACCACCTCCAATAACACTGCTGGAGGACTTGCATTAGTGCACAAAAGGAAATGTTGACCTCATAGTTGGATGTAACGCCAACTCCCATCATATTGTCTGGGGATATGAAGATACAAATGGCAGGGGTAAGCAACTTCACAATTTTATTATCAGTACTAACCTGAAAGTACTAAATCGAGGCGTTGGACCAACGTTTGTTACGTTGCGCAGCCAGACTGTGATAGATATCACACTGGCAACTCTTAGCATTTCAAGCAAAATCCACGACTGGCACGTATCTACGTCGGTCTCAATGTCAGATCACACGTGAATAAAATTTAATGTGAAACATAAACAAAAAAACAATAATCAGGCCCTACCAAAACCCGATAAGGCTGCATTTCAAGACAAATGCAGATTTAATTGAATCTATTAGTGTAGAAGAAATAGAAAACTATGTAAGTAAGTTGGAAAATTCTGTAACTCGAGCGTACAAGGATTCTTGCTCACTTAGGCTGGCAACCAAATCCGACAACACTATTCCTTGGTGATGTGAGGAACTTGACCGGCTTAAGGAGGCTGCACGGAGATCCTTCAACAGAGCAAAAACTCAAAAAACCAATCAGACTGGATGTTATATAAAAATGCCTAGAAATATTATAAAAGACGCACAAGTCAACGTCAACGGAAAACTTGGAGATCTTTTTGTGAGGATGTTGAAAACATTTCAACTGTTGCAAGGTTAAAAAAAATCTTATCCAAACACTCCCAACAGCAACTGAGTTGCCTGAAACGAATTGACGGCTCATACACAGCCAATCTATCGGAAGCAACAGAGATACTTCTAGAAACTTACTTCCCAGGCTGTACCGCCCCGGAACAGGTCTGGTCCAACGCTACGATTGCTGCTCTATTAGAAGAGGACTGGGTAGCTGCTTGCCAGTTTGTTAAAGAGGTGCGTATAGCATGGGCAATTAAAAACTTTTCTCTGTATAAAACGCCAGGATTAGATGGAGTCTTTCCTGCTCTTCTACAATAGGGCAAAGATATCATACTAACTTACCTGGCACGAATCTATAGTGCATGCATTGCTTTTCGATACATATCTGTAGCATGAAGGAAAGTAAAAGTTGTATTTATACCAAAACCAGGGCGTAACAATTACATTCTTGCAAAATCTTATCGCCCAATCAGCCTCACGTTTTTTCTCCTAAAGACATTAGAACGATTGTGCAAAAAATCAATTCGGAAAACGGCTCTTATTACTAAGCCAATAAGGATGTCTCCAGGGAAGTGTATTATCTTCACTACTATGGAATATAGTAGTCGACAGCCTTATACGGCTACTTAACAATCATGGTTTCTACACAATTGGTTATGCAGATAACATAACAATCCTACTAAGCGGTAAATTCAAAAGCATACTCTGTAACTTGATGCAAGAGGCTTTAAGAATAATCGAAAATTGGTGCAAAGGCCAGGTTTTTACGGTCACAAAAAAAAAGAAAAATTGGAAATCTAAACTTACCAAAACTCCTAAATACCCCACTACCGCTATCAACCGAGGTAAAATATCTTGGGATGGTTTTTGACCATAAGTTTACATGGGGACCACATCTAAATATGAGATGCAAACAAGTTTATATGTCTTTTTGGCAATGCAGACGAGCTGTGGGGAAAACATGGGGACTGTCTCTAAAGATAGTGCTATGGCTGTACACAGGCAAAGGAAGCAATGACTGCTCCAAACGCCAAGACAACTGATTACAACTTGCGACTGTCCAGAAAGAACTTGCAAATTATGACAGGAATCTTGACAGGACACTGTCAACTAAAGAAACACATGCACAAGATTGGTATTGGAGACAATCCAACGTGTAGAAGATGTGGACGACGAGACAATCGAGCACGTGCTATGCACATGCCCGGCTCTCTCATACAATAGAGAGTTCATGTGGGGGAGCTGCTGTCTTGACATGGCCAGCATAAGGAAGATCCCTCCAAGCGTTGTACTTGCATACATCAGCCACATAGGGTGGTTAAATGCAAAGACCACGGAGTGAAGTCGTCTCTGGAGGAAGTACAAAGGGCTTAATGAGGCCTACGTGCAGTAGACTTTGGTTTACTCTCCAACTTTCAATCCAGATTCAAATGTTAGTGCAGATAAAATAGATACAAAAAGGCAAAAGAGACAGACAAAGGTAGTGATTATAGGTAGAGAAAGACCGGGGACAGCATGCGTGCTGCAAGTTCTGTGTAAAATCCGCAAGGCAATAACCAGCCTACCTCGAACTACTGCCAAATCTAGATAAGTTTGAAAAGAACATTATAACAACAGGATTTACGCAAAGAAGAAAACCGGAAGGTATTGTCATGTGTAAGTCATTCTTAAAAGCCACTTATTAAGGCCAACACCTCACTACGTCCACAAAAAAAGTGATTCTATCCGTTTTACTGACTAAGGCTGTAGTCTCACTGCACCACCCACCGCCACCAACTAAAATTCAAACACGTTAAATCATATGGCGACGGTCCCACTGATTCACTATTCTCGCCGGCATCTGTCATTTGGGAACCACCGTTTCATAATTTCAAATCGGTTGGTGGTAGCGCGGCAACGGTTGATCGTCATTTGAAATGTACTAACTTGATATTTTACAAATCAAAACATAATCTGTCATTTTCGTTTTGATATTTGAAAATTTTAAAAACGGTAACATGGAAGAAACACGGTCACTATCCGACATTGATAAACTAATTACATTAGTAAATGAAAGGCCCAAAATAAAAATATATAAATATAGCATTCTTCTACTGACATAGAAATGAGTAGAAAATTTAAATATTTGGTGGTCACCAGTGGCTGCAGTGAGACCGTAGTACTTTTTGGTGGTTAGTGGCATTCTGCATACAAACATGATTGATCTTTAACGTAGATTTTGTTTGTCTTGTTCTTTTGTTTTGTTAAATCATGTTTTTGTTTTTTTGTAATGTATAGTGCGTTTCTAGTAGACCAAACGCTCGGAGCCAAAAACATTAACATACTACGGTCAGCCAAACCTTAGTTGGAATAGGTGCTTATACTAACAAGCCGTAAATACTTGAGAAGTAATTTATAGTAGTTAGTCAGGTATACGTACTGATAAGGTTGATTAGTTGAGTTTTAAGTGTTTTGAAAGAGAAAGAGACATTTTTTTAATCTAAATTTTAAAATTTGAAATTATTTACAGGTAGTTTATGTAATATAAAACACAAAAAAGTCAGTCAGTTATTTAATAGAAAAGCGTTTTTCAATCAGTAGAAAACAGTTATAATATTGATCGTGCGCTTGGTTTGGAAATGTCTCTCTTGGCCTGGCCTTATTGGTCAACCAGTTTTTTTTTTTTTTTTAATTTTAGATATATAACATGTTCATTACAAGCTTTTTCATACCAAAATGTGTGCCATGCCAAAAAAAATAAAATAGAAACGTCATGCATGGATTGAAAGAAGCTCTAGATTGCTACTGTTATGTCATCTTAATACAAGAAATTATATGATTCAGAACGCAAGAATATCTTATCTTTATCAAGGTCCTGTGGCGCAACGGATAACGCGTCTGACTACGGATCAGAAGATTCCAGGTTCGAATCCTGGCAGGATCGAAGTTTTTTTGGTATTTTATGATTTGTTTTAATTTTTTTGTTATATTCTTATTTATTATTTTTTTAAATTGATTATTTTGAAAGTAAAATTGTATAATTAAAAACCTATTTATTGCTGATGTTTTGTTGCTTTAAATTGTAATCACTCTTGTCATATTGATTCAAAATAAAATAATTCATAGCACCACATACACTTTAAAAATAAATACTTACAAAAACTCAATAATAAAAAGAATATATTTTAATTCAATTTATGTAAGAATACATACTTTATATTCACAGTGAATAAAACATATTTTAATAAATTATATTAAATTATAATTATCCTGACAGTATAATATTATTACATATTATTAATTTATATATGTTGCAAAAAATAGATTTGAATAACAGAATGTTAATTAATTACTTTTATAATTTGTTTGTTTATCCATGATAAAATATAATCAAATTAAGTCTCTCATTTCTGATAACTAAATGTTATGGTCAAGGTTAGACTTTTATGCTTACGCTATGACAAAATAAAGGACACACCTTTTTGCTAAATATATTATTTATAAACATACATATAATATTAATTTAATATTAAAATAAATTAAATTATATTAAAAAATTAAATTACGAATTCTCTTAATGTAATATCATATGTAAAACTATTGTATTCTATTCTATTAAGTTTAAAGTAATTTATAATTATTATTTGATAGTACTATTTTATTGCGTCTAATTTAATGAAACTGTATTCTTTAGTTAGACTAAATACTGGAATGCTATATTTGATTGAATGAATGAGTCAATGTATAAGATTGTAATAAAGAAACTAAAATTAGAATGAATTAATCACAAATGAAACTGCAAATTTATAATCAACAACCTTCGATAGCTCAGTTGGTAGAGCGGTGGACTGTAGTAGTATTCAATCAGTAATCCATAGGTCACTGGTTCAAATCCGGTTCGAAGGATTGTTTTAGCATTACAATTTCTATTTTCATAAATTATTTCCGTACATTTAATCTAATGCTTTAAAGCATAATTTAATTAGTACTAAGATAAACAGAATTAATATTGAAATAATGTGTACCACTCCATAGCATAAAGAACATATTCAGAGAAGCTTTAAGCACCAGCTCAACTGTACGTCAGTCAAGTATAAAATGAGCTAATTAATTTTAAATATTAGCAGGTAGTCTTTTCGTTGTTTATGCTGAATGTTTTGATCTAATCGTAAACAAAACTTTAAATTCTGTTTGCATTTATCAAGTAATTATTTAACATATGCTGTTTCATATATTAAATATTTGTTTATATTAATTAAAAAGATGAGAATGCTCTTGTAGATGCAAATTAAATGACAATGTAATATTAATATTTATACAAACATCTGTGTACAAAATTAGATTAAATTTATTATTTAAAATTTAAAAATTAGATTAACACAATACAACTTGGTCAAATAAAATGTTGAATTATTTTATTTTAAAATTTAAAGAGTATACTATCAGATTTTAACTATTAAAGAAAATGGTATTAATTGATTTTGGTTTAAAATTTTGGTTTATTTGCTGACCAATCTTAATTTTGACAAGAGCTTTTTGATTTGGCTTTTCTACTGCTTCATAATTGGTGTAGGCAATACTTTTTAAATATTTAAAAAAAGTTGAGTTTACATAAAAAGTATTTACGTTCAGTTTTGAATGCAATGAAAATTTTTGTGTGCGTAAGAAATTTATGTTAGGTAGACGTATGTGCTGTATTTAATACACTGCTCAACATTGGAATTAGTACACTTATATAGAGTTTTCCAATAAAAAAATTCATTTTGAACAGCAGGTTATCTTTTGACATTTGACAAGTAAAAACTACGCCATTATTAAAAATAAAACGACAGTAAAAGTAATAATAGTAAAATAATAATAACAATAATAATAAAGGCTATGTTTTGGAATGCAAACAAATGCCTATCAAATAACATTTTTGAAACAATTGTTGTTTATCTGTCATCAGTGCAGTTACTGAGCTTGCCTACGCTTATACTTATCAAGTTTAAGAGAATTTTTGCAAACATCTCAAGTAAGTTTTAATTCAGAGTGGTTGACTGCATTTTAAAGATGCCATTAAGGCGTTTAAGTGTTGAAGAGATGAGCCATGCATTGCTAAGAACTGTTGCTGCCAATTTCAATGTAAGCCACAAAATAATCAGAAGAGTTCAAATGAATTTTAATGACACTGAAACTGTCCAAGATAAGGACGGCGGAGGGCGAAATTGCAGTACAACAGTCAGGAAAAACCGGTTTATTACGATTCAGTGTCGAAGGAATAGATTTTCTACTGCAAAAACACTTCAAGTTCATTTATTGAATGCAAAAAGTACTCAAGTATCCATCAAACAGTAAGAAAAAGACTACATGCGGTAAATTTAAGGTCTAGATCTTCTAAAAAATGTCCATTGTAGAGAAGCATAGGAAAACGCTATATTGAGAATCACGTAACTTACAATCAAGCTTATAGAGGTCATTTGCCAATGAAATAGGCGATAGTTTTGTGTTTGTTGATGATAATGCACGTCTTTATAAAACAAGGCAAATTAATGCATTTTTTAAGAGTCAATATTACCCACATGAATAATCTTTTATTGTTTGGTTATCATTTCTTTCCAGAGCAAACTTTTCTGTAATAATAAAATGAAGATTTTGTTATTTTTTTATTAAAACATTTAGAATTTGTTATTTAAGTTTTATTCTTTTAATGCTTTGCCCTAATAGTGTTTCTAGAACCATATACTATCAATTAAGCAAAAAAGCGTTTCTCAAAAAGTAGTCATTTGTTTTTATATATGTTTTTGTAATTGTACCAGTTCAAATGTTGAGCAGTGTATATGCAAAATTGTGTGCTGCAGTCAAAATTTAATGTAAACGTTTATAGTTGTTAAAACAGTTAAAAGTTGGAGAAACCAAGACTTAATAACTTTTTGTTAACAATGGTTTTTGTTAGCATTATTTATAATAACTAATGTACCATAAATATTGTTACTTGCGTACAGATAGAGCGTCTAAAGTTGTGGTAAGAGTAGATAAGTAATGAACTAGTTATAGATTGTCATATTTGTTGATGGATAGGTTTGTTAAATTTTTACCTTACAAGTTCTAACAGAAAGAAAATTAATTACACAATTGCTAAGGGCGCTTTTAAGGGTGTATTAGAGACTTAACTACACAATAGCTAGGGTAGCTTTAAAAAGTGTAATTTAACTATCAGAGCTTATTCAAACATGAACCGGTCTTAAAAGTGTGTAATACAAAGTACATTGGCAGTAAGGTCATCAATGCACTGATAGCTATAGGATGCTTGTAGTAAAAGATTGTTATTTCACACACTGGCAACCGAAGCTTTGGGATTGTGTAATAACACTGTATCTGGCAGTAAGGCCTTATACGTAACAGCCAAAAGTATGTTGTGCACTTGGAGTTGAAAAGCTTTGGGGTTGCACAATATCTGCAAAAGATTGTCAAGCTTACAGAGACACGTTAGGCCTAGAGGTTGTATGCAGGGCACATTACAGCGGTAAGAAGCAGATATAAGCACACTGGTATCTGAGTATATCTTGAGAATGTGTTAATTATGTAATTGGTAGTATACTATGTATTGATAGAATTATAGAGATTCTGGCATGACAGTTGATCCTATGCTAAAAAGATATATATTTATTAATTTGACAAAATGTATTAATAACTGTGAAATGGTTCAATTATTAATAATAACAGTTTATTTTCTTGCCAGTTATCATTGAAAAGTATTTACATTTTACAATTTATACATAACTTAATTGAAATCTTTATTTAACAAAACTTTTTACAAATTATACCACGTAATTAACATAATATCATATAATACAACTTAAACTCTACATTCTTTATCAATATCATTTCTTCTTTTAATAACGCTTCTTATCTACATTATTCTTCTTCTATCTTTTTTCAACACATCCTTTTTTCCCATTTGTTCTTCTCTTATTTCAATAAAAATTTTTTACATACGTTTTATTGTTTCATTGGTTTCTTCACACATTTTGCACAATTTGCTTTCCTCATTCATCTAAAATTTGCATACTTTTTCTTCATTTCCACATCAAAATTGCATTCAAGTATTTTTTTCTCTGTTTTTGTGTATTTTGAATTATTAAAGTATTTTGGAATATTATTTTCTATAATAATTGCAAATTTCTCATTGTACCTTAATTTTTCTCTTGTTCTTCTCTATTGCATTTCTATATCTCTGTCACGCATCGTTATTTTTTCCACACAACTCTTCCACTATTTCTTATTCTTTTTACTTTTTTACAGTCGTATCCCTTTCTATTGTAATAATTCTTTTTTTCTACTTTTGCATTCATTTCTTTCTTTCAAACATTTGTCATATCTTACTGCTTGTTTTTTTTTTTATTTGATCTCTTTTTACTTTCTTTATTACAATGTATGCTGGGGTTTCCCTATTTAACCCTAGTACCCATCTCCAGTATTTTGCCTGTATCGCTTCTAATTTATTTTCTTCTTTCCAACCCCAAATTTCCGACTCATAAAGCATTATACTTTTAAATAGACCAGTGGTTCTCAAACTCTTTTGGCCCACAAACCCCTTTTTATAGTCAAAACTTGCCTACGGACAACCTTTTATAGTCAAAACTTTTCCACGGACCCTGGTTAAAAAACATAAATGCATAATAAAAAAATTAAAACTTTAACGTAAAAATAAAATATAAATAAAACATTTTGTTGAAGAAGTATTTATTAAAATTATAACTTTTGTTTTAAAATACAAAAGAAAATAGTGACTTGGATGAACTTGATAGGATGTTATAAGTGTATTTATGTCCGGCGCAATGTTTGTGAGTAGCAACTGCAAATTCCCACAAGTACTAATGTCTAATCGTTTTTTTTTTTGTTACGAGGCTCATAACGTCACTGAATCCACGTTCTATCAAATAGGAAGACGGAAAAGCAATTAAAAGCTTCTGTACAATAACCCATAATGCTGGATATAAAATTGGGATTTGTTTTTGTAACCAGAAATTGTTGTATCCTTGTTTAAACATTGGTTTCAACAAATGTTGGCGTTCTGAAGTTGGTGCAAGTATTGACTCTATTGCGTTCCTGTATAAAACTGCCTGACTCACCGCGATGCCTTGTATTTTAAGCACTTGTCTATAATTATATTTTACTTAGGTCATAAAATTGCTAATAATTTATTTATTGTTATTTATTTTAACTTCTATATTAATAAAAATGAGTCACATTTTTTTAATTTTATGTTAAACCTTGCGCTGATCCCCTGACGTTGTTCAGAGACCTCCAAACTAATTTAAATTTTTCAAGGACCCCTTGAATGATCCTAGGGACCCCTTGGAGTCAGTAGGGACCACTTTAGAAACCACTGAACTAGACTATCAAACATTGTCTTGTCCCTTTTATTTTTATACATTCAAACTTTCTTTTACCTATACACTTGTTCTACCACTTTGTTTGCCTTTCTTGCTAACTTTTGTATGTGCTTGTTTTTGCCGTTATTTAAACTGTTGAACTGAATACATATCCTAAATATTTAAATAATTTTACTTCTTTAATGTTTTTCCCTTCCATTTCCAATCTTTTTTTTATGTTTTCCTCCCCCTCTCATAAACATCATAACATTTGTTTTATCAACAATTACTCTTAAGCTTTTTTTTCTTAAATATTTTTCCAAACATGTAATCATTTTTTTCAGTTCTTTTGTTTTTTTTTGTCACAATCACCATGTCATCTGCGTATGCTAACGACCTTACTTTTATTCTACCCACTACAACTCCACCTGCTTGTGCAAGACTTAGCTTTTCTTCTATGTCTGCAATATATGCAGCAAACAAACTTGGACTGAGTTGCCATCCTTGTCCTTTTGTTGTCAAAAAATTTTTACTCATTCTACCATTTACACATACTCTGCTTACCGTTTCTGCATATTATACTTCTTCCATTTTTCTTACCAGATACTCAGACATAACCATAATTTTCTTCTATTCACACTATCAAAAACCGCCTTAAGGTCCACAAACAATGCATAAATTATTATATATACGGTGTCTATAGTACCTGTCTCCTTTCTAAACCATGCCTGCCCGTCCGGCAAAATTTCTTTTATCTCTAATTGTTCATTCAATCTTTCCTCTAGCGTCATGGCGTATAATTATATAGTTATTTCTCTATAGTTTTGAACTAGTTCCTTTTGTCTTTTTTTGTATACTGGGCATACAAGACCCACTTTCCATTTGATAGGATGTTCTCTTTTTGATATTTGATTTATTTATTACCTCTTTCAATCTTTCAATCAATTCTTTTGTTCCATATATCCATGCTTTATTTTGTATTCTATCCACACCCAGCGTCTTTGATTTCTTTAGTTTTTCTATTTGCCTTTGTATTGTTTCCTTTGTAATTTCATCTGGCTGCAAAGTCGTTTCTTAAACTTATTTGTTCTGATCTTCCTTTTTACTGTCGGTTCCATTAAATAGTGTTGAAAAATATTTTTGCTATTCTTCCATAGTAACTTTAAAGACGTTACTTGTTGAATGGACTTTGAGTTGGCTTGTATAAGTAAAGACGAAGTGTAATTACGTTTTCTAGCCCAAATCTATGTCTTTTCTTCAATAATTGTTAATTTACTACTTGTAAAAAAATGTGTGACGTTTCTTAGGTTTTCTGTTTGGTAAACACGTAATGCAGTATTATTATTTTTTTTTAGGATAAAAATGTAATATTGTCTGCAAATGCATAATAAATTTTTTTAACGTTTACTTCAATGTTGTTGACGTAGAGAAAAAATAATATAGGTCCTAAAACATTTTCTTAGGCCTATATTTACCTGATCACTACTTTCTCCACAATAGTTTATAAATTCCAATCTACTAACTAAGTAGGATTTTAAAAGCTCTAGACAGTTTATACAAATTCCAATGTATTCAAATTTTTCTGAAAGTATTTGATGATCAACTCTGTCAAAGGCTTTTGAAAGATCACATACACTATAATCAACAAAAAATGATGTAGAAATAATTTTACATATCTGTCCTATTAATATTTAAGTTAAAATAATTATAATTTAGGCTATCATGTTCACGCCAAAATGGTGCAGAAACTACGATATCCATAGTTTTATTGCATATGGTATTCCTTTTAAGAGCATTAGTATTAGGTTAGGTTAGGTTTAAGTCAGATGGGCCCGTTGTGTTACCACAGTACTTAAAAGTACAACCCTCCTTAGAGAATTTTGTCAATTCATTTTGAGTTGTGAATGAACCTCATGAGAGTCTGCGCATCTAGTGATGCAAGGTCGGAAAGGTCATCAAAGAAAGGTCGGCCTAAGAAGAGCAATCGTGTTGCGGAAAGAGAGGGGCATTGGCATAAGTAATGCTGAACACTCTCCTCTTCCTTCTCGTCCAGGCAACCTCTGCAGTAGTTCCGCTTTGCTATACCCAGTCTCTACGCGTGTTTGCCAATGGGACAGTGTCCCGTGATGACTCCCACTGCCAGTCTGATATCGTTTCTTTTTAGAGAGGCAATGTTAGTGCTTCTTTTCTTGTTTTGGTTAGTCCATACTTGCTTGGTTACCTCGCATGTGTCTTCATCCCTCCACCTTCGCTCCGCTAGGTTTGAGGTTATTACGGCTATGGTCTTCTTGCACAAGGCAAATGAAATACCAATATCCCGTAGTACTTCGGTTGAGTGCAGGTTTGTGCCATTCTTTGCAAGCTCATCCGCTTCTGTGTTACCTGTGATCTCGCTGTGGCTTGGTACCCACATGAGTCTCAAGTTTGTGTGTGCTGTCAGATCGTTTAACTTTCTCCGACAGTCAGAGACCACTGTTGAGTTGGTGCACACGCTAGTAATTGCCTTGAGAGCAGCTTGGCTGTCGGTGTAAATGTAGATCTGCGTGTGTACTGCTGGTATACCTTTCTTTTTTATCCACTCCTCTTTAGAGGGTATGTTGTAAGAGAATTTGTTGCCAAAAGCAGGTGTTGCTAGACAACGGTCTATGTTTTTGGGCACCCCTTTAAATTCATTGATTATTCCGGCGTGACCACAATGATCCAAAGTCAACATTTGCACCGACTTTAGTCTGAGTGCTGTGGTAATGGCAAGTTGCTTGCCCAGTAGATCGACCGGGGCTATGTCCAGAATTGTCTCTAAGGCTTTCGTAGGCGTCGTTCTTATGGTTCCCGTTATCATGAGCGCCGCCATTTTATGCACTTTTGTAAACGCCATTTGTTGGACTCTTTTATTAAGTGCCGGCCACCATATAAATACGCCGTCGTAGAGTATTGGTATAATTACGGCTTTGTATAGCCAGAAAGCAATCTTGGGGTTGAGGCCTCAGGATTTTCCTATCGCTTTCTTGCAAGAGTACAGCGCCACCGTTGCTTTCCGTACTCTTTTGTCTATGTTCAGCTTCCATGATAACTTTCGGTCTAGTATGAGAACTAAGTATTTGGCGCTCTCTTTGATTGTCAGTTCAGTGCTCTTTAGCATTGGGAGCTTGAATTCTGGAATGTTGTATTTTCTTGTGAAAACGACTAGTTCGGTTTTTGCCACACCTTTTGCACTATTGCGCTAGTTTTGATAGGGCCTCTTTGACAAGTTGCGACATTATATTGAGGTGTTTCCCTGAGGCCGCTATTGCTACGTCATCCGCATAGGCGACGACCCTGCAGCCAGATTTCTTAAGTTGAAAAAGCAGCTCATTTAGCGTGATGTTCCAAAGCAATGGCGAGAGGACACCCCCTTGTGGGGCTTCCTACTCATTTTCTCTTTTATGTGGAATTCTCCTATTGTGGTTCTGATGTTCTTTTCACGGAGCATTTTTCCGATCAGGTGACTTAGAGCGTTGTTTATTGCTAGTCCAGTTAAGGCTGATTCTATTGCTTCAGGTTTCACGTTGTTAAATGCTCCTTCTATATCGAGGAAATCAACCAAATTTTTGCCTTAAACATAGTATCCAACCAATGCATAACTATATTAATGGCCTCTTGCAGCTCAACTGGATTGATTCTGTCAGATCCAGGTGACTTAAAGGGTTTGAAGCTTTTGATGCAAAGGTGGAGCATTAGTACTACTCAATAATACTCAAAAATCATTTGGTGTTAGTTTGTGAATAATAGTATTAGGTTAAAATATAGAAAAAAACTCATTTTTTTTTTATTGCAATGGTCTTTAATTAGTTCAGATAATCCTCTTCTTTGTTTGTCTGATAGGATAACAATCTTACGTTTGATTTTATATTTTCTTTGCACAAGTGGATTTATATATTAAACGTTTTTAATAATCTTGGTTCACCAGAAAGTCAATTACGCAAAAAATATGTGGGTTGTTTAATAAGTTGGGTAAGATTATAAAAAGCAGGAAAAATTATAGCTTGTTGTCAGGATAGTGTTGTAGAAGATGAGTGACTTAACCATTCAGTTTTAGATAGATTAAAATTTCTTAGCAAAATTATTTTGGCGTTTCTATAATTACCTTAAAAAAAATTTTTAAACGTTTTATTTGGAGAACGGTATATGCCTATTACAAAAATAGTCTTATCGGGTAAATTTAACCAATGCCTTAAATTTTGTACGTTGTCAGTCTGTAATAAGCTTGTTGTTTGTGGACGTAAGTCAGCTAATGAATGTTCAAAATGATAATCTAAATCTACTAGATTAAAGCAATCTAGTTATTTATTATTTACTTTAGTTTCAATAAAAGATATAGGGTTTTCTATATTCAAGAACCAAATTTAAATTATTTTTTAGTCCACAAATATTAAAATAATTTACTTTTAAGCCACAAACTAAGTCAGTGTGTTGTTGATTCACTTGGTTAGTAAAACAGGCGAGGCCTTGTTCTGTCATTTTAATCGTATTGTTATTTTGTGTCGTTCTTCTGTTTCTTTTTTTTTCTTTTTTTTTTCTATTTATTTTTATCTTATTTTTCTTTTTTTTCTTCTTCTTCATTTTCTTTTTTTTAATCCTTTTTTTTTCTTTTTCTTTTTGCGTTAGTAGTACTTTTGATGAGCCCGTACATCCAAATAAGAGGCTGTTTTACGTGCGAAATAATTAGATTTAGAACAAGCCATCATAATATACTTACGGTTTACACCTACTTCTAGGTCGGGGGTTAGTATTAATTGTTAGTAGTTAGGTTACAAAGTCATTTCTTTTAAAAGATAAAATAGGATGATTCTCAAAAGCTAGATTTAGCTTTCCTGCGTTTGAAATAAGTAGGAATAAGGTATTTTGGACATAAGTCACGGGAGTTCAGGAATGCAAAGACATTACTCTTTGAAAACTAAATCTGTCTACTCAAAGCCTGGACTTTGGTTGTAAATATCAGAATTCAGGACACGAGTGACAAGTCCAGTTCCCCTGCGTAAATACTTTAACACTGTATTTTGACAGTTATCACAATTGTTTTGATTGTGATAACAGTTTTGACAGTTGTTTCTACATATTTGACATACTCATATACATTTCTATAGTGCCCTAATAGTTTTAATAGTTGATTCAAATATTTTGAGATTTATTGCTTTTTGACAGTTATTATAACGGTTCTGACCTTGATAACAATTTTGAGAGTTGTTTTGACTATTCTGGCTATCTCATATTTGATATCAATTATGACATTTTTTTCTGACCAATCTCATATTGATTTTTTAAATGTGACGATGCTTTAATGATTTAATTTTCTGTTATTAATAAACATACTGAGTATGCAATGCTTACGCTAATACAGACTGTAAAGATGTAATTGTTCTTTTATTAGTTTAGCATAAATAAGCAAAGTACTTGTGAGTAAACTAAACCAGGTTTCAACCATAAAATTCAAACAATTTTGCAAGAATAAACAAATAATTTTTATTTTCATACAATATACCTCAATAGTTTTAACAAATTATTCTAAAAATTTCAATATTAATTTGTTTGTACTTATGTCATCATCTTTCATAATTTTGTATTAATTCACCCTTTACATATTTACATCTCAATTTCAATAGTTTGGCAACATTGATTGATTTACATGCCCTCCCCTCTCTTCAGTCTACGTCGGTTCACTGTCCTACACGCATGTCGTACTATGGGCTCTAAGTAATTACCATAAATGTGTAAAATTTTAATTGCGTAGTGGTTTCAAATGTGATGCATCTTTATCCTTAGTGTTGATGACAGCTGCAGTGCAAAAATCCTGCTCAGAACCAGTCTAATTGCATGAAAATCGGAGTGAAAACTTTTAGCCGAAATAACGATGACATTTAAGGTTAGTGTATGCACTTGGGGGAAGCTTATATGCTTTATTAATTATTAGGATTGAATACATAATAATGCAAACTAATGAGTTTAATTTGAGTGTATAGATCTGTAAGTTTGACCTTCACTAAAACAATGTAATTTGGGAGATATAATTAAACTATTTGATAGTTCTTATGCAACCAATTTTTGTAAAATGCGCTTTGATACTTATAATTAATCTGAATATTGATTGTAACGTGTTTAATTTGTTATAATTACAGATTAAATACGTTAATAACTAAGAAATTAGTAAACGTAACAATTTCATTTTTGCTACATTTTATTACCAGATATTGAGAATAATTTGTAACAAATTTCAATCACAAATAATTGCTAGAAGCTGAGTTCTGATAACAAGTGTAATTAAAAAATTGTAATTTGTGTTAGATATCCACAACTAGTAATTTAATACAGCTATAAACTTAATGTTTGCTTCATATTATAACTAAATATTGAGGATGATTTGTAGCAATTTTCAATCAAAACATTTGCTAAAATATGAGTTCTGATAATAATTGTAATTAATTAATTGCAATTTTTGATAAAATTTTAGATTAAAAATATGGACATTTAGGAATTTAGCACAGTTATTAACTTAATATTTGCTACAAATAAAACTTAATGTAACTATACATAGCAAATTTCAATTAAAAACAATTGGTACAAGTCAAATTTTAATGCAAAATATGACTAGAAATTTATAATTTAACATAAATTACAAAATATTGATGCTTTTATATATTAGAATTTAGTGATGCAAACATTTTTATTTTTGCTACATGTTATTAGTAGATATTTATTATAATTTGTAGCAAATTTTAACTCATTTGTTTAGTTACCAGCTGAGTTATAAAGCTAAGGGTTCCTTAAAATGTTTGGCACAATTTGAATTAAAGTGAGCTATGATTTGAACTAAATTAGCAAATTAATTTTTATTACCTTATAGATTTGACAGATAACAGTTAGATAAATACTTTGTCAAATTGAAAGTTGACAATTTATGTGACAGATTGGTTTACAGTTCATATGTTTAACATGTGTACAACAAAGAAACTTATTTGCTAAAACTTATAAGAAACATTTTCAATTTTTAAAATTGCTACAAGCTTGAATTAAATTAAAAATCCAATTAATACAAGTAATTTCAAGTTTTCCATTTATAACAAATAAACACTCAACCTTAACAATAGTTTTTGCTACAACAAAAGCAACTTATTTGTTACAATTTGTAAGCTACGCTTTCAGTTTTAAAATTGCTACACGCTATAGATAAACTAAAAATTCAATTAATTTTAAGTTTTTTGCTACTTTTTTTTACTAATAAGTAATCAATCTTCTAAATATTTTTAAATGTAAAGCATTTTTTTGCTACATTATACAAACAACATTTTCAATTTTTAAATTTGCTACAAGCTTGAATTAAATTAATTTTTTTTATAATTTTAAAATTGTTGCTATTTTTGCTACTAATAAGCAATCAGTTTTGATAAATATTTTTGCTATATTAAAACAATAAATTTTCTCTCTTAATTGAAACTACTTGCTCACAATCAATTAATTGAGTTTTCCGCCTACGCACGCCTATTATATTTCCACCAAACTGTTTGTTATCAAGAAATTGAATTTATCAACTTCCTCTTCCAATTACTTATATTTAGAAAACATCTAAACGTTATTGTATATATTACCAGCTCTACCAACTGAGCTATCGAAGGTTATAAAAATGTTTGATAATTATTTTTTTTTGCGTTTGCAAATGAATTAATTAATATCAAAACTTAATGGCTCAGCTAATCAATAGCAGACTTAACTGAAAAATTGTTTAGTTTGCAAATAGGCAATAGAAGTATAACAAAATAGTTTTTTAAGCAACAGTATGTTTTTAAAACAATTTTTATGAATGTAATTGGTTAGTAAACAATATTTTTATAATAAAATAAAGGTTCCACCCAGATTTGAACTCGGATCGCTGGATGTAAAGTCCAGAGTGCCAACCAATTTTCCAATTTAATTTGTTTATTAAAACAATAATTTAAAAATACAACAACAAAGGTATGCGTAAACAAATATGGTAAACAATCATTTCTTAACTAAAAAGTTTTTAATAATTAACTTGAACAAAATAAAAACAAGTTTATATTTATGATAAAACATTATACACTCATTCACTCACAAATTCATTCTTCTTTCACTCGCTCAGTCACACATCATTACATCATTCATTTAGGTTAAAATATTTTTAAAACATTATTTGATTAAAAAACACTACAAGACCTTCAAAAATGTCGGGTTCATGCTTACAACAATTTGTTTTAAGTTTTAAACTGACTAACTTAGACTAACTATTTACAATAATATTTACAAAGACTAACCTAATCTAACCCTACTATATACAATAATATACAATAACAAATTTTGAACCTAAAAAGACAAGTTTGCAGGGAAGGTAGTAATTAACTTAAACGTTTTGGTTAAAGATAGGCAAGCAGTGATAGTTGAGTTTGTGTTTTATTCTATTATGTGAACGGATGCTGGTGAGTCCCCTAAGTAGGGTATTATTTTCTAATTTGAATTTGTAAACATTTTGAGAAATTTCCATAATGTAGTCCAAAATTAGAGGTACATTTGCCTTTTTGTTCAAATCTTTAATTTTGACATACCTGTCTTTACGTGCTCAATAATAATAATAATAATAATCTTTATTACCCAACGGAAGAACCAATACAGTATAACATAAAATAAACTAAAGTAGCATAACTAAAAAATAACAAAATATTTAAATTCATACATAAAATTTAAATTTAAAAAAATAAGTAAATTTATATATACATACAACAGTGTAATATAACTAAACTATTAGAAATACAAAGAAATTAAACAATATAATCAAAAATACAATAAAATAAACAAAAAAAAACAAATTATGGTCGTATACCAGTTACAATAACAAAATCAAAAACAGTACACAATCACTAAACACTTGTAAAAACATCATAAAATAATTTGTTAGCATTTCGACTCTTGTGCATGACCGGTGACTTAAGTAATATGTTTGTATTAGAGGTAGATATAAAGAAGGTGTCCGTATAACGAGACGACAAACGAGGAACATTAAAACGAAAACAGGATAATAAATCTGGAGAATCAATTAAGTTATTAACCAATTTATAGGCAAATAAAGCGCTGCAGTTTTCTCTACGCTCAGATAGTGATGAGAAATTATGTTTAATTAACAGGCTATAATAGTCGTAGGATCTGTCTGGATACGTACCATCTATTTTAAATGATAAAAATTTCAGAAACCGTTTTTGGACGCGTTCAACTCTTAATGAAACATTTATGTAATATGGGTACCATATTACAGAAGCATATTCTAACTTACTACGAACAAGAGCAAAATACAACGTTTTTAACAAATTAAGATTGATGAAATATTTTGATGTGCGCATGAGAAAGCCTAATAACTTAAAAGCAGCAGCAGATAAACTATTAATATGGTTTGTAAAAGAAAGCTGAGAATCAAACAGAACTCCAAGATCTTTAACTTTAGAATTACGATTTATCAAAGTTTCATTTATATAATAGTTGTGAAACAACGGAAAATGTTTACGGGTGAACGTAACAACATTACATTTATTTACGTTTAAACTTAATTTATTTAAGCCACACCACCGAACAATTGCATCAACATTATGTTGCAGTATAGAACAATCAACAGGTGTACGGATTGTAAAATATAGTTTAATGTCATCCGCATAAGCTAATCTTTAATGAACAGGTTAAAAAATAACGGACTTAAATTTGAACCTTGAGGAACACCAGAGCTTGATATAAGTTCCATAGATTTAAAACCATTAACTCTATTATCAAGGTAAGACGATACAAACTTTAACATGTTATTAGTGAAGCCAAATGAACTTAGTTTATGAAGTAATATGTGATCAATTGAATCAAAAGCACGCGAAAAATCAGGGTAAATGACATTGGTTTGGTTTCGACTATCTAAAGATTTGCTTAAATGCTGCGTAATGATAGCTAAATTTGTGGTTGTTGATTGACCTGACATAAAACCATGTTGATGAGGAGAAATATAGACATGCGTATGGTTATAAATTATAAAATAAATTGTTTGTTCAAAGACTTTAGCAAAATTTGATAAGATTGAGATAGGTCGATAATTCTGCAAATCAGACGAGTCACTTTTTTTAAAGACCGGGCAGATTGCAGCAAGTTTCCACACCTCAGGAAAAGTGGAAGTATGAACTGATAAGTTATAAATGTTTGTCAATGGTTTTGAGAACACATATTTGCAGTCTTTAAGCAAAAAACTAAGAATGCGATCGTCACCAGAAATTGCAGAATTTTTTAAACGGTTAATACTACTAACAACATCCAAGTCAGTAATAGTAGGCATGAAAAGCATTTCACGGTTATTACATGATTCGTTTATTATTGTAGGATTTATGGGCAAGTATACGCTAGAGAAAATGTCTGCAAACGCGTTAACTATTTCTTGCGGTGAAGAATAGCTAATATTGTTCCAATGTAGCTGAACAGGAATTCTGGTAGTACCTTTTTTTTGTCGAACAAAATTCCATAGATTTTTAGGATCTTTTAAGGTTAGCTTCTATATTATTCATATATGCTTTATAAGCCTCAGAAATTTAATGTTTTGTTAAGGATCTCATTCTTTTAAAATCAATATATAAGCACTGCAAAGCCGTCGATTTCCACTTGCGGTGATAATAGAGTTTTATTTTAATATTACGTTTTATTTCATTAGTAAACCATGGAGGAGATTGATTCAAATTACGTTTACAATATGTCGGCACCGATTGATCAAAAATAGCATAAATATGTTTGTAAAATAAAGCACATGCTTCATTTACATCAGTACAGTAATCTAAGTATGACCAATTAGCATACATTAAATCATTATATAAAGAAAGGTAGTTGGTTTTACGGAAATTATAACGTACATTAGAGTTACTAGGAAATGCAGGTTCTTTATTAATCGTCTTTACTTTAAAAAATATGGATAATGCAGGATGATGTTTAGCTTCTGGGACAAATGGAAAAAAAAATCACGTTCAACAATGTTATAAGAGTCAAAATTACAAAGGACTAAGTCAAGTAATCTATTGTTAGAGTTCTAATAGTATTGCATTGTTTTAGCTTTAGTAGATTAATAAAGTTAGAAATAGCAATAATTTTAGGACTATTCAGCATAGACTCAAATTCTTCACTAAACAAAGGTATATTAAAGGCACCAACAATTAACACAGGTTTATCTAGAATTAATAACTCTATTGCTTTAAGAAACAAATCAAACATATTACTTGATACATCACCTGGTATACAAGTGAATAAAATCTAAATGAGTTAAGGGTGCATTTGCACAAACGAAAATCAATTAATGGAACTAAATTAGCAATATTAGGTAGTTTTACATGTTTGTATGTAACTTAATTGGAGAAAGCCATTAATACTCCTCTCCCCTTCTTCATATTAACATCAGTAAAATTTCTATCACAACGAACAACATTATAATTAGAATTAAAACATTCAGAGCTGTAAATTGAATTATTAAACCAAGTTTCAGTTATAAAAATTAGATCGTAAGATGAATTACAGACACTAGGATATATCAAATGAATTTTTGAACAAAGGCCACGCGTATTCTGGTAGTATGCATACCATTCAACAGTTTTTTCGGGCGATATTAGTTTTTCAAATTAGCAGGGACAATAGTTGGTACACCGTGTATATACCTGATGCGGATGTTGGTATCACCTGCCGAAGTTCTTTGCTGCAATTCTTTTTTAACCTTACGATATAATTCATTCTGCATAAGAGTTTGATCTTGTGATATATTTAAATGTTTAAACTTGTCAACATTTTTAAGCTTCATAATGTTGCGCATTGCGATATTAATTGATTGTCCATCTCTCAGTTCTATTTTAAGTGGACGTTTATAATTAGAACGAGTGGGATCATATTTCCCTAGTCTAAATGGTTTAATCACGGTTAATTCCACACCAAGTAAAGGAAGAATTTCTCGTATAATATTTGTATCACTTTCGAATTGCTCAGCTTTTGATTCACAGGATGGATGAGTCCGTATATAATAATATTATTTTTACGCCTCTCTCTATCAGTTATTTCTTGTTTAATCTTTTCACTGTTCATTAGGTTGGATAGTTGTGATGTTGGGGTTGACAGTTTCAGTAGTTTAACATCTTCCTGAAGAGCAATCATAGCACATTTTAAGCCATTTATATCATCACCTAACTTGGCACATGATTTGCATGTCCACGTTAAACCGGTTTTTGTATTGATTTTTCTCGCTTCAGATTTTGTGATATCAATGCGTGAATTTTTATCAAATTTCTTACAAATGCAACAGTAGACCATCAAATGATCTTCAGCTGAAGCGTTACAACAAACACATACGCTCATAGTAACAAATAAAATTGAAGAAACTAACAGGAAAGACGTAATTCACGCTAACGCGGTCCACCGTAGCGACTTGTTAACACAAGATTGAAAAGACCACGGAAAGGTAATACAGTAGGGTAAACAAAGGAATAATTGAATTATGTAAATAAGTATTTGATAAGTAAATAAAAATATTCTTAAAAATAAAGGCACAGTTTTGTCTTTGTCAGGCTTTGAGATGGGGATGATGGTTGCTGATTTTTTCCCAAAAGTATGAAAGTTTCAGCATGTTGTTGATAATGTGTGTCAGTTGTACTATGGCTTTTTTGGTAAGGATTTTTAGTACAATGGTGATAGTGTCAGGTCCAAATGCTTTACGTAATTTCTGTTTAGTGATTACTGTTCGTATTTCCCTAGGCGTTGTAAAATGTTTGTGGCAATCTGTCGGCGGGATATTAACCGTTTCTAGGCATTCTTGGACAGTTTCTGTTATATGTCTATGTTTGTCGTTGTCAGTTGAGTCTAATTTATGAGCGTCTTTAAACACTTTGGCCGGTATTTGCGCTTTATCTTTGTCATTCAGAGCAGTTATGTCTTGGGGGTACAGTGCAGGCATAGGGTCAAATTTTTTCTCAAATTTAGTTAACTTTCACAGGGAGATATCCCTAGTAGAAAGGTTTTCTAACTTTTGTGTCCATCTGTCATTATTTAGTCTATTAATTGTCGCCTTTATGAGTTTGTTAAGCTCTTTAATGTTTTGTTTGTCCATCGGGTCTGTTGTTTTTTGCCATCTTTTTCTATCTCGGTTTTTTCTTTTATATGATCCAAAACTTTACTAGAAATAATGATCTTGTACGGAAAATATTTCTTTTTCCGTACCGTTCTGTCTCTAGCACATTTAATTATTTCTGTCAGCTTAACAGTTTCAGCGTCAACTTTGTTTGTAGTTTGAATGTCATTTTTTATTAAAATGTTTATGTCCAAAATTTTCCGAAAGTGTGTCCAGTTGGCATTTTTGTAGTCGTATACTGTTCTTGTCGTATTGTTTTTATTGTGCTTTGTTAGGAAGAACAGTATGGGGTCGTGGTTAGAGTCTAGCTTTTGCACAGTCCGTGAGAACAATCTTTATTTTTAACTAATGTCAGGTCAATTGTTGTTAGTGTCGAACCATTAAATGGAAAATGTGTAGGGTCGTCAGAATCATTGATGATGCAATGAAAATGGTTTATAAAGCAAAACAGTGTATTACCGTTTGTGTTATTAATGTGACAATTCCATGTGTTGTGTCAAGCATTAAAATCTCCTACAGCAATAACTTTTTGTCCAATGTCAAGTAAGTTGCGTACGTCTCTGTCTGAGAATATATTTAATGGTCGATTGTACACTAATGTAATGAATGTGTCGTCGGCAAGTTGAATTGTGATGTGTTCTACCTATGTTGTGATTAGAGTGTACAAATGGTACGGAGTTTTTGACAAGAATGGTTACGCCTCCTGCACCGTTAGCTCTGTTATTTCTGACGCACGAATATCTATTGATTTTAAATTTTTAAATCACTAACTTTGTTTTGCATGTGGCCACAATATCTATAGCCATTCTTGTCAAAAACTCTGTAAGGATTGCTTTTTTGGTCATTAGACCGTTTGCATTCTAGCCAAGGACAAGCAAATTATCCATGGCTTCGTTTTAATTTTGCGTAAAATTTTGCCATGGCGTGGAACTTGTCTGTGACTGTATTGCAATGATCTAAAATTGAGTTGAGTTTACGTATAGCGCTTAGCATAAAATTTAAATTTATTTTTTGATTTAATACATTGAATTCATTTTGCAACTCAGAAAAGGGATTTTTGCTGAACGTTGCACGATTTAGATTAACCTGTGTTGAGTTTGGTGTGACCCAAGCGGGTGTGGGGTGTGTTGGGGGCATGTTGGTGTAGTTTAGTTGATCTAGCGTAGCTCAGAAAAGTCTCTTCTGTTAGCTATGTAGATTCCTCTGGCTCTGGCTTCTCTTGGCTGTGGCTGTGAATGGTTTTGCCTTTGGTTTTTTTGATAAATTTTCTCCAAGAATGTTGGGCATTGGTTAAAGTTTGCTGGGTGTTTCCCGCTACAATTAGCTTACTTTGGTTTTTTGCTGCATTTGTGTGTCCAATGATTTTGGGCACATTTGACACATTTTGGCGTCATGTTGCAAATTGAATGTCTCTATTTTTGACAGCGTCTACATTGTGTTATTTCCCGCGTGCTTACATATTTTTCCCATTTTACACGGATGTGCAGTAAATATTTGCAGGCTTCTCTGTTACTTTTGGTGTCGTTGTTATTAGGTAGTAGTTTCTATGTTTTGTATTTATTTTGAAACCTTTGGTAGCACTGATGTTTTTGATTTTAAGAGCTTTGACTATTTCTTCTGCATTCATGTTGTTAGCAAACCCTTTGGCAACAAACGTGTGGGTTTTGTTCTCTTTGTTGGAGTAGTTACAGAAATCAACTTTATTTGTTCTTAGGTCTGCTTTCATAGAATTTCAGTCTTTGGTACTGGTTGTTTGTATAATGTCAAGTATTTGGTATGTTTTATGTTAAAATCTTGGCTTAAAACGTTTTTTATGTTTTGCACCAAGTTTTTATGTAAGGAGTTTCCTTTAATGATGATGGAAGGAATGTATTTATTAGATTTTTTATCTGTCAAATTAGAGTTAGCTGTAGTCTGTGTTGTGTTTTCTATTTCAATTTGTTCTGTTTCCATGTAGTTTTTTCTTCAAGAACCAAGAATCTGTTTTTTGTTAGAATAGTTGCATTATTTTGATTGAGGCTTTGGTGTGTAATTGTTTTTAACGCGTTGTAAACAAAATTATATTTGTTGCAATCATTATTAAAATTAACATCTGCGCTCTGATGGTTTTATACAAATCCGCACACTTGGTCGGCATTTTATTATTATTATTAGTTTGTTGATAAATTGATTTATCAGTTTCGTTTGATTTGTTTACTTGTTTAGATGTACTTGCGTTTTTATTGTCGTACATTTTATGCAAATTTGACACTAGACCAGATGGTAAAGTGCATTGGAGATAATACTAACCTTTGAGAAATCTGTGACTCAATTGTGCAAGAAGTAGATATTTGCTAAAACAGCTTTAAGGTTAGTATACTATCTTTCAGATACAAAACAATAAGTTTTATTAATTTTGGACTGAACTTGAGACGTTGCAGTTTATTAAATGCTTTTTCAACGTCAAAGAATAAGCCTGTTTAAAATTATAACCAGTTATATATGAAGCCATGTTGATGATTTGGCAACAGCTTTTTAGACGCTGCGATCGTGTGATCTCGGGTTTTATCTAAGATTACAGTTTTAGCCATCTTACCTAGGGCCGACAGAACACTGATTAGGCGGTAATTCTGTAGAAAATGTTTATCTTTCTTAACCTGGTACAGAAATGACCTCAGATCATTTTGTAGATTAGGCATTGAACTACCTTGCAATAAATTTATAATTTTATAATTCAATTAGTTTTGTTTATGCCAATATTTTTCAGATTATATTAGATTGTCACAATGTTTACAAGCTTTTTTATAATCTTGATAAATCTAATTGAAACGATTATTGGTGTATTTTTAAATGCTTTTTGCTTTTTATTAACTGCCTGTTTTGTCTGAATTGTTTAATAATAGAAAATAAAACACATTTTTTGAGAACTTTCTGAATAACTTTTGTAAGATTTTATTTTGCAATATAATAAACGTTTTAATCTTACTTATATTGATAGATAATATGCGGTTTAGGTATAGTAGTAATAGGACATCTCTGTTTTAACAACAGAAGTAATAAGTGAATACTTAAAATGTTTTTCTGTGCTTTTAGCAGCCTTCACTCGCTTTGCTCCTTTATGCTATTAAAAGCGGCGGGCTACCAAAGCCTATTTTCGACCGTTGTTACGCTATATACTATATAAACTGCCAAACTTTATCAATATTTATGCAGTTTTGCACTAATACACTGTCATCATGTTTATATATATATAACAAGTTTATCTTTGAAAACACTATCTACATTATTTACATTATGTTCATGCTTATTAAAACATTGCATAACAGTTTCATCAAAAAAATTGTTGCTAAAGCATAGAAGTTTTGGCGGTTCCGCCATACTGATAAGTTACACAAAAAACAAATGTAAACGGTACGGTGCAGTCTGGCAGACTGATGCAAACAGAAAAAAGAGTAGCAGAGAGTAGTGATGTAGATAAAAGATGGTGAAGTTATAAGTTGCAGTTGCATTTGTAAATATCAACAAATTTATAACCGAAACAATCTCACAAGCATCACCTTACAGGTTAAGGGTTAATACTATAACAATAAATTTTATAAATAGTAAAATATAAACTCATATAGAAAATGTCTAATGTCCATATTCATTACGTAATATACCAGTTAACAGTTGTGTTGGATAATTTAAAGTCAAATAAAATAATATCTAGCTCATAAGGTGATAACTATTATTTTGTTTTGTATTATTATCTCTGTACATGTGTATTTGGTTGCATGTGTATTTTATGAACTAAATTTGGTTGTGTGGAATCAATATGTCATTGTTCTGTGTATGTATCGGTGTTTGTGTCATCTACAAAATTGTTATTTTAAAATATATTTGGTTAATTAACCCAGACCCATCTTTTTGTTAGCAGGTTTGGGTTGCTTTTTAGTAAGTTTGTTTATTTTATTATTAAAATGTTTAATATACTAGAGTCTAGAGAGTATTCATAAACAAGGTTATGTGATTTGTGAGTAAAAAATTATACATAAATATGTAAATTTAAACGATAAGGAATTCCACGGTTTTTTATAACTGCTTTATCAATTTATTATGCAATTTGTCTTTAGCTTTTGAATATAGATAGTCTGGATAAGTGGTCTTGAATAATTAAAAAACTTAAAAATAGCACATTAAAGTATAAAATTTATTAAATATAAAGTTAAACTCAAATATTAAATACTGTAGTTTAAAATATCTATGATCTATACAAATGTTTATTTAATAAATAATAATTTACAATTGAAATGCCATTATTTTAGTAATATTATTTTTAAATTTTATTATAACGTTTTGAATACTTTTACAAGATATAATAAATATCTGTAAAAATTTGTCAGAAGTGGGATTCGAACCCACGCCCTCAGAGAGGACCAGAATGCTCGAAAACCTGCACCACAGGCAAGGAACAACCTTGAGTCTGGCGCCTTAGACTGCTCGGCCATCCTGACATGTTGACAGTAACTAAACGTGACAGTAGTTTATAATTATCATTATATATTTTGCAGTAAAGTAAAATTATAACTGGCCCATGAGGGGATCGAACCCGCGACCTTCGCGTTATTAGCACGACGCTCTAACCAACTGAGCTAATGGGCCTGTACTGATATAAATTATTTTTTTGGGTTAAAACAACTTTTAAAGTACAATGAATTTAAAAATGATGCAATAAATGATTAAAAAAAGTAAACTACCAATCCATTATTTTATTAATCAAAAGTATTTAAACAAACTTATGTAAAGAAACTGAATGTTTGCTCAAGATAAAGCACAAATTGTTTATACTTTAAGTCAAACTAATTTGTTTTAGTAGTTTAAAAACTTTTAAAAAGAACGTGAACGTTCTCAAATAACTTTAAAACCAAATGTGCGACAGTTTCTCAAAACTCAGATATGATAAAAAGTTTATCAATAAAATTACAAAATAACTTTTTAGGTGCTGGTAGATAAATTAAACATTAATGAAAAACATTTTTACTAATATTACAAAAAGTTTGACAGGAGGTAATATCATAAAATCAGCAGATTGTTTTTTTAATTTCTATAAAGTTTAAACTGTACAAGATTTTTGGAAATAAAAAAAGTGTAATTTTTGAACTAAACGTACTTTCTTCAGGCGTTGACTACCATTAGAAATGATAAGAATATGTCATAAATAACATTAATAGTTTTAAAGACTTTATTTAAAACTTTTTCAAAAGAATCCTTCGAACCGGATTTGAACCAGTGACCTATGGATTACTGCTAATTATATTCTTCTACAGTCCACCGCTCTACCAACTGAGCTATCGAAGGTTGATTATAGATTGTGTTACAATCCATAAATTTTTAAACTTTTTTTTTTAATATGTAGCTGATAAAATTAATATTTCATTTGCACAAAGAAAAAATATTGTATATAAAAAATTAAGGTTCCACCGAGATTTGAACTCGGATCGCTGGATTCAAAGTCCAGAGTGCTAACCATTACACCATGGAACCGATCATTAATAAAATTAAAACATTAATTAATGCAGATAAATATTATTTGCATTTTAGTAAGATCAAACTTTATTTAAAATTAATTCGATTAATACTAACTGTTTGCTTTGGAAAACATAAATAAGTTTCTGGTTTTATCAACCTATTAAAATAAACTGTAACTAATTTGTATACTTTGTAACTAATACTAAACGTAAAACATTTATTTTATTTGCGGGTATCACAAATTAAGTGGTTTAAAATTACAGCAAAATCAACGATCCTGCCAGGATTCGAACCTGGAATCTTCTGATCCGTAGTCAGACGCGTTATCCGTTGCGCCACAGGACCTTGAAGGATAAAATTTCAGTTTCTTTAGAGTTTTGGAGCTAGTAATCAAACAACATAAAAAAAAATGTTGTCTTAATTCGTTTATATTGTTAGTCATTACTTTGTAAATCGATGCTCTTATTAATAATAAATATTAACCAGATCATTTAGGTAATTAGAATATAAAATGTTATTAATCATTTTCAACTATTTATTTATTTATAATGCAAAAATATCCTTCGAACCGGATTTGAACCAGTGACCTATGGATTACTGTTAATTAAATACTTCTACAGTCCACCGCTCTACCAACTGAGCTATCGAAGGTTATAAATATGTATGATAATTAATTTATTTGCGTTTGCAAAACTTAATTACTCAGCTAATCAATAGCAGACTTAAATGAGAAATTGTTTAACTTGCAAATAATATAACAAAATAGTTTTTTAAGCAACGATATTTTATTTAAAACATTTTTTTTTAATTTAATTTCTAAAAAAACAATATTATTTTGATATAAAAAGAAGGTTCCACCGAGATTTGAACTCGGATCGCTGGATTCAAAGTCCAAATTTTTTCCAAATCCCAAATTAAATAAATCTTTATTCAAAAGTGGTTAGTATTTATACAAAAATTGTTTTTGTTAGTATACAGTTTTAGTTAAATTTATTTCCTATCTAGGACTAGATTTATAATAAGTATTTTGATTTTAATTTATTTACAGTTTAAGGTAATATATATTTCTATATACTGACAATGCTCAGTCATTCACTCGGTGCATTCATTCGTACGTTTATTCATTACATTCACTCATTTCTTTTATTCATAGTTCTATATACATTAATAATATAATTTTTATTTATTCAACAAGCCCGGAGGACAGGGTTTGGGCATGCTGCGTGAATATTCAGTTTTTATTAAAATTTTACAGACACATACATAGAATATATACAAATGTACAGAAATATACAAAAATATACACAAAGATCATGATAATGTAGATGAATGAGTGATATATGGTGATGAAGAAATAATAAAAGAAAATTTAACAAACATAATAATTTACTAGTCTGCCAGATTGAAGATCGGCAGACTTTGGTAGACCAGTTTATGCTTGATGCGGAAAGGTTTATTGTGGTTCCTAATAGCAGTTAGGCTGGTTAGCAGTGGATTTTCGTTTGCCAGTTTATACCGGTAAAAGTTATTTGAAGTCTCTTCAATATATTGGCTGATTAGCGGAACAGCAGCGTCTTCATGCAGATCTCTGATCCGCACATACCTATTCCTTTTCAGAGCAAGCCGAAGACATTTGTTCTGCATTATTTGTAGTTTGTTCAGATTTGTTCGTCCTATACCGCACCACACAGGAGCAGCATAAGTTAATGAAGGTCTGATGATAGTTTTGTATAAATGAATTTTCGTTGAAGACGACAAGTGACTATTTTTGTTAATAAAGGGATAAATCTGTCTTATGGCTTGATTTGTCCTATGAATTATGTGTGATAAGTGTTGATGAAAGTTAAGCCTGGTATCCAAATGGATTCCCAGGTACTTAACACATGATTTTGTCGGGATGATTTGATGAGCGTAAGTCGTCGGTATAAATGTCTTAATATTGGTGAATTTACGAGTGAACGTGATTCTTTCCGACTTGGACGGGTTGATGGTAATTTTCCAATGTCGGAAAAAATCGTGGAGGATATTTAAATGAATTTGATTCTGTTTCTGTGCGGCTATGGCGTAGAACGAATCTGAATATAATGCAGTGTCGTCGGCGTACAATGCTAGATTTGTATGCTCGAGGATAGGTATGTCGTTTAAGTATATATTGAAGAGCTTTGGCCCTAAAATAGATCCTTGAGGGACACCGGCTTTGACGTCCTTTAATGGGGACAATGCATCATTTATTTTTACTTGGAATTGCCTTTCTGATAAATAATGATGAATGATTTTAATTATGTATGGGGGGTACTTGTTTTGTATCATTTTGTAAATTAAACCGTCCGTCCATACTCGGTCAAATGCTTTTTTTGCATCGAGGAGTATCATGTCGGTCACCTTGTCTTTATTAAAATTAACTGTTATGTCGTTTACAATTCTCGTCAGTTGATGAACCGTCCCATGTCCGCTTCGGAATCCGAATTGGCAGTCGGTCGTCAGTTTATTGTCATTTTCAAAGTCGTCCAGTCTTTTCATAATGATTTTTTCAAATACTTTACTCAATGTCGTCAGTAATGATATCGGTCGATAAGAGTCAGGTGACGTCGGTTTTTGTAAAGCCTTTTTGATGGGGATGATGTGGGCTAGTTTCCAAGATTTTGGATAATAGCCCACTTTGATGATTGCGTTAATGATGTAATGAAGTTGGACTAAGGCTTTACGGGACAGATGTTTCAACGCGATGTTTTGTAGTCCGTCATGTCTCGCTGCTTTTAGTGGTGGAAGCTTTCTAATTATGTCATAAACCTCTTTAGGGTTTGTAAAATGATGTCCAATGTCACGCGTTTGTTGGTACCCGATCAGAAAGCGTTCCACACAAGCAGTAACGTCATTTTGTTTGTCAGTCAGGTTAGCGTCTAGGAGATGTGCATTTTCTAGCGTGTCCCCTATCATGTCAGCTTTGTCATCGTCTGTGCAGGCGGTATGCATACCGTCTACACTTGTCAGCGTCGGTATGGTAAAAGATTTTTTCTTGATCGACTTCACAAAAGGCCAAATTGAATTGTCCTTATGTGAAAGTCTCTCAATTTTATCTTTCCATGTCTTGTCTCTGTAGGCTTTAATGTCTCGTCTTATTTCGTTCGTTAAAGCAGTCATGTTATATTTTTGTGTCACATCCCCAGTCCTCTGCCACAGTTTTCTTGTCCTGTTTCGTATCTGGATTTTATCCAGTACGTCCTGTGGGAGGTGGTCTTTATAAATGTCCGTCTTTTTGAATTTAACTGTCCGTTTGATAGCATTTTTAATAATGCTTGTCATTGATTCCACCTGAAAATCAATGTTCTCAGGTGTATCAATATTTCTGTCAATTGTCACGTCTCTGTCTAATATCCTTCTATATAGTGGCCAGTCGGCATTTATATAGTCGGGTCTGTAAATTAAACGTCTTGGTCTATTTACTATTTGCGTCAATTTAAATGTCACTAACGTGTGGTCCGAACTAAGTTCGTCCACAGTCTTTAGATCTACAATATCCGTCACGTTCTTGTTCAGTACAATGTCAATTGTTGTCGGTGTCATTCCGTTAGTCGGGTAATGAGTATGAGAATGAGTGAAATGAATAGTAAAATTGTTGGCAAGTGATAAATGATACAAATGATTGCCATTGGGATTATTTAAGTGACAATTCCAAGTATGATGGCGAGCATTAAAATCTCCCACTACTAAAACCTTGTTTCCACAGTCAAGCATGTTTAAAATATCGTCATCAGATATTTTGTTACCTGGTCTATTATACGCACCTATGATAATCAAACCGTTTTCCAGTCTGATTGCAACGTGCTCGATATTACTGTCAATGATGCCAATACGTGTGTAGTTTATTGAATTTTTCAACAGAACGGCGACCCCACCCCCCGCAATATTGCGATCTTCCCTTTCAATATTGTAACCTTTGATGTTAACTTTGACCGCTTCTTCCAGTTTGGTCTCGCAAATGATTAAAATGTCGGCCGCCGATCTGTTGAGAAATTCAACAATCTCGCCCACTTTATTACGAATACTATTTGCATTCCATTCATAAATGCTGAACATAATTACGGCTTAAAAGATGACATACATAGTAGCATTACTTGAAACTTTTGTGCTTCAGTTGCACACAAATCTAACTGTTTATTCAGTTCCGTAATTATATTCAGCATTCTAACCACGTCAATTTTTGTGTTTAAAATGTCAATTTGTTCTAATAGTTGGCCGAATGGGGTATTTGTCGGCAGGGAGAATGAATTAATCTGGGTCTGGCTGGAGCTGCTCGGTACGGGCTCGCTTCTCTCGATTCTATCGGTCCAGGCATTCTTTGTTGGCAGTTGTGCCGGGACGTATGTTTGTTCGGTGAGTCTGGCTTGCGCCGGAAGGTGTGCGCGTTCGGTACCTCTGGAGTCCCTGGGTAGCTGTTGCGCTGTAGAGTATGCGCGTTCGTTACTTCTTGGATGCTGGTTGAACGTTGCTCTTCCCGGCGGCGATGTAATTCGTTTGCTTCGGCGTTCCTCAATTGATTTCAATTTCTTCAAATAGACCGGGCAAGTTATTGAATTTGCCGGATGAGATCCGCCGCAATTCACACACTTTGCTTCGCTGTCTCGGGGTTTAGTACATTCATGAGTTGAATGATTTTCAGCGCATTTTAAGCATTTAATTTTAACATTGCAGTTGGTTGTAGCGTGGCCCCACTCTTGGCACCTGTAACACTGCGAGATACCTTTCTTATTTATGTATCTCTCCCATATTGCGGTAGTGTGATACACATATTTTATTTGACTAAGCTGCTTTAAATTAATATCACTGCTTGTAGTAATTATGTAGGTAGGATATTTAGTACCTTTCATGATGCTACACTTATTTATGTTTATTTTATAATTATCTCGGATATCCTCGATAATTTCTTTAGGTTCCAGGATTACTTGCAATCCATGTAAAATAAAAGTGTGTGTTTTATTTGTTTTTTCTGTGAATGTATGGAATTCTATTTCTTTGGTTTTTATTGCGTCCTTCACTAGAAAATAGTCAATGTTATCCGCCAAATAAATAGAAGTGCGGGCTTGATATCCATGTTTTAGATGGAAGGGCTTGGCGGTGATGCCCTTAATTAATGAAATTAATTCTTTAGCGTCCACTTTTGTGTGGAGCACTATCGGCGGCGGTTTTACAGTTTTAACCTTATCTATTTGATTGTTAATAGGTAAGGGCTCAGGTGCATTAGTCTGCATTTGTTCTTCATTGTCGTTGTCAGCCAATTGACTGAATCTGTTATTAAGTGGAACTGTAAAAACCGGTTTATTTATGTTGCCTTTTAGCCCCTTCATAGTTTCGGTGCTGGCAATGCTACTGCTTGATCCAAAACTACTCAATCTATCAAATTGAATTAGATTTGAGTTTGTAGCAGATTCGTCCTCGGACGTAGTAAAATCAGCCGTGGCCTTTTTATTGTCAGTCGATTTAGAATTTGTACCTGCTTTGCGTACCCGCTTTTTTCCAGGTTTCTTGGCTGTTTTCATGAGCTCTAACGCGCTCTGGGAGGGAGACACAAATATCACCTCCTCTTTGTCGCTCCCATGCGAATGTTGTCGCTTGGTGGTTTTATTAAATTCCTGTTTTTCATGGGATTAAAACAACGGGGGTTTTACCCCACACACACACGCACACACTATTCAAAGTGACCTTACGGCCGACTTTGTTGAAAATGTCTTGATACTTTGTATAGCACAGTTTGGAAATGGTTCGGAATAAATTCGTCGCGGGGATCGAATTTAGATGCTCACTCAGACGAGGCTGGAGCGAGACTCTGATTCAAAGTCCAGAGTGCTAACCGTTACACCATGGAACCGATAAATTATATTATTATTGACATAATTAACGCAAATTATAAATTATTATTAATTATTGTATAAATATAGTGACAATTTTAACATCTTTATTATTTAATTAAAATACCTATCAAATTAAAGGTTACATTTTTTGATTTTATAAATAATAACAATTTAACTTGGTCTGTCACTTAAATACGTTTTATTTTAAATCTATTCTTAATTAGAAGCATTATTAAGATATATACATTTACCCTTCTCTGAGGATTATATGGTATTAAAATTGCAAAGGGGAATTCTAATCGCATTACAAAAAAGACGTTACCGATTATCTTAGACGGCAAAGATAAAATGCATAAATTCAATGATGGTTTAACTCCTGCAAAACTTAGTTCCCGTTACTGCCAACACTTACAGATAGGTGAAATTAATTAATGACTATCAGCATCGTAGATTCAATTAATAAAACGATTGAATAAATTTAAGCATACAGTTGATATAGTATGAACTATTTTCTTTTCTATAAATTCTTTTAAATAAAAACATTATAATCAAAAATTTAATTAAAAATAAACTAATTAAAAATTATAATCAACCTTCGATAGCTCAGTTGGTAGAGCGGTGGACTGTAGAAGTAATATAATGAACAGTAATCTATAGGTCACTGGTTCAAATCCGGTTCGAAGGAATCTTATTTTAAATATCATAAACATTTGATCGTGTTTTGCATTTTTATACAAACCTAATTTATAAACACATTTAGTATTAAAACATAAATTAATATGGTAATAATGTATACCAAAACAGTACAGAAAATGTACTTACAATTAGTGACATAAATATTGTACTAAAACATTAACTTTGTGACTTGATTGCAACTAAAAAAAAATAGACAACACATTTTAAAATTATTGTCATACTTATGAATTTTTCAATCTTTAATATTAATTTACTATCCGCATTAATTATAACACTAATTTTATCATTTATCGGTTCCATGGTGTAACGGTTAGCACTCTGGACTTTGAATCCAGCGATCCGAGTTCAAATCTCGGTGGAACCTTTTTTTTGTATCATAATATTGTTCTCTAATTCAATTATACTTAGAAATATTGTCTTGGAAAAAATGTGATGTTTAAAAAACTATTTTGCAATATTTATATTGCTTATTTGCAAACTAAATATTTTTTATTTAAGTCTGCTATTAATTAGTTAAGTCATTATGTTTTATTATTGATTAATTAATACGCAAACGTAATTAATTTAGTTATAGTATTTTTTTAATAACCTTCGATAGCTCAGTTGGTAGAGCGGTGGACTGTAGAAGTATTTAATTAACAGTAATCCATAGGTCACTGGTTCAAATCCGGTTCGAAGGATTTTTATTTAATTTATATAATAAAATTGTTTTAAATTTCTTTTCCTTTAAATAAACCCATCTCTTTTGATCTTTTGCTCACAAACTTTAATATCTTATAAATATTAACTGAAACCCAAATGTTTGACGTTTAAAAATGTTATTTGCAATTTTAATATAATAGCTATTTAGACCAGTATTAAAGCTTGTATGGACAAGCTAGTGCATTATCAATCAAACTCGTTAAGACAAGATAACTAGCAAAACTATAAAGTGAACAACAACTGTTGTGATCTGTTTAACTTAAAATCATTTATTTAATAATTGAAAAGCAAAAATTCATTAAGTTTACTGTAAATAACAGTATCTTATCACACATTACAGTAGAAAGTAGAAATAAAAATTTATTTAAATAACTTTCACGGTTTGAACTTGATTGAATCTTGATATTTCTTGTAACCATATTGCAATACTGATTTTTATCACTTTTGTAATTAAATATTTAAAAATTATTTTGTTATTTTTCTATAAAGTAAAGTACAACAATCTTGATGAGAGATAAAAAAATCGTTTTTTTTCTGTTTTTAGTTCATTAAATAACTAATTGTTATTTAACCAATTGATTGATTTGCACGAACAGGCAAATGTACCCCTTATTTCGGACTATATAATGGAAATTTAAGAAAATTTTTATAAATTTAAATTAGAAAATAACCCTTTTCTACGAGGGCTCACCAGCATCCGATCTAACAATAGACCTTTCAAAATTAAACATAAGTTCAGTTATTAGTGCTTACCTATCTTCAACCAACGCATTTGAGTTGATACTTACCGCCCCTGTAAACTTTGATCTTTAGAGTCAAAATTATTGTTTTTGTATATATTGTACATAGTAGAGTTAGGTTAGGTTAGTTCTTGTATATATTATTGTAAATAGATAAGTTAGGTTAGGTTAGGTTAGGTTAGGTTAGGTTTAAGCTTAAACAAAAAAATTTATAAACATATCACCTACATTTCTGCGGTCTATGTAATGTTTTTTATAATATATTGTTTGTTTTACCGTATGACGTTTTTTTTTTTTTAATATATTTGTATTATAGTACACAGTAAATGTGTTTTACTTATTTAATTGAATAAGCTTACAACTTCTTCCAAAACATATGTTGAGTAAATTTTTAAAAACATAAACAAGTTGCATACATCAACGTAAAAGCTTCTTTACATAAAACATTAAACACAAACAATAGCAGTTTATTCCAGACATTTTCTAAATTGCAGGTTAAAACTGTATAAAATATAAAAAAATAATGACAAATAGCTTGTAATTGGTATAAATTTTCACATCTACAACCAAAATATCTAAGACAAAAGTTACGTCTTTTTTAAGCAATTAAGTCTAAGCGGCCTTTATCAAAAACGGTTATTAAACCAAATATGTCTTCGCTATATTCTCTTGGTCAAAAATTAAAACTGTTAATAAAGCATACTTTACAAACAAAACTTATTTTAGAGTTGGAAACTGATAAAACCGCTTCCGGTGACAACTGGTCTAATACTACATCTCAAATTTTGGTTGTTAGAAGTTAAAAAAAAACTTGTCTACTTGGTGTCATCTGTGATTTGAGTTTTGAGTTTACTTTTAAGTTTTAAAATTAATTTTTTTTACAACTTACCAACTGTAATATTAAACTATTTATTTATTTATTTATTTATTTAATTGTTGTTGTTATATACACTGCCGATCATAAAATTAGGGTCACTTCGTAATTTTAATTTTTTTAGAATTTTTTTGTTTTTACGTGTTTTTTGGTTGTAACAGTTTACTAATTGAATTCTTGAATAAAAAAAAAGATTTTGTTGTTCAAAGTTTAGATTTTGGATCACATTCTGCGGAAGATTGTCCCATTCCTGCATCAGTTTATTGCGAAGCTTTCTAGAATTTCTGGGGGCCGGCACATGTCTCCGTAAACGTTTTTCCAATTTATCCAATCATGCTTAATTAGATTTAAATCTGGACTGCGAGCAGGCCAAACAAATCGCGTCATTTGACACTTGGCAAGATACTCAGTAACTATCCGAGAAGTGTGGGGACGTGCGTTATCATGCATAAATGATGCTTCGTCACCAAGAATAACCATGAACGGTAAAACATGGTATTTTAGAACCTCTGTCAGATACCTATGCGCAGTCAACGTCTCATTCTCGATAAAGACTAACTCCGTGGGAGTGTCAAAAGATATGCTTTTTCATGCCATAACTGATCTTCCAATAAATGGAAGTTGTTCGACAATACATGTTTGTCGTACATAATCGCAATTTATCGGAAAACAAAACTCTAATCCGCTATTGTCCAAGCCAAGTGTTCTCGTACAAAATTCAACCTTGCAATCCGGTATTCACGGGAAAGCGGCGGTCTAGTAGCTCTAGTTTGAAAAGATAATCCAGTATCATAAAGTCGCCTCCTAACTGTCCACTCACTTATGTTTACATTTCGCACTTCTTGCAGATAATTTTGAAGAAAAACTGCCGTGACCGTTTCTTAAAGCACTAGAAACGAGAAAGCGGTCACCTCTAGCTGTTGTAGTGTTGCTTTACCCTGAATCAGGTTTTGAGTGAGCAGACCAGTCTCTTCGTGTCGCCGCCATACTCGTTGCACACTCGAGAGACTTACATCAACGTTTCTCGCAGTTTTGCGCTGACCACGGCTGTCTTCTAAAGCCGCCACAACTCGTGTAGCAACAACAGGATTCATGCTTGTTGCTACACACAATCATTGACAACAATACATAAACAATTTGCAACAGACAGATATCATAACAAAAACAAAAACTATGCTTGTTTGTTTCAACAAAAGCATATGAAAGTAAATCATTTTCATTACTTAGCACATCAAATTGAAATTGTTTGTTTTTATTTATTTTTTTTTCAATAAACTTTGAACAACAAAAACTTTTTTTTATTTAAGCAGCCAGTTAGTAGACTGTTACAACCAAAAAACACGTAAAAACCTAACATTTCTAAAAAAAATCAAATTACAAAGTGACAATAATTTTATGCTTGACAGTGTAATATTGTTCTTCTATTCAATTATATTTCAAAAAATTATCTTAAAAAAATGTGTTGTTTAAAAAATTATTTTGTCATATTTATATTGCCTACGTATTTTGTTGTTGATCAATTAATATGCAAACTCAATTAATTTAATTATCATATATTTTCATAACCTTCGATAGCTCAGTTGGTAGAGCGGTGGACTGTAGAAGTATTTAATTAATAGTAATCCATAGGTCACTGGTTCAAATCCGGTTCGAAGGAATTGTTTTTTGAATATGATAAATATTTTTTATACAAATTTAATTTAATTTATAAACACACCTATTAGTAAAACATATATTAATATTCTAATAATCCATACTAAAACAGCACAGACAAAGGTGTTTACAATTAGTGATATCAATGTTTTACAAAAAGTTAAGATTTATCATAATGAATATGGTTGCCTAGTCGCAGTCCGACGCTAAAATTAGACGTGTTAGAGAAACAAATAATCATTGAATGGTGATGATTGTTACTATATTAAAAATAAATCAAACACATTTACTATGCACTATATCACAAATATATTTAAAAAAAACCATTTCAACTATTCTAATCTTATACAATATAAAAGAAAATTTACAAATGTAATTTTTCTAAATATTTATTTTTGTTTGTCTCATCGTCCGATGATAGCCTTGTAAAGGTTGAAACTAGATACAACTTTTAATATATATTTGTGATATAGTAAATTAGTTTTATTTATTTTATCAATTAAGCCTCTAAACTTCTTTCAGAACAGAAGATGTTGAATAATGTTATTATATCAATTTTAGTGTTCAGTGTTTAGTTTTCAGTTTATCTTGGTCTTTAGAAAAAAGACAACTTTGACAAAGCTTTTTCCTAATAAGCAAAAGATTGTATGATTTGATTTACAAAACTAAATCTGTCAAAAAAGCATTAATTTTTACACCCACAACTAAAATATCTAAGGCCAAAGTTACGTCTTTTGTAAGCAATAAAGTCTGGACGTCCACAATCTAATAAATAAGTTTTTGTTATTTCTTGTTGGGGCACTCTATCAAAAACGATTATAAAACCAAATATGCCTCCGCTATATTTTCTTGGTCAAAAATAGTTAACAAAGGCTTTTTTTAACCAAAATTGTTAATGAAGCATACTTTACAAACAAAACTTATTTTAAAATAAAGTGGAAACTGATGGTCTAGTACCACATCTAAAATTTTGGTTGTTGGAAGTTGAAAAAACTTCTACTACTATTTATTTATTAACTTGCTGTTGTTCAAGTCTGTTGTTTAATATTAGTATTCTACATTATGTCAACACAGAGACATACACAAATATACCCGAGTTCAGCAAAGTAGAGACGAACAATCGATAATAGACTACATAATAGTAGAAAGGAAAAACAGATCAATGTATAGCGCCTACCTACTGTTAGTTGCAGAGTTAGAAAAAAGACTTAGGCAACAAGTTGAGCAAACACTATCAGAAGAACAGAGTGGATTTAGAAAAGGCAGATGCACGCAAGACCATGTATTGACAATTAAAGAAATTATAAACAAATCTTTATCAAGATCAGAATCTACATACATAGCTTTCATAGACATGGAAAAGGCCTTTGACTTAGTACCAAGAGCAAAAATATACTTTCTACAATCAAAATGTTGACAAAAAGCTGATTAGTGTATGTACAAAGAAACAAGAACCATATAAGCAGAAACCTTAGGTCGCAAACATTTAGCATTACAGAGGGAGTAAGACAGAGAGGCAGTCTGAGTCCGCTCCTATTTATAATTAAAAATATTTTTGCTAAATAAAAAATAAAACCCTTATATATATGATACCAAATACCACATTGAAATTTGAGCCAAGAACAGAACAGATCTAGAACACAACATGAAAGTCTGGAACGAAGTACTGAAAGAAAATGAGATAAAAATAAATTAAAAAAAAAAAACAAAAGTCAGGGTAGTAGCAGCTGAGAATAAAAGAATACAAATAAAAATAGATGGAGAAACAATAGAACAAGTATACAGTTATTTATACCTAGGAACAATGATTGATAAAAAAAGGAGACAAGAAGTTAAAATTAACAAGAGACTTGAGAAGGCTAACAGGGCATACTGCTTCCTCGAAAAGGTGCTAATAAATAAAAGAGAAATAACTAAACAGACAAAGATGAAAGTATATAAAGCAGTCTACAGACCTATACTTACATACGGATGCAAAACATGGGTGCTGTCAAGAAGGAACAGAAGCAGGATTAGAATAGCAGAAATTAAAGTATTAAAAAAAAAATAAAGGAGTAACAATAAGAGACAAAATAAAAAGCAAAAAAAGGAAGAAAGGCAGACCAAAAGAAACATGGAATAACATATTACAAAAATACTAACAAAGAAAGTAAAAACATTGAAAGATAAGGAAATGACAAAAGACAAATATATATAGAACAAACTTATTTGAGACTACTATGGCCAACACTCTACACTACACCTAAAAGAGTAGAATGGCAAATGACTATTTATACTTATTATGTCTTGTTTGGATTAAAAAACATTTTTAAAATTAGTTTTAAAGAAATATTTAGGGAGCCAAACATCTTACGTTTGCTTCCCGATTTTTGGTAATTTTTAATCAATTTCAAAACTGAGTTTAATTTTTGTCTATTTTTTGTTATAAATTGATTTGTGAGATATTTTTGATGCTTTTTTTTATATAAATGATTTTTTAGTCATTTTATTTGCATTAGTTGAGTTTTCTGAACAGTTTTTGACATATTTACTTAATAAAATAGTATTCTTATATATTTTTCATCCATCAAATAAGTTTTTTGTGAAATTTTTTGCCAAATTTTTGTAAAGTAAATGCAAAAAAATTTAGCAAATATTTTATTTTTAAGTTCATAGTTTTTATGTTTTCTTACATTTTTTTTTCATTGTCAATTATTTGCAATAATAAGATTTAGTTTAACTACTTCTGCTTGAAAAGATTCCAACCTTAGTTCTATTTTGTTCTTTGGCCCCCTTTTTTCTGTGTATCAGATAGTTTTTTTGACTATTCTCAGGTATCTTTTGTTTATTTTATTGATTTGCTATTGTATTATTACATTATTTTTTTTTACGAATGCAATGACCCTTTTTGAAGTTTGACCTTATCATTAAAGTTTCTTCCTCATGCAACAAATTTGTTATGCTAAGTCTGTGAATTCCAAGGTTTACAATGTGTATATTTATCGGCAGTATGTATGCTACGTATCTTGTCTCCGCAATTACTATCAGGTAATGTGACCAAAACAATAACAATTCAGTAACTGCTGTGGCCCCGATATCAGCAGACATACTAACCTTTAAACTTTGTCTAGTTTTTTGTCTGTACACTTTAGAGTGTTTTTCCAAACTACCCGTGTGCAAAGATCATCTGCGTAGCAATAATGTCTATGTTATTAAATATTTGTGGTAAGCCGTCTATGACTAAACACTACAGTAAGAGTAAATGTAAACCCCCCTGTGGGCTACCGCTGGTAACTTTAACTTCTACAATTTTTTTTATAATGTTCTGGTTACAGTCCGATTCTTAAACATAAAATTGATCCATTTTTAAAGAAGAAGGTCTATCCGTTGGTTTTCTATTGAATTTGAAGGTAGTATTATAAAACGCCTCCTTAATATTTAGAAAAGCACCTAAAACTGATTCTTTGCATTGGATGATGTTTTTGCACTTTTTGACTAGCTAGTGTATGGCTAGTTTGCAGATTTTTTTTGGTAGTTCTACTAGCGCTGTTGCAGTGGTCGGATCTTTAGCGCCTTGCCTTGTATGAACCTGTAAAAAAATTTGTTTCAAAAATTTTTGCATAAAAGATGTTATGCTGATTGGTTTGTAACAGGGCACACATGGGTCTTTCCAACTTTGGTATAAATACCACCTTTATCGTCTTTCAGCTGCTTGGTATTTGCAAAAGTGCTAATTTTGCTTTAAAGGTCTCGTATAGAAACTCTTTCAGCAATGCAAACCGTTTCTTTAGCAAGATAGGATAAATACCATCAGCTTTTGGCCGGTCATTGTTTTTTTTTTAGTCTCATTTGTTTGACTTTTTGTTTACTAATTCTAGTTTCTTTTGATCAGAAGCTAAGAAGTGAGTCTGCAGCTGTTTTTAAAGAGATCTATTGACCAACTGTGTTTTCAGTACGGAATTTGCTTAAGGCTTTTTGGAAACGGAAGCATGTGACACCGTTTTGAACGTCTTAACAGTATCTCCTCGACAATTTCCTTTTGATTTTCTTTATGGCAGTATTATATGCCGTAATACTGGTTTTATATTTGGTTTTCTGGTTTTGTTGAACAGTTTTGTAATGTTTGCCTTTGCCGTGCCAAACAATTTATTCTGTCTAATAATTTTATTAGAGGTGTGCTTAACAGTGCTAACAGTGTTTCCTTTAAAAATTTAATAAAATTAAATATATCTATCATTTTCTGCATTTTGTTGTATAATTTTTAGTTAGTTTTTTTCAGGTTTCTGTATTCCAAAAGTAGCATTACTTTAGAGTTAATATTGAATTGGATGTATACTTAATCAGACAATTTGGGCTTGTCTAATACGTACCATTTTTTAACTTTGTTAATATTAGGTCAATAACCTTGCTACGCGACGTATTGCTAAATGTTGGCGCGTTATATTTCTTCATAATAGAAAGCTTATATTTTACTATAATATCTAGAAATTTCTCATCTCTTAAGCTTATGTTCTTGCTTCCCCAGGCTACGTGGTGAGCGTTGGCATGGCATCTAAGGATCATCATCTTTGTTGCTCATCAGCTGTAGAAGTCTATTCTCCTAGGGTTCTTGGACAAAAATACTGTCAATATTGTGTTTTACAATATACGCACTGAAGGCTGCAGAAGCTGTCTTGCAGTAATGTATATTGATTTGCACAATTTTTAATACCACATTTTTCGGATTAGTCTTTCAGATCCATAATCTGAAGTTCTTTGCCCACAACAGGTTTTCTTTTACTAATATGCTGAAAAGTTTTGGGTGGCTCGTCCATACATGTGATTTTCAGAAATTCCCGCTTTGAAAAGCATTTTTAAAAATAGGGTAAAGCCAGCTCTTTCTCTAGTTTGTTGATCCTATTCAAAATAGTTTTCTTTGCGGTTTCTTTTTTCAAAGTTAAGGTACTAATTGGAGATTTTGTTTGGGTTATTGTTCCTGCTATGCCCTTAAGAGTTGTTGTTTTTGCCGGTCGTTTTAGCATACCCGGCGTGCTGCTGCTGAACAGGTTTTGTTTTTGCTTCTCTAATTCACTATCAGATGCTTTAGTTAATTGCCTAAGCTCCTTGTGCATTTTCTTGTCTTTGGAGCTTACGCGTGGCCGCTTCTAAAAACCTAAGCTCTGCGGTTTTGACCTTGGTTTTGCTTGCCGAGCTTCAATATTACAAAAAAATGTTATATATTTGTTTTTAAGTTTGTTAGTCATTTCTTTGTCTACAGTCATTGAGTGCTTTCTCCAGAATCAGAGGAAATGACTACTTTTTGGGTAATGGAAAATTTTTCGTTACCGAAACCTCCCTGGAGTATGTTAATTTCTTTGAATTTTGTTTTATGTACGGCAGTTGATATTCTTCCTGGTTCAGAAGACGGCCGTGGATTGCGTTTACGATGTAAATTAACTGTTGTCTTAACAACTTTTACATCTAATTATTGATGTCACAAACATTAATATAACGTTAAAATAAAAATAACTTTCACATAAAAAGCATTTATTGTATTGCAAGTCTGATTACAAGTTTGTTACAAGTGTAGCTAGTACAAGTGTAGAAACGGAACTGCTCGTAAATTGTACAAATACAAAAAGGTAAATTCTTGTCTGATAGTGGTGGGACACAACAGATTAAGAGCTACCCTTAAGCAGAACAAATATATTGTTTAAGAAGTGATCTAATTATTATTTAGTTGATTAACATGGGATAAAATTTAAAATCTATAATTGAATTGAAATGTTACACAAAGCAACTACTTTATTGATGATCACACGCTTTGTTAAATACTATTTATATCTTTTTTCTTGCAATTTTGTATTAATTTGATTAATTTTATTAGAAAAGCATCTATACTGTAAGTGAATCAGTCAGTAGGCTTTGCAGTGCTCGTGCCATAGTGTCTGAACTAGATACACTCTTGCCACTACAGATATTATATCAGCGGGATTGATATGGATTGATTTTTTTATCAGTTTATTCTTATATTCATTAACAAGTTTGTTTACTTGTAAAAACAATGTTAGTATAAACTAAGTAAAAAGAAGACTCGTATCTTATATCAATTACAAGTTTTGTTTAAATTTTTTGTAATGCCAATGATATTTTTAATTATTTAATACAATAAACAAGTTTTTTCTGCAGTTTTTGATAAACTTTATGAAATAAATTGATCCATAGAATGTTTTTAATTAATTTCTATGTTAAAATAGAAGACTTAAGCGCAATAATAACTTTTTTGATTAATAAATAGAATTTTTCATATTGTTTGACAAATTTTATGCAATAAATATTATTATTTTGAATAAATTTTCATTAATAATTTGCAATAAATAAGTTTAATCGTGGCGTTTTAATACTTTTATTAAATAAATGAGTATTTTGACAAACTTCATGCAATAAATAGGTTATTTAAAACTTGGTAATAGTTTGTATAAATTGTTGTATTAGTATTTCGGTAATATAATATTAGAATAACAACTCTGCGTTGTTTGTTTATGTTAACAAAACAAGTTTTTGGATGTTGATTTACTTGTCAAGAAAATTCTTTCACATATTTTGAATAAATTTATCTTAGTGTAAGCCATTTTGGTATTAAAAAAACGTCTTGATTGCTTTTGCACAACTGCGCAATGATTTATTTTAGCTTAACCTATCACAATTTCTTGCACTATATATTACAATACTAAGAATATATATGCAGATTACTAACTGACTTTGGCTACATTCTAGTTTCATCAAGGTCTTGTGGCGCAACGGATAACGCGTCTGACTACGGATCAGAAGATTCCAGGTTCGAATCCTGGCAAGATCGACTGTTTTTGTTTAAATTATCATATTTTTATTAATATTATATTTGGAACTGATTATACTTGTCTTATTTATGTTATTTGCTTGGAGTTTATTCCAAATATTTAGAATATATAACATTTATTAAGAAAAATTGATAAAAAATAGTAATTTAAAAACTATTTAATAATTTTAGCATAAAAACCAATCTGTGTAAAATAAAGGTTCCACCGAGATTTGAACTCGGATCGCTGGATTCAAAGTCCAGAGTGCTAACCATTACACCATGGAACCAATATTTAAAACAATTAGTTCAATATTTGAACAAACGAATAAACTTTTATAGCATGCAATTAATCTTTATCTGCTAAAATATATAAACAACAACACAATCAATTTAATTGCTTTAATGATTACAAGTGCCATATAAGAACACGTAATTTATATAAAATAAATATACTCTTCTTTCAAACAACCACATGTGTTTCAGTAACAGAAATAGCTTATACATCAACACAATAAAAACGGTCTGTTAAAAAACATAATAAAAATAAATATGCGTGAAACATCAGTTAGTTTCAGATGATGAAGGAAATGATATGTTTGTATATCAGATGTCATATTATTTTCCAAATAATATAAAGTATTTATGAATAAAACCTATTATACTGTAAGTGTATTTATGAACCAAACACAATGAGTCCAATCTAGCAACCAGATAAAGCTGACCATCATAGTCAAAACTTCATACATACAATTAAAATAAACACATTATTATGAAACAATATTCTTAATTTTTTTCTGTATAATTTTTAAGTCTGAACATGCTATTTATAATTTAAGATGTTTTGTATAGGCCCATTAGCTCAGTTGGTTAGAGCGTCGTGCTAATAACGCGAATGTCGCGGGTTCGATCCCCTCATGGGCCACTTTATTTTATATTTGATTTTAAATTTATTCAACATATATGCAAAAACTACAGTATAATTGTTTTATGTTACAATGTCAGGATGGCCGAGCGGTCTAAGGCGCCAGACTCAAGGTTTCCCCTTGCCTGTGATGCAGGTTTCGAGCATTCTGGTCCTCTTTGAGGGCGTGGGTTCGAATCCCACTTCTGACAATATTATTTTTAATAATAAATGCAGTAATGAGATAACATTAAGAGTTAATTAAACAGAAAAAACATCAAACCATTAGTAGTCGTAAAATTAATTAAACTTTTTTGTTAGTTTAAATAAAAATTAATTTGTGAAACTAAGTAAAAAATAAGCAATCAGAAATTGGTTGTTGGCTCTCTAAAACGGATTTATTAAATAAAAATCCTTTGATATATTTTGTAATTTACACAGTTCAGTACAGCCACATTAGCTTGGCCTATAAAATGTGCTAAATGTGAGTGAGGGCAATAAAAGGATGTTAAAAAATGGGATAGCATGTATGCAATGTGTGGTATTTTTTGTATATTAATGGTGGTATTCTGAACAAATGTTGTTAACAGCTGTAAATTTAACATTGATGTAATGATCATGCAATGTTACGGCAAATTAAACAGCGCTGTTAAAAACGGTATTCTGAACAACCCGATGTTAACTAGTTTGTTACATCGCCACATTTACAGCGCGGCTAACTTGTTGTTGTTTTATGCAGTGGCAGCTCCGTTGTGACGTGAAGTTGCACTGTCTATCACTTGGCACGTACATTGTTGCCAGTTACCGCCTGTAAATAAGTTTTGACTTCAAATTGAATTTTAATTGACTCTAAAACAGTCGTCAGGTAGGACATATACATATATATATATGCTTATACATATATACATATGGATGCGGACGACCGCAGAAGGGAGAAGGTATACATAGGAGAAAAACAAATTAACTCTTCTCGAGCCGGAGCCGCAGCGACTCTGTCACAACCTGTGTTGAGGCCTCGGTCGGAATATGTTAGTGATTATTGATGATTGAGGGGCGAGTTAAAGAAAGTTAATGAACGTTAAATTGACGTGAACAGAATTAAAAAATTATTGACGGAGTTTTATAGTTTTAATGTGATGCAAAAGCGAAGAATAGACATTAGCGTTATTTGAGGATATTAGTAGGTCGGCATTGGTGGGCAGTTCGATACCACATAAAGTCAAATTATTAATTTGAGCGGAAAATTGAGCATTTATTTGGTCACATCCCAATAGAATGTGGTCAAGTGTTCCCACTTCACCACATACACAAAGTGGGTTGTCAATAATGTTTTTCCTGAAGAAATAGATAGACAGTGACCGGATCTTAATCTGCTAAGCAAACTGATATCTATTTTTTGTGGAAGGAAAACTCTTTGAACCAGGGTATCAATTACTATGATGAAGTTAACAGTAAAGTCAACCACTGTTAACTTTATCATAGTAATTCTTTCTTTTCGTTTGGAAGATGGACGAGAATTGATCTTGCCACGTATTTTTTGTTTGGTTTTCAAAGCTTTTAAAAAAATTGGTGTAATTGATAGATATATCATTACACCGACTTTGGTGACCCCTGTTCGCCAATGAATCAGCACGTTCATTTAATTTTGCGAAGGTTACCCAGGACCACTTTAATATTGGATGCCCAGCAGTTGCTCTTGATGTTATGCGCTTGAATGCATATAGCACCGAGGGAACTTCTGGAATCCGTAACAATAAGATTTTTTTTTCATTTTTTATCCAAACTTATGTTTACCGTTCTATAGATAGCGTAAAGTTCTGCAGTGAATACAAAAGATTGATCAGGAAGTTTACTACATTCTTCTATCTTAAATTGGGGAATATGTACCCCGTAGGATACCAACAGGGAAAGGATAGTTTTTGAACCGTCTGTATAGATTTCAATATATTGCGGCCAATATTCGTTACTGAAATCTCGAAAAGCAAGATTAACCTGCGGGTGAGGTAGATTGGTGATTAACTCCTTTGAATAAACCCTGAAGGATTTAGCGGAGATAATATATTTCTGAGGAATATAAAAGAGTTTTGAGAAAGCATTTTTGTTAATGACTCTAGAATATTGGGCAACTTCATTATATGCAAAAATAAGAAGCGGCTGTCCTTTAGATGTCCAGAACGGTTTTTTTCCAAAAAAATAGCTGGCACTGGTAGTGGCTTCTAAAGCCATACCACTGCCCATGGCAACCAGCTTTAAAACATACTTTTTGGCAAGAAAGTTCCTACGGATGGATAAAGGCATTATGCCCGGTTCAACTTCCATGACATTAATTGGGGTTGAGTTCATGTAACCTAAGCTTATTCTAATTGCTCTATTTTGGATTTTATCCGAAACAGCAAGAGCAGACCGGCTACAAAAAGAGAAAAGATGTGATGCAAAATCTAACTTAGACCGAATAAAGGCTTTGTAAAAGATTAGAAAAATTTCAGGATCGCTACCCCAGAATGTGCCTGAGACACAACACAGCATGTTAATCCCTTGTGCACACGACTTTTGTAGATGCTTAAAGTGTAAATTCCAGGATAACTTTTTGTCAAAAATGACTCCCAGAAGTTTGTAAGAGGCCACGCGAGATATGAGAGTTCCATTGATTATAGGGACATAATCAACTGGGATCACATTCCGAGGGCGCGCTGAGAAGAACATACATACATTTGCACTTTTCTAGGGATAAATCAAGATTTTGTTCAAAAAGTAAGGCTGTGGTTTCCATTAAACATTTATCCATGTTTCTTAAAATACTGTCAGGAAAAAAGCCAGAGAGGTATATAGCTAGGTCGTCCGCATAAGAAATGATATTAACTGACGGAATTGTCGAGGTGGTTAATTTGATTAAGTATATAATAAAAAGTATAGGACTCAACTCTAAGGTTGTTTTCGGCTCCAGAAATATAGAGTTTTTAAGGCCGCACAGGTTAATGACTATATAAGTAAACGTGGGCGGGAGGTTTAAACTAATTAAGATCGACTTCAACGTCGCAATGCAGACATTGTCGTAGGTTTCCTTAATGTCCAGGAAGCAAACGCAGGTTGTCTGACTGCGAAACCATGCTGAAATAACTTCACAGTAGAGTGATGATAAATTATCACTAACACTGTGACCCTTTCGAAAACCAGTTATAGAATAGGGGAATACGTTTTCCTTTTTGCATCACTGCTCTAGTCGGTGTTTCAAAAAGTTTTTGAATGTTTTCCAAACCCAGGATGAGATAGCTATCGGTCTGAAGCTATTACATTCGGTTTTTTCGGAATAGAGACAATTTTAATTAATTTCCATTCTTCTGGAATTTCCCTTTGAACTAGAATGCTGTTAAATAGCTTCTGGAGAATCTTTTCTGCCTGCATTGGCTAGCATAATTTTATCTAATGAAATTTGGTTTGTAAGGGAATGGGGAGTTTGAGGGAGTTGATTGATAGGAAAGACTATGGATGGATGCAGCGTAGATGGAGGAGTTAATTCACACAAAAACTCTTCTTTCCAGTCTTTATCCTCAAGTAACAGGGAGCAAAACCGGAAGGTTTTAGAAAAAACGCTTTATAGTAGACCAGATGTAAGAAGAGGATGAAGTCCTGCTAAGGGTGCCGCAGAATGCCTTAAAACTGTCGCGTTTTTTGCGCAGTAAAAGTTTCCTGGCTTCCGGCATTGCCTTCCTTGCTGCTATCAGATGAGCTATTTTGCCCGTACAGAAATAATTTTTTGGAGACGACGACGTTTATTAACGACATCGGAACACTCTTTGTCCCACCACGGTCACGGCGATTGTGGTTTTTTAGGAGATGGAGAGGCTTTGATGGCAGAAGAGACTAGCCAATTAACTACTTGACAGTAGTCTGGGGATGGCTGACTTACGTTTAACGAGTTAAGTTCTTCTCTATAAACGTTCCAGTCAATTTTTTTAGAGTTTATTAACTGAGGAGATCTAAGGTCTGGGCTAGGGGTAAAGACATTATTTATTTCTGTAACTATGGGAAAGTGAATGCTACCGCACGTATCCTGGAGAGTAGTTGAATTGCATCTGAACGCAATGTCAGGGGATGCAATAACTAAGTCAATAACATTTTTATAGATGTTAGTTGGAGAACCATCATTCAAGATTACCAACCCCAACTGGTCGATAGCAGCTTCTAGTTCTAAGCCATTGCGGATATGATTGTGGTGACCCCAAGACGGGTGGTGAGCATTAAAATCACCTATTAAGATAAAAGGATGAGGAATAGAGTTGAAGATGTCCAGCCATTGCTTCCTATTAATAGATCGATTTGGTGGGCAGTAACCCGACAAAAAGGAGATATTAGCAATAGCAATAGAGATTACAAATTGTACATGGGGGGAGACGTTAAAGGACGGTATTTTAGATTTAGTTCTAAGGGAGTAATGGAAGAAGGAAGAGACTCCACCATACCCATCATCTCTGTTATTGTGAAAAGAGCTAAAGCGAGGAATAGATAAGTATTTATTTGGGCGAATCCAAGTTTCACTAAGAAAAATAGCATTAATTTGGTGTTCTTGGATTAGGTGGCACAGATCTGGTTGTTTACCACAGCCAGATTGTATGTTCCAGCTAATTAACCGAATCAATCCCTGAGCCATTGATAGATTCAGATAAGTTGTAAAGGTTGGATAAAAGATTATTTATGTGAGCAGAGCTATATGCTGGATTAAAAGCTGAGAATTGTTGTATTGCCTTAATAAGAGTATCTACTAGTTTGTGTATAAAGTTAGCGTCACAGAGATTATCTGGTTTATCTACAGGGAAAGCTAAAGGAGTATACGAAACAGAAATAGAAGAATTGGTTTGAGAACAAAAAGCTTTAGAATTTTTGCGAGAGAGAGGGGATTTAAAGGACCTTCTTCTGCGTTTTGGGGATTGAACCAGCGTCGAGTTAAAATCAGAGACATTGCTCAACGAGCTGGTTAAGCTTGCACTTAGCGTTAGCCTTGGAAGGTAGGCGATTTGGGGAGAGGGGTTTTTGTTTAGACACCATTGTGGAAAATAGGTTGCGATTAAGAGTGCGAGGCGGTTCTACTTCATGTAAAGTAGAGGGGAAGTCCCTAGATAACTAGATAACTGTGTAGGGTTTGTATTTGTTGAAAATAATTTATTGGCCTCGTGTAATGAATAACCATGGAATGCTATGGCTTCTTTAATTTTTGATTGTCTGATATACTCTGGGCAGATTCTGTTTGCAAGGGAGGTTTTATTTTCATTGCTAAAATGTTTACTTTTACAAAAGATACTGGTAGGTGAATCTTTAGTAGGACAATCTTTGAGTTTATGATTAGCCGCGCATGCCGGACCCTACGCGTACAATGCCCTTGCATGCGATGTGATGTGACGGAATAAATGCTTTTAATTTATTTGTATTTAAAAAACTGCCACTTAAAAAGTCGTTGGCTTGATCATATTTTTTGAAAAACATGATTACACGATTTTGACCTCTGGAATCAACCTTGTCCACCGTGTTAATGTTATCCGAAATGATTTTGTTACCAATTCCCATAGACGTAATATTCCCATTAGTGATATCAATTGGTTCAATATAAATTTGATATGGGCCGATGTCTGTGTTAATAAACTTGTCCACGAGGTGTGGTTTGGATGGATTATCTCCTTCCATTAACACCTGCATTTTTTCCCTCTTTGAACTCGCCGGTTCACCCATTACGGGGACCTGTCCGAGACAAGCACACCCAGGGTTAGTATAATTACCAGCAGAAAAAAATAATAAAAAATAAAAAAATATAAACAAAAACTCACCCACCCAAGTTAGTTAGGGGGGATAATCAGGACGGGAGAATTGGGTCCGAGAAAAAACAAACACTGATCGCGTATCACCTATTCAACTGTATAATTTAAACGACCTCCCTTCACCGAGGTTCAGAGAGGAATCCCGCGGCTAACTTCATTCATCTGTCCGTCTGTCAAATAAAATATTGATTTTATGTTAGCGCTTTAAATTTTTTAAAAATAATGTTTAATTCACTCAACACTACATTGTTTGGACAGTAAAGACCTAGTTACACAATGCGAGCTACCATCCAAGCTGGCCTAGTAGTTACTGCAGTGCAGCTACTCGCATCGTGAAACCGCATCATAGGAGTGTCCTTGCTATTATTGTACGGTGCGAGTAGCTGCAAGTGTTCGGATGCTAGCTTGCATTTTGTAACCAGGCCTGTAGTCTGGTGTTTAATTATTTTATTTATATATTAGTATACGTTTTAATTAAGAAAGAAACGTATAGACAGTCATTATGCTTAT